>JANBPO010006887.1:6994028-7575608 GCA_024336825.1 Amorphophallus titanum | reverse complement strand
ACTTTTATTTTTTTTTTTTTCCTCAAATTTTTTTTTCTCCCGCATACCCCCCCCCCCCCCCTCGGAGATGGTGGCCTGGGGCCTGTCCAACCCAATGGGCAGGACCTTAGGGACCAGTCCCTCAGGATTCCCCCCCTTCGATCCCATTGGTATGTAGTCTCCATTCCGTCGAGAGCTCTCAGAGCTAGGTCTCCCTGGCCCCCACCTTACTTCAGGTTTCCCTCTGTTTTAAAATCCTTGCCAAAATTCCTTAGTTATAATCCTTAGCCGGTGGAATAGTGTTGTGGCCTTGATCCGATGATACTGCTTTCAACCCCATCTGGTGGCTTAGCTCACCTTACCATCCAGAGGCTCGGACCACTTTCTGACCCGGGGGCCCCTCTGGCTTCCTCTCATCCGGTGACACGAGACCCCCATGATCCGGTGCTATAGCCGCTTTGGACTTATCTGGCGACTTGGCTACTTTCACATGATCCGGTGCCCCATCTCTACCTCAGGATCGGTGACACCTCTGCCCTTCCTCATCCAGTGGCATTCGCCATCTCTTTGGTCCGGTGACGTATGCCACCCCTCGACCTGTGACGTTTGCCCTTCATATTTTGGCTTCCTGTCCGCTCGATTTTACACCGTGTTTTGACGGGATAGTTTCAAGTGTTGCCACTCCCGTGTGCACTCATGCTGTTGGGTACCGTCACTCCTTGTGGACGCACACCCGCTTTGCCCCTCCTGCATCCGGGTCCGGGAGAGATGCTGTCAAATTTTTATCAAAATAATATGTATTAAAAAAATAATAATAACAACACGAATAGTAACAATAAATAAATAAATAAAATAATGATAAATAACGATAAGACATTGCTATAAGAGAAAGGACTATGGAAAACTCAACAGCACGGGGCTGAATAGATCGGACACTCCATCATCAATATATGGATAATTAAGAATTGTATGAATCAATTAATAAAAAATAAACACATACACTTTCACTCTCACTCTCATTTAACACCCTTCACACACTTCCACATGTTTAAGCATAAAGTTCTCACGTTACATTCACCTATACATTATATATATATAACGTAAGATCTCCAAAAGACTCGAACGGGTGAATCAGCGGGTTGTCCAGGAAGAACAAAAAAGGAACCATTTCTCCCTTCACTATTCACTCTCTCCATTTAATTTTTTTCTGGTCTTGAAGGCCCCTCTACTGGCCGGCTCTTTGAGCTTGGTGGAGAAGACCGTTGTAAGTGTGCGTTTGTTCGCCGGAGCTTTCCCTCGAAGGTATCCGCTGATTTTATCTTCGTTCTTTGTCAATTTTCAGGGACAAGCCCCGCCGGAGGTCGCAGAGGTACCTATTCCAGACACCTCACTGGGCCGACCGAAAGGGGTCGACGCAGGCTTGGACAAGCTGGCGTCCTTGTTCGAGGTCTTGCGGCAGGATGCGACCGCGGGGACCTCTGTCATTCCCCTACCTGAGACTGGGGTATCACGAGAGGTGAGGGCAGGAGCGAGTATGAGCACAAGCTCTCCCTTCTCGAATCTTCCCTAGGGGTGCTAATCTGTCTTTGGTTTAAATAGGACGATGCTCCCCGAGAGGCTACGAAAACTGCTGTGCCGACGGACGAGCCTTTGGAGGAGGGGGAGATAGCGCCGGAAAGCGGCATAATCGTGGTGACCGAGGTAAGCGTGGGGACCTCTCACCTCCTCTTTTATCTCTTCTGGGTTAAGGCAGTTTGCCTTGAGCGGTGAGTGATTAACTCCATCTTACGTATTCAGGAAGAGACGATGCTTCCAGAAGCGCATGCCGTCAGGGCTCGCAAGGCTGTTCCCAAACGTAGGGGATTCCTCAGTCCCACGGGGGTAGATAGGCTGAAATTGCTCGGGGGGGCGGACGCGGAGCCCCTACTATCTCTTCTGCAGTCGGGGGCCAGCCTGAAGCTGACGGTCCCTCTTCCGCCTCTTCTGAAGCTCCCCACGCCAGAGGAGACCCAGCTTTTGCGGGAGGTCTTGGCAAGTATCGCTGTTCCCTTGGAGGAGTCACCAGTGGAAGAGGTCGTAGGCCCCTCGGTGACAGTATCTGGTTCAACTTCGCTCGACGCCCCTCCTCTGACCGAGAGCAAGACCCTTGTCCTGTCGAGCTGCGAAGCGACGGCGAGTCTAGATCTCATCGCAGAGGCAGGGAAGGGGACGAGCATCCCTGCCGAAGTGCCTGACTCAATCCCGGTAGTCAC
This sequence comes from Amorphophallus titanum, assembly GCA_024336825.1. Lineage (NCBI taxonomy): Eukaryota > Viridiplantae > Streptophyta > Magnoliopsida > Alismatales > Araceae > Amorphophallus > Amorphophallus titanum. The sequence goes on along the minus strand of JANBPO010006887.1, from coordinate 7,573,377 downwards.
ATGTTCTTCAGCTGAGGTCGTGGTCCCGACTCTGGCAATGCAGGAAGCGGCCACAGGTCCCGGCCCTACTTCAATGGTGGAGGTGGGGCGACCCCTAACGATAGCAGCCCCGGGGGACCCTGCCGTGGTCTCGCCCTCTCCCCTGGTAGTGACTGGCCAGGAGTTATCTTCCGAGGCGGCAGGGGCTGGCACCCTGGCTTCGGCTCTCCCGTCCTCGTCGACTGTGGTAGACATTGGGCTATGGGCAGCCGTGGACAGTGCCGTCGAATTCAATCCACCGGCCGTGCCTTCAATCGGCCATGCTACTTCGAAGTTGTCGGTCCGCCAGACCCTGCTGACCCTTCGGGCCATGACGTTTGCTGACCCCTCCATCACGTACCGGGGAGTACATACCGTGGTCATGCAGCTGACCGGGGCCCTGCAAATGATGGGTTGCCCACTAGGAGAATGGTCGCGGCGGGTCCTATTACTGTTGAAGTATGTGAACCACTGCGAGTTCCTTGAGATGCAGGCCCCTGCTGAAGTTGCAGCCATCAATGCCCAGAGGGACGAATATCTGAGGGCACTGGAGGTGCGAAGGGGAAACCAAGAGCGGCACCAGAGAGCCCTCAACGAGTGTAGCGACAACATCCATGCCATAGAAAGTAGGATAGAGAAGCTAAAAGGCTGGCTCCTTGAGGCCGAGTCTGATCTCACCGAAGCCGAGGCGACTGGGGCCAAGGAAACTGAGGCATTGGCCATCGTCGAGGTCGAGGTGGCTTCCGTATTGACTGAGCTGGAACACCTCGAGGGGCAGGAGAACTGGCTGCGTGACATGGCGAACTTCGCCTGCGTCGAGATTCTCCCTCTCGAGGAGATCTTCCGGGACATCGACTGAGCGCCACTTCCCTCGGCTCTTTTCTTTTATTCTGTTCTCCCCTTTTTGGACATGTAACACAGGGGTATGCCCCGAAGCACATGTAGCCCTCCTTTTTTGGCAAATAGAATACCATTCATCCATACATCTCTTTCGTGCATGGTAGCCCAAAATCTTTACTTTTCTTTCTTTTACTTCTTCTCTTTTGCATCTCGGTGAAGTGCGAGTCTGCGCCAGTGATTCATTCGGGGGACACTTGGGTCGGGTTCGCGGGGGTGCATAGGAGAGTGCTCGCCTCCCCAGGGGAGAGACGAGGGGATCACTCCACCACGCAAGCCTCGCAGTCCACCAAGTGGTTCCAGGAGGGAGTTGGACCCGAGCAGGTCGATTCGGCCCATGGGGGGGTGGAGAGAGGAGTTTGTCGTTCAAATGACCTGGACGAGGGGTCCAAGTCAAAAGGGGTATTCGTCACCCGAAGGGACGGTGAGAAGAGTTTGTTGATTCAAATGACCTGGACGAGGGGTCCAAGTCAAAAGGGGTATTCGTAACCCAGAGGGACAGTGAGAAATTCATTCGTTAACGTCGATGGGGCACCGGGGCCAACACGATTTTATGTGTCTCTTAGGATATTCATCGGCACTGAGTTGGTGCCTACGTAAGGGGAGAGTTTGATTCCTTAGCTCGAACATAAGGTTCAGATAAGGTGTTCATCCGTCGGTGCCACCGGGGTGGCGAAATCGACATGGCTTATTTATCTCTTGAAATGTTCATCGACACTGAGTCAGTGCCCATGCAAGAAAGCACTTAATTCCTTAATCCAAATGTAAGGTTTGGATAAGACGTTCATTCGTTGGTACCACTGGGGTGGCGGAACTGACATGGCTTATTTATCTCTTGAAATGTTCGTCAGCACTAGGTCAATGTGTAATATCCCAGAACTTTTGGATCCTTATTTTCGAGTCCCGGATCTATTTTCTCAGAGTGTCCATCTCCGTTGTGTCTAAATTTGTGTTTCGGACATCTTTCGTGTTCGGATCAGCGTAATCCGGAGCTGTTTCGGAGGACCGGAGACATTCCGCGACCTTTTCCGCGTGTTTTTTCATTTTTTGGCTCGGGTTTCGACAAATCTTGTAGAACTCCGCTGCGGGTGAACCGGGTAGTTCACCCAGTCGTGAGTGGTACCATTACGATCGGTGTGTTCCGAGGATCGCGAAAACGTGATTTTTTATTTTTCAGTATTTTTTCTGAAAAATCAGATTTTTTTTATTTAAACCCTCAACCCTCTCTCTCCCCTCTCATTTCTCACCCTCCCTTCTCTCTCTCGTTTCTCTCCCATCTCTCGACCTCTCGAAGCGGGGCATGCGACCGTGCGGAGCTGGTTGAGGCTGGGACGCGTCGGGGAGATCGGTTGGCGGGATGGAGCGGCGGGTTGAGCGTGGCGTGGCGCAATCCCTCGGTGGATTTCGAGAATCGACGCGATTCGTGTTTTGGCGATTTCGGCGTGGTTTAGTCGCTTCGATGCGTGAGATCTTCGGTGGAGGTAGGGGGACGGTTCCCTAGCGCGCGTACTTCATTTTCCCACAGTTTTACGTTTTACGGTGCAAGAATGAGCGAGTCCTAGCCCGTTGTAGTTTTTCGTGGTTCGTAGGCTTCGCTGAAAAATGGTGACAGTTTTGCGATCGGTTAGTGTCAATGGACTCCCTGGAACGTCGGCGCTCCATAGTCATTGATTTCATCTCGATTGGCGGTCCCGTTTGACCGTTAGGAGCCCGGGAAGTCCGGATGCTCCCGTTTCTCACCGTTTCTCAGCCGATCTGGCTCCAGATCGAGTCTATGGGTTTCCCTGGGCGATTGTGGTTGTATCCCCTTCGTTTCGGCACGAATGGGGCATGGGGAGGCCAAGATCGGGCCAACCCCATGGGTGGTTCACCGGGAGGATGGACGGTCGAACCAGGTACCGTCCATCCCCATGGGCGGCCAGCCACAGACCGTTTATCTCCCGTTGGTCTTGGGGTTGAGCGGTCTATCGTGCGATCACTCAAGGTGGTGCGGCTAGTGAGGGTCTGCCCATCTTCCCCTGTGCGGCCAGCTTCCCACTGCCTATGTTTTCTGTTGGGACGTGCGGCCAGGTCCTGACCGCATATCCCTATTGACCCTGGGTCAACATCTGTGTGCCGGTGGGGTTGTGCGGCTTGGTCAAAGCCGCATTGACCGACACTGTAGTAGGTCAGTTGGCTTGTGCGTCCGACCCTTAGTCACACAATGCCTTGGGCAGTCGAGCCCTGACCATCCTTCCTACCCTTGCGTTAGTCCGATTAGAGCCTTGTGCGGCCCATTCCTGACCGCATGTCCTTCATGCGGCTCGTTCCCAGTCGCACATCCCTTGAGCGGCCCAGGATGAACCGCCCATGTGCCAGTCTAACCCGGTGTTTCTGTTTTGGCCGATTCGAGTCCCAGGTGTTGGTGTTCTCGACTTGTGCCACTCTATGTTGGCGTGCGTGCGGTGAGGGTTCCCCGTGCGTTATCGGTTTGCTTTAGTGGGTTGTTCTATGACCGTTTGAGTGTCGTGTTGGACTCCGGTCGACCCGGTTGTGACCAGTGGTCGACTTTCGGTCTAGTGAGTGTCCCAGGCACCCCGGTGGCTTCGTGTCTGTGTTTTGAGGTGTCTGTGGGTTCCATGTTACCGTAGCTTCAGGCCTAGGGACTAGACTAGATTGATGGTGTTGTGTCGTCGCGTTCAATGGTCTTGACCCTGAGTCTCGTGACTCAAGGACCGTTGGGTTAATAGGTCTAGTGGGCTGTCCATAGTTAGTGGCCTCGAGCCACCAGTTACTTCGCGTTACTCGCAATGGGTGCGTGTGTGATTTTTTGTGTTCACGTCAGTGACCCATCCACTAGTCGTAGCTTCCACGGCACGTGTACGCCGGCCCATCGGGAGCACTGGTTTGGCGTACTCGAGTTAGACGGTGAGTAGGTTGGTTACCATAGAGCCCCCGCGTACCGCCGAGTCCGGACCGGTGGGGGAAATACCAGCTAGAGGACAGGCCTAGGACATATGGTCTGAGTGTGCACATGAGGCTGAGGGTTCAGATCCATGCTGACGAGCGTGACCTCAGCTAGTCCTTATTTTGTGGTACTTCTGGTTACTTGGTGTGTCCTTATCTCCGCCTGGGACGTGATAGCTGGACACTTGTGACGCAGTGTAAGACGTCAGGTGAGGCATCCGGTCGTTCTTCTAGTGGGCGGTGCTCCCGTCACGTGACGTGAGTTTTCGTGTCCCGGGTTTACGTTCTCGTTTGCGAGACGAGGTCCCGGGTGTTATTTTCGGGAGCGTTCTCGTAGCCGAGGTATGGGATTCCGGTGAGCGTCACCGAGGGTTCTCCCTAGTTGGCGTAGAGTTTAGGACAGTGAGGTCGTGACCGTGTTTTCAGACCGTGTGGTTTCAGCTTGGACCCTGTGGACGTGTAAAATCACACGCCCATATGTCCCTGCCAGTCCAACAGCAACAACAACTTCAACCGAAGAGACCTTGGAGGATACGTCCCGTCCAGACCCTCCAGACAGACAACGTGCTGCCGTGAAGCCGTCTCCGGAATCACGACAGCGAAGAGAAACCGACCCCTGGGGAAGCTCACTGCTCGCGGGCCTCTGAAGAGAATCAAACGGATCGTCAGTCGGGTCCAGAATAAGCCAGGAAATCCACTTCAACAGACTCACAAAAGTGCCTTCAACGGCACGCCCCAACGTGCCCCTCAACGGCACGCTCCCATGCCCTTCAGCAGCACGCCCAATCCCCTTCAAGAAAGACATGGCGTAGCCTTCAACGGCACGCCCACTAATGGCCTTCAACGGCACGCCCCAACAAGCCCTTCAACGGTACACCCTCAGTAGTGTCCTCAACGGCACACTCCATGTGCCCTTCAGCGGCACACCCCATGTGCCCTTCAGCGGCACACCCTCAGTAGTATCTTCAACGGCACACCCCATGTGCCCTTCAACGGCACACCTTCAACTAGTGCCTTCAATGGCACACCCTCACATGTGCCCTTCAGCGGCACACCACCACATGTGACCCTTCAACAGCACACTTCAAATGGCCCTCCAGCGGCACACTTCATGTGCCCTTCAGCGGCACACGCCAGCTGCCCTGCAACGGCACCCTCAATGACATGCTGTGGAGGCTCCTCCAGCGGCACAGCCCGTCTTCGCTATGCCCTCCTGTGGATTGAGAAGGCCTCGCTGATGTCCCTGCAACCAGCCTGCAGCAAAGGTCAAGTTTGTAGAGACTACCCCGACGTCCACTGCACGAACCAGCCGGAGTTGTCTTCTATGGGATCGTGCATCGTCGAGCTAGCTTCGCTCCAGAATTGGTCTCGCTGTGATCCGACCTCAGCACCGTTTGCGCCACCATTCTCGTACAACTACACCAGACTCGGGTCTGAACATGAGCACCATCTGGTAGCAGCTCCACCGCCCGCCCCTGTGCTATTCAGCCAGAGCTATCTTCATGAGAGTTCTGCTCCTCCGAAGCACCGACGCACCAGAGGTGGTCCCACCTGGTTTTGACATCATCTCCATCTAGGGTGGCCATTCTCCCTCAGTCGCGCCAAACCCAAAGTCCCCTATTCGCCTAGGACAAGCTGCTGTCAAGTAGGCCCCGACACCCCCTCTTCCTCTCCATTTCAGGTTGGATGGTCTTCAGAAAAGTTGCATATTTTGAAGATACGGAACTATCGCAAGTGGTCTCATCCCGATCCGACGTCGGCACTGGGAGTTCCCTTACAACTACCTGAGACGGGTCCAACTGTTCACCCAGAAACCTGACGCCGGTTGTTCCCGCGACCATGTCCAGTGAGCTGATCAGATGGCCGCCATCCTCTGAGGGTTCGTATAACTCCTTGTCAGAAACGTCCACGACTTGGTCCCATCATGATTGGCATTCCACAGCGTCTGTACCGGCCAACGCACCGCGACTGCGCTAATCTGTCCTGCGTGGCAGAACTGCACAAGCCCACAACTGCGGCCGTCGTCTCCATCCAACGACAGCAGCTTGGCATCATACCTTCGGGCATCCTTTGGCGTCCCTCGATCATCATCCAGGAGCTGGCTGCACCTCGATTGGATGCCCGAGCTTAGCGTACGATCGAGAGTTTATTTCCCCTCCCCGTGATCCCCCCTCCTGCTGAACAGCCCCACCCTCACCTCACTCCACTCCCTACCCCCCTCTCTTTGCACCCGCTCTCCCTGGCTGCAGTTGACCCCATGCCACACCTGCTCCCCTCAAGCACACTACCACCACCGCCACTATCATCTCGCTCCCCAGTGCAGGACCTCACGCCACTTGTCACCGGAGGTAGATCGCCCAGACCCCCACCACCGCCCAAAATAGAGCCTCCAGTTCTCTCTCCATGTCACCCCACCCATCGTCTTCCCTTCCCTACCCTTCCCTCGCACGTTGTCCAACCTTGCAGAGTCTCTGCTGAAGGGAGAGCAAAACGTCACCACTGGTGGCCCTGTTTTGGCCGATCACCACTGCCAGTCGGGTGTCCTACAACCCAGCAGCCACCCTCCCGTCTGCCCCTCCCGCATGCAACCCCCCGTCACTGCCCCGTTCCCACAGACCGACGAGGAAGCCTATCCACGTCACATAGGTGGGCCAAGCCACTAGCGCTAGCAGACGCACCAGCTCCTCGGTGAACAGGCTAGCTCCTCCACGAGCAACAAGCTGTGCCACCCCAAGCCTGCCACAGGATGACTACCTTAGCCGGAGTGTGACCCACCTGCGAGTAGAGCGGTCCATGCATGCATGCCGCCGGTCTCTGCCTCGTTGCCATGGTCATTGGCTAGCACCTCTAGACGACCCCGTCGGCCACAGAACGACACAAGATGCCACTATAGCATTGCCAGTGTGCACCACCCCACCGCCATCTACATTCTCGTGGCCGTTCCAACTCTCCTATCTGCAACCTGTAGGGCGGCCCAAGGGAGCTCAAAGCTCCACCCCCACCTCCCGTACTCTCACTCTCTTCCCTCCCTCCCTTTCTCTCTATCTCTCTTCGTTTCTCTCTCCCTCTCTCTTAATTCCACTCTCACGTAACCTCACTACTTCCCTATACTCTCTCTTATCTCTTTTCTCTTTGCCCTCTCTCTCTCTCCCTCTTCCTGTTTAGTACTGTAGCAGATTTTAAAAAAAATCCCTCTCATCCTCCCTATTCTCTCTCACGTCTTCTTTCGGTCACTATAGCAAGTTTGAGAAAAAGGAAAGTGAATAGAAAGAAAAGGAAAAAATAGAGAGAAAATATTTTCTGACGACTGATGCTTCGGTGCATCACCCTGATGCATTGACGTTGTTGCTGAGGAAGGTACACAGATTGTCTTGATGCGTCGATGCATCGTGCTGATTCATAGACCTCAGATATGCTCTGGCATTCTATCTTCTTAGTGTGTCGGGGGAATAGACTTTCAGTGTTACAGTAAGTGTCTGTGCTGCATCCAATTGCGTCGATGCATCTACTGGGTGCATCGACCTTTCTGTGGGACTTCATATTCTGGACTGAGTGATCTTCATGTGAACTATCGAGTCATCTGTTGGATGCACCGATGCATCATTCTGATGTTGCTTCGGTGATCTTGACTGCATCAAGGTCTCTGTCAGATGCGCCGATGCATCTGTTCTGTATCTGCTGACTACGTCGATGCACCACAGTGAAGTTACTTCACTGCATTGAGTTGTCTACCAGATATGTTGATGCATCGTGTCTGTCCTTGCCTTTTCTCTTCAACCGATCGATGCTATTAGAGGTTCTTCTCTTGGGATGTTCTGACTTAGAGTTTCTGCAAGAATGAAAGCCAGTGTCAGTCCGTAAAATACATAGTATATTGACATCATTAAAACCTAGAATTCAACATTCTCCCCCTTTTTGATGATGGCAATATAACTAATTAATCATGAAATGTTCTATGGAAAGATTTATTTTTCTGAGTAGATAGAAATGAGATGTTGGAAATGGATAGACCTTCTATCTACAGACATTCTATCTCTTCTGACAACACTCTTACTCTTACTCTCCTCCATTCTCAATTCTCCTTTACTACCCTTCCCTTTGACGAACTTCACTCCCCCTTTGACATCATCAAAAATAAAGGATGAGGGTGGAGATAGTGAAAGCAGACCAAGAGATCAAGAGGTCCCTGAAATAGTAGGTTCACAGATTTGGGAATTGGCAAAGTTGTCTCTTAAGAAGTTAAAGAAGTTAACTGGATTTGTCAGGTTAGATGTTTCTCACTGATGAAGTTGAGAGGTTTTACATGATGAGCTTGTAGATTATCTTCATACAGAAATAATGAGATTAAATCATTTTGTCTTATTAATACCTAGAATAGACTGTCTAAAAACTATACTAGCTAAACGTGAACAGATTTTTCAAGTAGCCAATGGGAGACTGCTGTGGCTGGGTAACCTGTGAGAACTGCGCCGGCATAGATTTCATCGAGTAATCTCGAACAACGTGACCCGGCTGATCACAGCGATAGCAAACCACCGGTAAGGAACATGGTACACCGGGATGGCTGTCACCACACCACGGACATGGTCTCAGCTGACTCACAGGAAACTCTCGGCACTGCTGAAAAGGAGAAACATGCTACTGGACCGAATCAGAAGACGCCGATTGCTGCTGCACAAAACCCGAAGATGCTTGAGTGTTAAATCGCTTCTTGGACTTTCTAAACATCAGCCTCGAAGGACCACTGGAAGTAGGCACAACAGACGGAATGCCAGGCGCTGACGGCTGAAGGGACTGTTGGAATGGCACAACCGACTGAGCAACACTGGACTGAAAGAACCCTGCAGACCTTGCCAAATCGAGCTCAACTGCGACTGCTGCCTGATATGCATCATCCATGACAGTCACACGGGTAGCGAGCAGCGGCACTCTCAATTCGACTCGCAAACCTCAGAGAAATTGCTCAGTCTTTAAGGCTTCATCAGCGATAATATGCGGCGCATACCGTCCCAACTCGATGAACTTGTTCCAATACTGTAGCACGGTCATTTCACCTTGAACCAAATCTAGGAATTGGTGCATTTTATCCATGCGAAGACAGGCCAGACTGTAAGTATGCTCGAAGGTAGTCACGAACTCTACCCAGGTCATCTGACGAAGTGGTCGGGAACGGAAAGTAACTTCCCACTCCGAACTCCACCACATCAAAGTTACACCCTGAAGTTGAAAAGTAGTAAGCATGACCTTCTCATCCTCCGCGCATTCCATCGATCGAAACACACGCTCAGTCACCTCAATCCAAATCCTGATAGCATCCGGATATGACTGACCTTCATAAGTCAGCGGGTGGAATAGCAGAAATTCTTTGAGTACTCTACCACGGCCACCGGGTAAGTCATCTTGCGGAGCTGGAACAGGCAAGGCAGGAGCAGGGACTAGCACAATCGGAGGAGGAGCAGGCACGACAGGAGGAGAAACGTTGCCACTCTCTTCCGGGCGAATAAGAGCTCTTCTTTTACGGGGCGGCATCTAAAACATACAACAGAAAACACATTAATATTGGACGGAATGGGGGCTTCCATTATATCCCGGGAAAAGGGAGCATGGAAGTCTTGGTCGTCGTCGATGAGGCCGCGATTCTTCGCGGCCAGGAGAACGTCGTCCAAGCAGCAAACTTTATCTTCGATCTCGTCGAAGCGTTGGAGCCGATGGTCCATCTCCGAGTTGGAATGGAGTGGGCTGCGTACCCTTGGCGCAGGCACGCTATGGGATCGCCGGCTTCCGAGGCCGAGGAGCGGGAGGCCTCCCGCGCCTGGCTGCGACTCTCTCCAACGTGGCCTTTCCCATCCTCCCGTGGCGGGATGCATGTAGGGTTGGCCCGCTGGTCCTTGAGTTCCTGGCAGAGTTCTACCAGGGTTCGGAGTTGTAGCCGGATCTCGTCGATTTCGCCCGGGGTGACCTCCTGCCAGGGATGGTTGGAGGAGGCCTCCTGAGATCCTCGGCGGGAGTTGGGTCCTTGTTGGGACCCTCACCCCCGGTGGCTGGCATTGCGAAGGCTTCCACGGGGCACCATGGCTTCTTGCTCGCCTTCCCATAGACGGCGCCAAGAAGTGTAGCGGCAGGAAAATGGATCCTAGACCACGTACCACCTTCTCTATTTATTTGTCGGGGAAGACGTCTCGCGCCCGTGGAGCCCTGCGAAGACCAAAGCCAAGAGAGGCGTCAGAAGGAGTCCCGGGTGTTACCCCAGGAGACAACCCTCCGATGCTTAAGTCAATGACTAGAAGCAATATATAGAGAAGACTAGAAAGGAGGAAGAGAGGGAGAGATCACCGTAGCAGGCTGAAGAGCCATAGGTGGCCTCCGAGATGAGTGCTCGCCACTCCCGGTGGTCGCTCAGTGAGTGCTCACCGGGTGGTGAGGTCGCCGGGAGGACACATAGTCGATCAGGGGTGGAGACTCTCTTCTTCTCTCTAAATCGCAGGGCTGGTCGCCTACTTCTCTGTGCTTTAGTGGAATGAGTGATGGGGGCATCTCTCGCCCTTCACTTTTTTCCACAGTTTCGATTGCTCGCCAGCATAGTTCCATTATGTCCGTCATATTTTTCTGAGTCGAGTCATGTGATTTTCATATTGTTCTTGAGTTATATCATTGTAATTTTCTTTTTATTTGAGTCCAGTACGTAGGAACCTCAGCTAACCATGTGACAGGAGGAAGGAAGACCACCAGAAGAAGGAAACCAGATGCATCCACTGACGTCTTAAACTGCGTCTCAAGCACCTCGCAGTCCAGCTCATGACAAGTGAGTGACACAACAGTAGTACCGCACTGAGGGACTAATTAGAGTAACGCCCGTCAGCGTCAGTCCAAGCCTCTGACCACATGTGCACACACTGACCCATCGCCTTGAACCAGGCCTCTAGCTAGTTTTTCCTCAAAGTAGGACGCTACTGACTATGTGAGAGGGCCCACAGAAACTAGATTACAAACCGTATAACGGGAATGCCCTGCCACCTCTCCCGGGTGGGCCGACACGAAAGTCGTCAGGCTATGACTAGTGGTTCCATCACAAGGAGAGAGAAAGTTACTCTTAAAGGATGTAGAAGAATGCCATAGTGTATAAAATAATTTAAACATGGTGCATATAAATCAGGAATTGCATAGAAATTACATATGCAAGCTTTTGAAATCTCCAGCTATACAACGGACTGGAACCGTCATGTTATACACGATAACGGGCCAGGGAAGGACCGCTATGCTTCGCAGAACACACGAAATCCACAGAGAACCCAGACTATGATGCACCAAGGGGCGCTATAAGACTATAACGCACGGGAACGGGCGCGTTAAAGTCACCAGGCACAAAACATAACAGACAAGGACTATAACGGATCACGGAGGGGGCGTTATAATGGACATAACGCGCTGCTTGTAAGTCGTTATGCCTTCCAGAACGTTTAAACTCCACAGAAAACTCGGCATATAACACACCACTATAGGTGCGTCATACAATACACAACGCACGGGGGAATGACCGTTAAAGGCAACGGACCTTTAACTCAAATGAAAGGACTATAATGCACTACCAGAGGTGCGTTAAAACCACCCAAACACTAAAATTCACAGGAAACTCGGGACACAGACCACATAATGCACTACTACAGATGTGTCAAAGGGGTATAACGCACCGGGGCAGGCATGTTATATCACCTAGGTTTCATGACTCTGGATTTCAGAATCGGAAGCTCCGCTCGGTCGATTAAAATCAACGGGGGACGCGACGGATTACAAAACTAAACCATCTTGCCTAGCCGTCAGTCCAAGCCTCTGACCACGTGTGCACACACTGACCCATCGCCTTGAGCCAGGCCTCTAGCTAATTTTCCCTCCTAGTAGGACGCTACTGACTATGCGAGAGGGCCCATGGAAACTAGTTTACAAACCGTTTAACAGGAATACCCCGCCACCTGTCCCGGGTGGGCCGACACGGACGTCGTCAAGCTACTACTAGTGGTTCCATCACAATGAAAGAGAAAGCTGCTCTTATGGGATGTAAAAGAATGTCACAGTGTATAAAATATTTTAAACATGGCGCACATGGAACATGAATACATTAGAAATTACACATGCATGCTTTTAAAATCTCCAGGTATATAACAGACTGGAAGCACGCCGTTACATAACATAACGGACCAGGGAAGGACCGCTATGCTTCACAGAACTCGAAAAATTCACAGGAAAACTAGACTATAACGCACCAGGACAGGCGCGCTATAGGACTATAACGCACTGGATCAAGGGCGTTAAAGTCAACAAGCACATAACACAACTGACGGGGGTTATAAAGGACCAAGGGTGGGGCGTTATAGTGAACATAATGCACCTCTCATGGGTCGTTATGCCCTCCAGAACGACTAGAATCCACAGGAAATCACGGTATATAACGCACCTCAAGAGGAGCATCATATTGAATTTAACGCATAGGGGAAGAGGCGTTAAAGGTAACGGGCCTTTAACTCCAAACACAGAGGATATAGCGCACCAGGGCAGGCGCGTTAATGTCACCCGAACATAAAAATTCACAGAAAAACTCAGACACGGACGATATAACGCACCTATAGGGATGCGTTAAAGGACCATAACGCACCGGGGCAGGCGCGTTATGTCACCTGGGTTTCGTGACTCCGGAGGTCGAAATCGGAAACCTCTCCCGATCGATCGAAATCGACGGGGGACGCGGCGGAATACAAAACCTGCTGAACCGGCCAACCCATACCGATCATACAAGCCTAAGCATGCCACTAGAAATGAAATACGATGCCCATGGAATTGATTTCATCAATTAAAAGATAATTTAATGCATTAAAAGATTAAAAATGTACTAAATAGAAATATGCATGAAATACGAGGTAAAGGGCGTCGGACCATGGCGCAAGTGGTCACTAGGAGTTAAGACCGTGTAGTGGCTTCCATGTTTAAGAATGTGTAGAGTCTTACTTTTAGTCAAATTAAATGTTTGTGACTAAGACACCTTTTGTTTAACTATAGGTGATTGAGTTTAAACCATATATGTGATTGATCACACCTTTTGCATGTGGTTGCTTCTGCATTTATATGTGAGGAGGGTAAATCCGGCTCGGCCCATAACAGGCCCGTTTACCGCAAGCCCATGAAGGCCCAGACCCTACTAATGCGCATAAAGGCTCGTGACTACTACAACTCAGGTAGCCTAGCTCAATACGACTCAACATCGGATTCGACAGCTATAAGAAGGCAACAACCCAGGCGTGATGGCCACCTGAGAACTATCTGACGACTGACCGTTACCCCCCACGACATCGGCCCCTAACCCATAAGAGGCGAGCACGCCCCATGAACGCCGTAAGACTCGCCCAGGGAATGGTCGACGTCGGGGTACTCGCCCTCCAACGGAAAACTCCTGCCACAATCGCAAGAGGCGTTGCTCCACTACTTATGCCCTTCTCTGTTAAAGGATATGCCTCCACCTCCAAGACAGCCCCATATAAAAGGGACATCGACAGAGAAGAAAGGACACGGTGGAATTTCTACCAAGAACCCTACACAGAGAATAGAGATACTTACCCTGCTATAGCGATAGAGAGGTCCCACGTGCCCACATTCCCTGAGAGAGAAATCCCATCTTGTACGACCTTACCACCCAGCGAGCACTTGCTGAGTGTCCACTGGGAGCGGCGAGCACTCGTCTAGAGGACCTACACTTCTCATAGATCTACTATGGCGACCTCCATCTCTCCCTCTCTTTCACTCTTCTCTATTCTTATTGAACCATTGCTGACTTAAGCATCGGAGGGTTGTCCCCTAGGGTAACGCCTAGGGCTCCTTCTGACGCCTCTTTGGCTTATGGTGTTTGCAGGCTTCCACGGGTGCCGGACGACTTCCCTGATAAACAAATAGAGAAGGTAGTACGTGATATAGGAACCATTTTTTGCACCTACACTTCTTGACACCGTCTGTGGGAATCCGAGCGAAAAGTGATGGTTTAGCACCCCGGTATATTAATGAATAGAAAATTACGAGAAATTAACAGGATCTGATTCTTTTGCCAGATTTGGAATGTGAGGATGTACGTGTTTTCGACGAAGGGTTTGGTGTTTACGAAATTATGAATGATGAAGACTCTGACTAAGAGGGGGATGAAGAATATGAGGACGAGGCTGACACTTTTGCTAGTAGCAAGAGGAGATTCGATGAACCATTAGTCTCGGTAGAAGAACCCACCAAAGAAATCAATTTGGGTACTGAGGAAAGCCCTAGGATTGTCCTCATAATCAAAAATTTACCGCCATCTGAAGAGGAGGCGCTCATTCAAGTTCTCCAAGAATACAAGGACATGTTTGCATGGAGTTATGAGAATATGCCGGGATTGGACTCTGCGCTTGTTGAACACCGTCTAACACTTAAGCCAGGATCTGTCCCGGTCAAGCAGTGGTTGAGATGTTTCCACCCGCATATGGCATTAAAAATGAAAGAAGAGGTCGATAAGTTTCATAAGACTAGATTCATCAAGGCCGTCCTCTATCCCAATTGGGTGGCTAACATTGTCCCGGTAATGAAGAAGGACGGAAGGGTCAAGATTTGCATAGATTTTCAGGACCTTAATAGTGTGTGTCCTAAGGATGATTTCCCCCTCCCTCACATTGACGTGCTTATTAACAACACGGCAAGGTATGAGACCCTCTCTTTCATGGATGGCTTCTCCGAATATAATCAATTTTGTCTGGCTGAAGAGGATCAAGAGAAGACCTCTTTTACTACACTCTGGGGTACTTATTATTATGTGGTCATGCTGTTCAGACTCAAGAACGCTGGAGCCACCTACCAATGGGCTATGATGGCTATTTTTCATGATATGATCCACATTTATATAGAGGTGTATGTTGATGACCTGGCAGTGAAATCAAGAATAAGGATTGAGCATCCTGGGGTTCTCGCCAAGGTCTTGCAAAGATCCCGAGAATATCAATTTAAAATGAACCCTAAGAAGTGCATATTTGGTGTATCATATGGTAAGTTGCTTGGGTTCATCGTTAGCAAGAGGGGTATTGAGATTGATCCCAACATGGCACAGGCAATAAGAGATATGCCTCTTCCCAAGAATCTGAAGGAAGTTTGTGTATTGATCGGGAGGTTACAGTTTATTGACCGATTTATCCTGGGCCCCCTGATCTATTTCCCTTCCTTGCAGGTCTCAACGCGGTGATCGCTTGCTCCAGCTCAGGACCAGTGCGAGATCACCCCTCTTCAAATCCCCTTCAAAAATTTGCCCAATTAAAAACTATAACTATAAATCATGCAGAAGTCAAAACAATTGAACTCTTGACCAGTTGTCCTTATGTGAATCTCACCTGAACACTTAACCTACACACCCAGCAAGCATTCAGCAAGTCTATGCAACTGTTAGACAGAACCAAGTTAGACACATGGTGAATTACGAAGAGCTTAGGATAAATCTATGCAATAGAACCGTGCCTAAGCATACATCTACCATGAGTCAGAATAGCAAACAAACCACAGATGCAAGGAGGTTTAGATGGTTCGGTCTGCTACCACAGACCTATGTCCATCCCCCACTCAAACCAGAGTGAGACTTTCTGCTACCTAATAGCTTGAACCGCTGAGCATCACAGCTTGCTTACAGCTGAGCATCACAGCTTGCTTCTGCTGATTCACAGCTCCGACCGCTGAGCATTACAGCTTGCTTACAGCTGAGCATCACAGCTTGCTATCCGAGGTACACACCTCGCCCCGCTGAGCATCACAGCTTGCTCTGCTGACACACAGCTTGATGTTCAAATAAGAAAGTAAAAGAGAAAACGCAACAACAAAACGCTGGAAATAAGGACTGAGAAAATATAGCTCTTCGAAAGAGTAAATTGGCTTGGATCTAATCCAGAGGCCAATGATGAACAAACCTTCAAGATCTTCTGATTACTTCTCCACGATCTCACGAGCTCTCTCCTCTTTGACTCTCTCTTCTTTTCTTTCTTCTCACGATCTCACGAGCTCTTTCTATTTCCTTCTCTTATTCCTCTTCTCTCACTCACAGGCTTCTTCCAGTGGAATCTCCCTTTTTCTTCTCTCTGTTGCTCTCTTTCACTGCTCTATCTGTATCTCCCTCTTCTGATTTTTCTTCTCTATCAGTATGTCTCTCTTGCTCTTCGCAGAAGTCTTCTTATATAGGGGCAGGGGCGCCGGAGGTAGGTTGGAAAAAGAAGATGATTCCTCTTGCGTCTGATTACCCCACGTGGCGGGATCTTGTGTTCCTTACATGATTCACCGGAGGGCGTGTGGAGAGAATTCTCCCACCAAAACTGTTCAGGAAAATGATTAGATGAAGTACTTCTGGATTCCATGTGTCAGATGAATATGAGAGTATGCTGCCCACGTGGCAAATAATTCTGATCGAAGGATCGCCTTGGATCACGTGCCACTAACTGTACTGGGATCACGTGCCTTGAAAGGACAAGCTAACGAGCCCACGTGCCCCACTGAACCAGTTAAGTGATTCTGATAACTTGACTTCAGTTGATCTGCAATGTTCACAAGATGCATCGACCAACTGCTTGATCAAATGAGTAATTACTTGAAAGTTCATGTTTGGTTGTACCTCTCAACCAGACAATAGTTATTTCATCAAACACATTGTCATCATAAGTGGATATTCAATATGCATCGACCTATGAAAATTGAGTCACGACATACATAAATTTCAGACAAGTGTAAAAGATGCACAGACTTGACTAAGCATTATATGATGCACTGACATGATATGAAATACTGACACACTAGCATCGACCTTCTACTGGTATGCTCAGACCTTAAAGGTGCATGTGCTCCGACTTAAGTGCATATGCTTAGACTAGTATGAAACATGTGCTCCGACCTCATAATGCAAGATGCAATATGTGCATCGACCTCAGAATGCAAGATGCAATATGTGCATCGACCTCATATATGACCAATGCAAATGTGCATCGACCTTATATATGATGTGCACAGACTTTATATGCATTCTACAAAATGTGCACCGACCTTGTATGCAGTCTAACAAAATGTGCACCGACCTTATATGCATTCTACAAAATGTGCACCGACCTTATATGCAGTCTAACAAAATGTGCACCGACCTTATATGCAGACTAACAAAATGTGCACCGACCTTGAGTAAGTAGTCAGTATATGCATCGACCTCTGTACACTGGCTACAGTAAAGATGCTCCGACCTTAGAGTGCAAGCTAGCACATATGCTCAGACCTAAAATTGCACATATGCTCAAACCTTAGAGTGGTGCATCGAGCCGCATGGCTAGACTATGCACATGTGCTCTGACTTTATATGCAGCGATTAGCATATGCATCGACCTTATTGAGATTGAAAGCATGTATGCATCAACCTTATGAGCAACCAAATAGTACATGCATCGAGTTGAAAGAACTTTATAAAGCATGAAGTGTAGCAAACTAATGCAATGAGTAGTGCAATGGCTTTAAAGAGAAATAATTCAATTCTTACACAAAAGTGTTTGACATCATCAAAACAATAGGGACACGACAAATTATTTCCTCGGTGTGTCTTCATCTTGGCTGTATGTGCCCTGATGTTGTTAGTTGCCATGCCGTTATTTATGGCATTATGGTTGTTGGCACTTGCAGTTTTGAGAATTGGGGAAATCTATCGACAAAGATGCTAGTTGAGTACCATTTCTTTGTCTGCATTTCTTGGAAGTTGTGCTCTCGGGACGTGATCGTGGTCCAAGAGATGCATTTCTGAGAAGTTGTTATGGGTCCTTGTTGGTAAGCTATGCATGGCTAACCTCTTTTAGCCGTGTGGTCAGCTATAATTGTGCCCTGATGTGACCCAACTTGCAGTTGTGTCCCGTGGTTCTGTGCTAAGAACGGAGCTGAGATTCTGCAGGTGTTGTTGAGGTTGTTTGTTGGTTTGTTAGTTGTGTTCAGTTTGGGAGGAGTTCCCTGTGAGTCTGAGTTTGGCATTGATGTGGACCGTGATCTTGTCGGTTAGTTGTGTTGTACTCTTCTGCCGTGATAGGGTTAGCATGCGACTTGAATCAGATGTAATGTCTGAGTGAGGACTGACTTGATTATGTTTGTGGTCCAGTGTTGTCATTGACGTTCTATCTGCCAGTTTCGCTTGTCATTATGGCACAGAAGCCGATGGTTGGAGCAGTTAGCTGAGATGTTTGTCTTCCTCATGAAGAGCTAACGCTTGTTTTGTCTATCGTGTGTTGTTTTATTGGTGGTTGTTTTCGTGGCATGGGTCGTGTCTCCTTTCCTTGTGAGACGATAGCGATGATGCCCTTTTTCGGAGGTACCAGACTTGTGTTCCTTGGTGTGTCATGCTCATTCTATAGATCGATTTGTCTTGAGATCCAGAGCATGATGATCTTGTTTGTAATCATGGTCTGGCAGTGTTCCTCTGAATTGTATTTTTTGAGAATCATGTTATCTTGATTTCGTGTTATTTGACATCATGATGAGTCATAGTGTTTGACATCATCAAATGAGTCATAGTGTTTGACATCATCAAAATCACAGGGTCATAACATGGTCCACTCGGCAATGAAGAATATTCTCTCCTAGGAATCCTCTGGAAGCACCGCAACCATCCTAGGATCATGTGCCAATCATTAAAGGTCGGAGGCACATGACTCTCTTGAGTCGCTCACAGCCTGAGCCATTTTTCATCCTTAGCACCGTATTTTTCACCTTTAGGAGCCATTTGTCAGCCATAGGAGCTATTTTTCACCCTTAACCCATTGCTAATGGTGTTCACTTGACTCACTTGAGACCCGTTGCCTTGTTGGCCTTGAGCCGTCGCATAAAGATATTTGTCACCCTTAGGTGTACATTATATGCCGTCGAGGCTTCATTTGTCACTACTAAGGCTCTATTTGTCATCGTTAAGGCCCTTGTTACCTGCACGAGCTCCTCTTCATTTCTGCTGACTGTTCTTCACCGTTGTTGACTTTTTGTCAACTCTACTACCCATATATCACCCTAATGAGTCATTTTTCACAGATATTGCCCTTTTGTCTTCCTTATGAACTTTCTTTTACCGATTGTTCAAAGTTTCTAACGTTTTGCACTTGGTTGCGTCGACTCCTTTAGACACTACATCGATGTTGCAATGGCTTTTTTTCTTATCAGCTATTTTTCTTCCGTCCAGGCTAGGCTGCATCGACGCCATTGAAGCGTTGTGCCAACGCTAAGCCAATTTTTCCTCTTGTCAGCGCTTCTTTTCCCGTCTGAGCTATTTTTCAAAGCTGCTGGCGTTGACTCCATGGGCATTTAGAGTCGACTCCCCTTGTTTACATTTGAGGGCTTTTAGTGCTACCACTCATTTTTCACTATTACAGAGTTATTTTTCAACCTTATCGCCTATTTGTAACCACTAATCCGTCACCATAGGTGCTTCTTGTCACGTCCCGAGCTTTTAATACAGCGAAAGGAGTCTCGGGAAACGTAAATAGTCGGCATGGTAAGATAGTCACAAGTAAGAAATCAGAGCGCAAGACAATCACACAAAAGTAATTACACAAGTAATTGTTCAAACTTCAACTTATTTCATAATAATAATAACCAAAAAGTACGACATGTCTGGAGAATCAAACTAAGGAAGGAGGGAAAGGAACACGACCAACCTCATTCGGGACACAATCCATGACCAATGAGGGGATCGAAAAGAACACAGCTGAAGAGCTGGAAAAGGAGCAATTGAAACTGAGATAAAATCCAGACAGGAATCATGCTGGCCAACCAGACCAAGCAGAAAGATCAGAGAAGATGATCACATTTAGAGTGGAATAAGAATCTCTTATCCAAGAGAGTTGAGTGCAATCAACTATTACTGAGGAGAAACATTGAGAGAATCTGAGACATGAATGCTCAAAATGACATGATGCATGCTGGGGTAAATAATGAAATCATCAAAACGAAGGTAAAGAATAGAAAGTATTCAAGCATACTATTTCTAAACCGTGTTAGGACGGGGTCAAGAGTCTTGTAACCATGGAGTGTGAGACAGAGTCCATCGTCTCCCACCCGACTCAACCGAGTAGCCTATCCAACGGTTAACCGTATGCTCCTAGATCATCATTATTTTTGTTAAAGGGGAACATCAGATCCTAGAACACACGAAAAATCAGTCGGTCCTTCAGAGGCTATAATAGGGTAGATACCATATAGTAATGCAATAATGAGGAGGGATAGAGAGACATTCCTGACTTACCTGCCAAGCGAAACAGTATTTTTTTTAGATTTTTGGTTGTCTGATTTTTATGGGGTTTCATCATAAGACAATCAATAACAACATGAACATGACATGAATATGAATGAGAAATATAACACAACAGAGATGAACATAACACAAAATGAATGAGATGAAAACACAAATGGCAAGTATGCATGTGACTGAAGACACGGTGGGACAAGACAATACACATATGGTAGGACAGCACACACAGTGGGATAAGAACATGGTGGGACATAGACACGTATGATCAGGACATTGAGGGACCAAAACACGTGTGACGATGACAAACACATTCTTCAATCAAAGTCCAAGATCAGAAGAAGAAGAATCACCAGGTTTATAATCATGAGGCAAAGCCCTCTCATGTAAATATGAGGCGACAGGTGAAGTGAAGGCTGTGAAGGACATACGCTTTAGTATAAATTGAGAGAGTAGATTGAAGAAGGGAGAACAGATCTAAAAGATGGAGAACAGATCAGGCATCTTCGTTCGGCGAAGGACAAAAATAGAAAAGGGTACTCTTGTCTTAAGTCACCTTCTGGGCGGGGTGGATATAAACATCTACAACATTCCCTACCTCAGACAAAGCCTTAGGCACCTGATGGTCCCCTCTTCTAGGCAAAGTCTTAGGTGCCTAGCCACATCTCAAAATTGAGCTAAGCTTTTAGCGCTCAGTAGACATTCCCTACCTCAGGCAAAGCCTTATGCACCTAACGGTTCCCTCTTCAAGGTAAAGCCTTAAGCACCTGGTCACATCTTGAATTCGAGCCAAGCCTTTGGCGCTCGATAGATGTTCTCTACCTCAAGTAGAGTCTTAGATGCCCGACGGTCCCCTCTTTCGGGCAAAGTCTTAGGCTTCTGGTCACATCTCAAAATTGAGCCAACCCTTAAGTGCCTGGTCACATCACAAAATTGAACTAAACTCTCAACGCTCGGTATAGACATTCTCTCATCAAGCAAATCCTTTGACGCTTGATGAATTTTCCTCAAGCTATGCCTTTGGTCCCTGACGGATTCTCCTTAAGCAAAGTCTTGGGCCTCTGACAGACTTCTCCCTTCGGGTAAAGCCTTTGGCACCCAGTTACATCTTAAACCAAGCTAAGCCCTTGGCACTCGATAAAGACGTTCTCTCCTCAGGCACTCGATGGACTTCCCTCTCTGGGCAAAGCCTTTGGCACCTGGTCACATCTCTAAACCGAGCTAAGCCCTTGGTGCTTGGTGTAGATGTTCCCTCCTAAGGCAAAGCCTTAGGCGCCAGATGGACTCCCTCTCCCAGGCAAAGCCTTAGGTCCCCAGATGGATAATCTCTCCCTCCGACTTGGCTCAAGCTTGAGCAGATTTACAAAACTCACCTGACTACCGAGGCACACATCTAAGAATGGCCACTAGCACCACACTGCATACCATAGCCTTCGGCTAGAGCCACATATTGTGCCTCAAAGGTGAAGTGTTGTGGGTTCATTTCCCTCCTCGTCTAGGCCCCCCCCCCCCCCCAAAAAAAAAAAAAAAAAAGGGGACACAAAACAAAAAAAACCAACAACGGGAAAAGATTAAATATTAAATATGGAAAAAACCAAAAAAAACGGGGCAATGCAATGGTCCCGTGAAGATCATAAGATTAGAAGCCCTAAACGAGGTTCGTTTACATTGTGTCTTTAGAACTTTTCATTCCCGTTTATATATTCTACCTACCCTCCAAATTTCATGGATTTAGCAAGAGATTAAGGAGAAAGAGGGACAAGAAGTTGTTGGTTTAGCACAAGACGTGCAGAAGTTAGGGGCATCTTCTAGCCAGAAATTTGATTTATAAGAGCACTTCCAGAGGTAGGTTATCTCGTGGATGGCTAGAACAGCAAGTTAGGAGTAAAAGCCCTCTTGTTTCATGTGATTTCATGCATTGTATACGTCGTATTTGACGGTTTATTATCACTGTGTATTTAGGTTATTTTGCATGCATGATCTCTAATCTTAATTACAAAGATGATAAATCTTGCTTAATTTATGGAAACCGATGCATCTCCAAGTTTTAATACGGTTGTATCAGGCCTTATTTATCCACTGGCATATTTTTCCATGCATCTAATTGCCTTAGACTAAGCCTGTTCTTCGGTTTCTACACTATCTGCTACAGGGGAATAAACGGTCTTTCTCAAACCGCCAGAGCTATCTAGCGGCCCTGCGATAGACTGCTGTTTACACGCGAAATTTTATAATATCCACTTCATTGGATGCATATTTGGATATTTTGACATATTTGTTAATTCCGCGCTTTTGGATTTATCAGACGTTTAAGGTTTGTGTACAGGACTTTTCCCCACCAACCGTAGTCGGTGTTAATTTACATCGGTACAAGTCCCAACACCTTTGATTAACTGTCGAAGAACGCCTTTAGCCTCTATTAGTTGTGACATAAATAATCTTGACGATCACCCTTTACGAGTTCACACTCTTGCAAAGGAATCTGGAGACTTCATTTCTTGAACATGTAATTTCAATTACAATCGGTTTGTCAAGACCTTTACACATGGTCTGATTGTGTAATCATGTCTTCAGAATTACATCCGGTCGCAACTAGAGTCTTTGAATTTGCTTCAATCTGCATTTGGATATTTGAACTTGCTTTCATCTTGATCGGGTCGTTGTATTTACTTTTGTCCCCTGATCGGACGGTTGAACTTGAATTCCATCACGAGAACCGTTGGATCGCCAGGATGATCACCATCACATAAAAACCCACGAAAAACTAAAACATGGGACGAGTCGCGGTCAACACAGAATCGCTATCTGGAGGAAGCAGTCAAGGGGGAACCGCGATCAAAAAGGGCAATAACCAGAGCTGAGTCGACTTGCTAGGCGGTGGGGTCAACTCACTGAGTAATAGAAAAGGTTACCATGGCTTACAGAGAACCGTAGTCATGAGTCATGGTCTGATAACAACCGCAATCAGGAGCCAAAAGGGTGCCTGCGTCGACTCAAGAGGCCAGCAGGTCGACGCATAAGGCAGGAAAAAGGTCACGATCTAGGGCAATTCGCTAGCTACCTAGATAAAGCGGTCTAAAGGGAACAGCGATCAGATCAAGGGAAGAAAGCAAGGTTCAGTCAACTAATCAAGGTCCTCAGATGACCTGGGGTATGGCTGGACTGAAACAAAGTTCAGTCTATATTACCACGGTCAATTGAGGTGACATAGGTCAACTTAAATAGGGTTGAGTCGACTTGGAACATGGTTCAGTTGATTAGATAGAACATGCACATCGACCAGAACAAGAAGAGAACGTTGTCAATATTAGACCGCTACCTTCTGGTAGCGGTCCTTGAAGGGCCACGTTCTAGTCAAACTTGGGTAGAACAGTCACAATCTCGGACAGCCCGACATGAAATTCGGTCGAGTCATTGGGTTCAGGCTTTCAGGATACAACCTGCTTAGCGTCCTAGTGGGAATCCCATGCTCACGGAGTCTTACGGAGGCCTCATGATAGTGGTCCTAGTCCGATGGAAGGAATATCCAGCGGAGAGTCCTGACTAACACAAGATTTAAAGATGTGGAAATTGCGGAAAACGAGAGTGAAACGGTGAGCCATTACCACCGGAGTGGCATGACCCTCAAGCAACCTTAATAATGTAATCAATAACCAGTCAAGCAGGAGAAAGTATTGCAGAATTTGTCAAAGTTATGCACAGGTTAAGCCGCATTAAATCTACATGTTTTTAGGGTACAGAAAGAAGGAATCAAGATGACCAATAATCAATGATTCGAATGTAGTTTAGATTTAGAGGTTCTATTTCAAAACCCTAATTATTCAATGCGTTACTGACCTTAAGCATACTGGCTATTCAACTTGAAATGCACTCGGAACGTAGTAGCGGTCCTTCCAAGGACCGCCACTTGATGGGGCGGCCTCATGGAGACTGCCAGGGGTCCCTTATGTCGGTTCGAGGGTTGCGGTCTCGCGATGGACCGCCACCGAGCTTAGCGATCTCAAGGAGACTGCTAATCAGTGCCTAGCGGTCAGGGTATGACCATTTTTCTGTTTCTTGGTCGTTCGGGTTCGGGTAGGGTAGCGGCCTTGCGATTGACCGCCACCCGACGGCTAGCGGTCAGGCCAAGGATCGCCACCGTGCTTGGCGGTCTGGGAGGTGACCGCCTTCGTCCCGAGTGTCTCCAGGGCTTTGCGGTCCTGGCTGGATCGCTAGGCCAGGCCTTGCAGTCCTGCGAGGGCCGCCAGGCGCTATGACGGCTCAGAGAGGATCGCCACTTGGTTTCCATGCTAGCCATGTCTGTTTCAAGTTGTGTTGGCCTCCAGTCGACCCGGTTGTGACCCAGTGGTTGACCTTCGGCCTCGTGGGTGTCCCAGACACCTTGGGTTCTATGACCGTGTTTTTTGGTGTCTGGAGATATCGAGTTATCTCGATTAACGTGCATGTGGGTCTTGGGGGTCCGGGTGACCCTAGGTGTTCCGGACTTTCGTGCTTTTGCTAGATCGAGTCATCGTGAGTTGGTATGTGTGCAGAGGGTCTTCCCCGCATGACGTGAGTTTCTCTGAAAAAGTGGTTTCTGAGTGAGCCATATGTGTGGCCTCGGACTATGAGTCCAGTCAACCAACCTGGGGCTGGAGGTTTTCCGTGTGCCCCTTGGATGAGGGATCAACTCGACGGCTTGTGAGCTACCTTGGACATCATGTTACCATGGTTTCAGACCTAGGGATTAGGCCAGATTGACGGTGCTGTGTCGTCACGTGCAACGATCTTGACCCCGAGTCTGGTGACTCAAGGGTCGTTGAGTTTAGTAGGTCTAGTAGGTTGTCCAGAGTTAGTGGCCTCGGGCCACCTGTTACTTCGTGTTACTCGCCACGAGTGCGTGCATGGTTTTCTATGTTCACGTCAATGACCCTCCACTAGACGCAGCCTTCTTATGGCATGCGTGTGCGAACCCACCCAGGGGTGGTGGAGTGACGTACCCGAGGAAGACAGTGTAATCACTAGAATGTGTTCCGTCAAAGGTAACACCCTCATCTAGAATGATGTCCAAAAGTAGTGGGTCGATCGGACCTTTGTGGAGGGCCGAGTGGGATAGGTATGACCAAAGAGAGGTAGCCATGTTAATGCACCGAATGACCCTAAATGCTTATGTGTCCTAGGACAAGACTTAGTAAAGATAAGTGTAGAACTTGCTCTGATACCAATTTGATGTGACACAACTCCTTGGACCTAGCAAGCAAGCACGAACTGAATGACGGACTCACTCAAGCGAATTCACCCGCGTCGCACACACCCGGGGTCTGTCGGTTGACCGGCGATGATGGTGAGGGTCCGAGGATGGACCTTGGGGTTCTAGGTGTATGGCTAGCTCGGGGAGGACCCCAATGGGCAAGGGATGCCTAATTCACTGGCAGTCGGCACGCCGAGGGCATGGGGATGAAAGTTCACTCTCACAGCTCACCCGCGGTGGTCACTCACATGATCGGTGCTTTGGACCGGGCACTCACTCACCGCCGACGGAGCAACCTAGAAGTAATACTAAGCTAAGAAAAATTATACCAGCAAGGAGAGGGGGGGCCAGAAGCTCACCTGATCAGCGTGAGGATGCCGATCCCGGCCGGAGACGAGGCGAGCGGGGAAGTGTGGGACCCCACCCGCACGCTGTGCCGACGAAGCTTCAACCTGTACCAATCAATTACATACACTACTCCTCACATAGGATGGTTGGACAAGGGGTGGGGAGATGTGGATTACAATTAAACACTACCTCCACGCAGGGAGTGGCGCTATGTCGGCCAGGCAGGGAAGGGGAAGGCATAAATGAAACGAACCGGTAAGCGACGTCGGTTCTGCCTGCCTTCTAGAATGGGGGACAGGCTGTCGGAGATGTAGCAGCTGCGGCCACTCCCAAATTTTGTCGGTGATGAGATCAGTTGGATTCTCTTCGGGGTTTCCTCTGGATGACGCCTGAATTTTTCTGAATCCCCTGGGTGATGATGCTGGTCGCGGATGGGTCACCAACAGGGCCCCAGGTTCCTGGTTCTGACAGCGAGGGTACTTCAGCAGCAGGTAGGAGCAGTCACCCCGGGGGGGGGCCCCCCCCCCCCCCCCGCGGCCGCGGTCTGCACGACCGCTGGGACCCAGTGAGTCACACGTTCCTTTTCCCGTGGGGGCACATGGTCCCTACGTTAGAGGACAGCCGTCAAAAGTTTGATGAATTCTATATTCAAGTGGCAATTGGCCGTGCCTACAAGACTGGCTAGGGGCATTTTGCATCTACTATCTAATCTCCCTCGATTTATCAGTAAGACGGCCACGTCAATGCCGTGCATCACCCTCCCTCAGTTCCATCCTGCACTCCTAGCGAGGGAGTTGTACTTCGTGCCCAATTACCAAGTGGAGATGCCTAATCTCATGCCATTGGTGCCAAACGACAAAACTCCATGGTCTTTCGGTATTCATCCAATTGAGGAGTTATGTATTCAAGAATGTCCATCTGTGGTTAGCATCGCATGTCTAGGGGCAACCATCCCGATGAAGCTGCAAATTCATGATCGAGCCAGGTCGACTGCCAGATGGGATCATTTTATGAGAATACAATGCCAGACAAGAAGCCCGAAGGCCCGAGTCCGTGCCAGGTGAATTTATTGCAAGAATATTTCGGCCAAGAAGAAGCGGCATCGCAAGTTTAAGGCCCGTCAGTTGTGCACTAAGGGGTCCACTTCCTCCTCTTCTGTCTTTCATTCGTCTTTTCTTCTACTCAACTCCCATCCTTGGGTGGTATACCTTCCTTCCTCCGATCCTACTTCCATGATTTCTTCTTCTCTTTTTGGGTCTGCGAACCCTCACTCTTCTTTTCCTCCCCATTCGGAGCCTCTGGATTTTCCATCCCCTCATCAATTCAGGCCTCGACCTATGTCATCTTTTCATTCCATTTGCTGCACCTCTTTCGATTCGTCTCCTCCAACATCTCTGGGTTCCACTTCTCCTTCCCTTTCCCCGACCTCGTCGGGTGTTACTGATTCCTCTCCCTGGGGGCTCCTGGGTATTCCTTCTAATTTTCCTCCGGGATGTCTGGGTGTTACCTCCAATTCTTCCTCGGCCTTGCCGGGGGTTCATGCATCCTCTTCCCCACCTTTGGTGGGTGATCATTATTCCCCTTCCTCAATTACGTCGGATCCCCTTCATTTCCCTCTCTCGATTTGCTCATCCTTACCCTTCCCCGATTCTCACCCTTTTTCCTACTGTTTGCCATTTCTGGGCTTCGATCCGAGACTTTGCGTGACTTTCGACATGTGCCGAGACTGTGCCGAAATGTCTGGCTTTTCTTTGATTCACCTCTCGGCATGGCCGATTGTAGAGATCTTCTATCCGGGGGCTCCTTTAATGGGTAGCGGACTACCGAGCGGGTTCTCGTCCTGGCCGGGCGAGGTATGGGTTTATTCGGCCTTCCGCCTTCGACTCGCACGTAGACGCGAGTGCCGCAGGTGCCATGGGATCCTCGTCGTCATTTTTTTTGACGTCCACAGTGGCGGCTTAGGCGTGAAGCCGTTCGCCAAAAAGTGTGAGTTTCATTATTGATGTGGGGATTAACATCAACGCAAAAGAAGATAAGGTTTCATCATCTATCCAGACGGAAGGTCCAATTTGATGTTGGTATGTAACGGCTTAGGTGCAAAGCCGTGTGCCGAAAAGTGTGAGTTTCATCATTGATGTAGGGATAAACATTAACACAAAGGAAGATAAGGTTTTATCATCTATCAAGACGGAAGGTCCAGTTTGATGCTGGTATGCAGCGGCTTAGGCGTGAAGTCGTTCGCCAAAAAGTGTTAGTTTCATCGTTGATGTGGGGATAAACATCAATGTAAAGGAAGATAATGTTTCATCATCTACCCTGACAGAAGGTCCAGCTTGATGTTGGTATGCAGTGGCTTAGGCATGAAGCCGTTCACCGAAAAGTGTGAGTTTCATCGTTGATGTGGGGATTAACATCAACGCAAAGGAAGATAAGGTTTCATCATCTACCCAAACGGAAGGTCCGGTTTGATGTTGGTATGTAGCGACTTAGGTATGAAGTCGTTCACCTAAAAGTGTGAGTTTTATCGTTGATGTGGGGATTAACATCAACGCAAAGGAAGATAAGGTTTCATCATCTACCCAGACGGAAGGTCCGGTTTGATGTTGTTATAGTAACAGGATGTCAATCACCACAATTTTTCATCTCTTTTTTTTAAAAAATCTCAATCATTCGCCAATGGCGCCGCATGGTAGAGCTTTAGATGCTTCCCATTGAGAGGCAAGAATTACAATTCTCCACGGTGGTTGATAACCACATAGGCTCCGCCCTCGTAAACCCTTTGGACCACATACAGACCCCCTTCATGCTCTAATCTTCCCTTCTTTTCATATTTTCTCGGGACTATCCTAACATTCTAGGTGCCAGAAGATATACCAAGAATAAGTGGCTGCCCCTTTTCATCTCCAAGATTACATTAGACATGAGATCTTTCTTATCTAGATGGCACCTCCTTGGCCTGATTACCCATGCTAAGCATTATTGAGACATACACCTAGATTGGGCTATCATAGGTGCTCTCCTAGCAATATGGCACCCAAACACACACACTTTCTTATTCCCCACTTTTAAAGCCACAGTACTATTAGAGGAAGCTGAGATATTGCTTGGACTGAAGAGATTAAAGCAAGGGGAAGAAGAGAAGATGGCAGCCATGTATCAACCAATAAGCCCAACAGAAATTCTTACTGGCTTAATCCCAAGTTCCAAAATTATGAGTCAAATTAGGATGAGCAAAGGGATCAATTGAATGAAGTTAGTAGCCTAGGTGTACAAACACATGGGCCAAGCCATGGAAGAGAATATGGAGAATACCATGAAGGTTTTTGTGATCTGCTTGGTGGGAGCTTTACTCTTCCCTACAACGGATGACTTCCTAGAAGAAGGACAGTTGAGTGCAATTAGTGAAATATGGCAAGGAAAGAGGATCGGGTCGGCGGTCCTAGCCTACCTATACACTGGGCTCACTTCGGCATCCATGGGAAGGCCTTTATACGGGTCAATGCTCCTTCTCACTAGCTGGGTGGATCTCCACCTCAAATTCGACCGATGTGGGGAATCCCAACAGGCGTCCAAAATATTCTCCAAGAGCCCACTTCTCTACATGATGGGTGTGCTAGGGTTGAGTGATAGAGTGATCAATCGGGTACCTAAGCTAAAGAAGAGAGTAGAGTGGAGGGAATACTTCAAGACTATGCCTCATACTATGTTCACTTATGCACCGGGCATCCTTAAGACCCAAGATATCCATGCTCAACTTTCTCCCAGAGTGGAACTATGACTTATTAGCTCCATGGAGTTCTTCTTGTACAACTCACACCGGTGTCTACCTCAGCTCAGTTTGCCACGTCACCTAATGGAGGATGCTTCTCATCTTCCACCTATCAAGAGGAGAGATCTTCCCAGCAAAGAAGATGAAGAAGAAGTCCGCCCACACCCACACACCAACAGGGGGACACCGACACTCTACTAGAAGGGGGAAGGAGAATTTACTCAAATGGGGTTTGTATTTCTCAAGAATCAAGTGTTCCAAATGGGAGGGGGTTGGGTCCTATTTATAGGCACCCAACTCTTTACATGATCGAAATGTCCTTGGCATTTACACAAAAGACCAAAGCTATCCTAAACAACCAATATAGGCCCAACCTAGGATATAAAATCCCAATTAATACAAAACAAGGGAAATTGGACTCATGACCACATGACTCAATAAAGAAAAATACATAAATAAGACCTAAAGATAACATGAGACAACGTTGTCGAGCTTCCTCAAGGATGTACAGGTGACCCTAGACATGGGGAGTGGTGCGAGATGCCCTCATCAGAGGGAGAGCTTCAAAAGCCTCCAGGAGGAAGTTCCTCCCGATCCCTCGCTCGAAGAGGACTTCGGACTTCTTTTCTTGTTTCACCTAGATAAACCTCCCGATAGTGCCTCTCTTATAGGTACATTTCTTACTCTAGATAGGCTTGTTCCTGTCTGTTTCATTCCCTTTCAATTTCATCCACCGTTTCCTCCACTCCTCAATTATCCAGTCGTGGGACAACTGACCAATGTTGTCTACACATTCACCCACGACCACAAAAAAAATGCCAATTCTCAAATGTGGGCATGTGAGCTCACTGTCGAAGAAAACTCATCCTCGGAACATGGATCCCTCGGCCAAGGGCTGACGCTTTCCACCTTGAACTCTCTTTCCAAAGCTCCCCTTGTACATAGTAGTGTAGAGTCCAGTTCGAGTCAGGGTTTTTACATAACATCTTTTCCTTCCAAGCAATGTAGGGTCCATCAGGTTCCCACGCGTTACCTCAGCCAGCTGGCAGCAAAGTGTGTGCAACTATGTCAGGTCTCCAATTTCACATCCACTCCCATTCCCCTAGGGGCAGTTGAACTAGAAGGGTCTTTCGTAGATGATGGCCTAGGAGTCTATGTATTAGAAGAAGAGGGTGATGAAGAAGAAGGAGAACCACTAAAGGTTGCGATGATCCTATAGCCTCTTTCGTCGATGAAACTAAAAGATTTGATAAACCCAATGTGTCCATCGATAAATCTACCATGGAAATTAATCTCGACACAGTGGATAACCCCAAGATCATATTGGTAAGTACCAATCTGAAGAGTGAGGAAGAAGCTTCCCTTATGGCGGTTCTTAAGGAATTCCCTGATGCCTTTGCTTGGTCCTACGAGGACATGTCAGGTTTAGATCCGTCATTGGTAGAACACCGCTTGGTTCTAAAATCCGATGCTCGAGTTGTCAAATAGAAATTAAGGCGACTTCACTCGAAGCTCGCACTCAAGGTCAAAGAGGAAACTGACAAGCTCCATAAGGCAAAATTCATTAGGGTAGTCTTGTATCCACAATGGGTGGCTAATATCATCCCGGTTATGAAGAAAGACAGTAGAGTCTGAGTCTGTATAGATTTTCATGACCTCAATCGTGCTTGCCCTAAGGATGATTTTTCTCTTTCACACATAGATGTCCTGGTAGATAACACCACCAGCTATGAAATGTTGTCCTTCATGGATGGTTTCTCGGGATACAACTAGATCCGCCTAGCGAAAGAAGACCAAGAGAAGACATCTTTAACCACTTAGTGGGGAACCTATTACTATGTCGTCATGCCCTTCGAACTTAAGAATGCTAGAGCAACATATCAAAGGGCGATGATGGCCATCTTCCACGACATGATGCATCTTCATATGGAAGTATACATGGATGACATCCTGGACAAATCCAAGATCAGGAGTGGCCATGCAGAGGTCCTCCACGTAGTTCTCCAAGGGTCTTGGGAGCATCAACTTAAGATGAATCCCAAGAAGTGTGTATTCAGGGTTTCTTCAGGTAAGCTTTTAGGGTTTATAGTCAGCAAAAAAGGGATTGAGATTGACCCTAATAAAGCCAAGACCATCGCTAAAATGTCTCCTCCCAAGAACATTAAAGAAGTCTGTGGTCTAATTGGGCGTTTGCAATTCATTACGAGATTTATATCTCATCACTCTCAACGATGCAAGCCCTTTTATGACATGTTGAAAGGAGAGACTAAGTTTGATTGGAATGACAAATGGCTAAAGGCCTTTGAAGACCTGAAGAGTTACCTTCAAAATCTTCCCGTTGTGGCACCCCCGGTCCCGAGTAGGCCTCTACTGCTCTATGTATCCACCACAGAGGAATCTGTTGGAGCAGTGCTAGCCCAACATGACGACACAAAGAGAGAACGGGTAGTCTACTACCTATCCAGTTTCTTCAATGAAGCTAAGAAAAAGTACACTGCCATGAAAAATACTTGCACGGCCATCATCTGGGTCGCCCAAAAGCTGAAGCATTATTTTCTAACTTACAAAGTGAAGCTCTTGGCGCGAATGGACCCCATTAAATACTTGTTGGAAAAGCCTGCATTGACTGATCATCTGGTGATGTGAAAAAGTTTCCTCAACCAATTTGACATCATCTATGTCAGTCAAAAGGCGGTCAAGGGGCACACCATTGCCGAGTACCTTGCTCATCATCCACTCCTCAGTTTTTCCCCTATCAAAGAGAGCTTTCCAGATGAAGAGTTAGGAGCCATCTTCAATGGTGAACCTTTGTGGATCCTCTACTTCGACGGTGCACTCAATTCCAAGGGTTGTAAAATTGGAGCTATCCTCCAATCTCTAGAAGGTGTCATTGTTCCACGTGCTTGTTAATTAACCTTCCCTGTCACGAATATGTGGCCGAATATGAGGCACTCCTTATGGGCTAAAAATGGCACTGGCACTCAGAATTAAGGAGCTCCGAATCATCGGAGACTCTCATCTTATCCTCCGACAGTCCCTCAACAGTATCAAACCCGGGACCCAAAGCTGAAGCCCTACCAGGACTTGGTCGGCAAGGTAGTCCAGCGGTTTAGGAAGCTAACCCTATTGCACACTCCTAGGGCCCAAAATATTCTACCCGATGCTCTGGCTTCTCTAGCCTCTTCTCTCCTGAATCCTGGCGAAAAGTTGTCAGCATCTGTCATGGTGCAAAGGATGCACATGCAAGTGCATTCAGACCCGTGGTTTCAACAATTTTCAGAGTCATCCTTCCAAGTCCATGCCATCTCTCATGAGCTAGTGATGGGAATCGATGCCGAGCACTGACTTTTATTTTTGCATTTGAGTCCTTTAAGTTTACTTTTATATCCTTGGGAAAGTATATGTGTAATTGTAAGGCTTTGTAAGCCAATGTGTCACTCCCTTGGATTCTTTGGGTTTTTATGCAAATTGTCAGTAGGTCCAGCCCCACCATGGGCTTTCTTTAATTATTTCGGTTTGTTTTCCGTTTTGTGATGTTGGCTTTGCGGGCTTCTGGGTATCACCTTCAAGAGGGGGATTGATTGTTCATTTCTCTTCATTCATTCATTCTTTTTTTTACTATTTCATTTATTTTTGTATTGATCTTTTGTTGTTTGATTTGGTTTCTTCTTTACTATTTTTTTTACTGCTTGGAAAGAGCTGGGTCGACGCCAG
Organism: Amorphophallus titanum; assembly: GCA_024336825.1. Lineage (NCBI taxonomy): Eukaryota > Viridiplantae > Streptophyta > Magnoliopsida > Alismatales > Araceae > Amorphophallus > Amorphophallus titanum. The sequence continues at coordinate 7,540,164 of JANBPO010006887.1, read as the reverse complement.
GAATGGCCGATGTCGACCATGCGGGGAGGGGCTACAACCTGGATTGTCACAGGAAAGGCTAGGTCAACGCAGGGTGTTCCCTACGTCGACTTAGCGCGAAAGGGGAAAGTGCCCTGGGGGGTAGAGGAAGAGTCGGGTCGACGTATAGGGGCTTCTTGCGTCGACTCAGAGCGAAAAAGGGGCAATAGCCCAGAAGCTGAAGGGTGGTTGCGTTGACGAAAGGGGTATCCTGCTTTGACGCACCCCTCATTCACACTTCAAATCTGAATTATTCGATGCTGCTTCCTTTCTCAACTCATCCAGGTATGTGAAACCCCTGGAATTCACTTATGTACATGGATTTTTTGATTTTTTGCATGCTGGTGTACATTTGGGGAATAAGTGGGCAGACAAGCATCTCCAAAGCCCATGGGGGAAAGTCAGTGATCATGCAAAATGCATGGTGATGTATATGAGGAATTCAATGGACATTTGATAATTGTCATGCATATGCAATCCTTATTGCAATTATGCATATGCCATACTTGTTCCTGCAAAATGGGTATAGGGGGAGCATGGCCACACTCGCACACATGTAGTGAAGAGCTGGCATGAGCCAGTGGGTAGATGCAAATTCTAGATGGCAAGTGAAGAGGGCAAGTGTGTTCAAAACCCATGGGAATTTAGGAATCATACAAAATGCATGGTTGTTTATATGGGGAGTTCAATAAATATTCTGTTATCATGCTCATAGAAATCTCTTCACAAAAGGTCACTTTCTTTTGTATCCTGGTAAATGCTTCTTTTCTCTTTTTTTTTGAAAGGGGGAGTTCGGTCGACCGGTGTCGTAATGTCGGTTGACTTAACCTCCCAGAGAAAAAGGCCTACTAAACGAGTCGACCTCAGCAGTGTTGAGCGTATTTTATTGAGTCCTAGTTCTTTTATCAAGAGTTGTAATCATAGTACTTTGAAGTTCATTATTAATAAAGGACTTGATTATCTTTACTTGTACACACTCCGTCTATGTGTCGTATGCAATTACGCTCTGATTGACATGATTGAATATAACTCATCACGCACTGAGGGTTCCTTCCGCGCTCGGGGCGTGATAGTTTTTGTGGTATCAGAGCCTAGGATATTCAATTCTTAGGAAACCCAAGTCCAAGGATATGTTTAAACATTTACCCAGTGAGATTGGGTAGAGCCAACGGTTAAGTTAACTTAGGAGCTTAAACATTTGGACTAATTAGATATTGATAGAGTTATTTTAATAATTGTAGGATCAAGGCCGCGGAACATGCTCAGTGACGGGACAAGCAAAGAACCGTACAAGGTCTTACTCAAGCACTACAACAAGTAGCACAAGGAGGTGCTAATCGTGGAGTGGGAGAACTCCACCGAACTTTTCACAATTTGAACCCTCCCAAGTTCATAGGCTCGACCGACCCTGACGATGCTGAGCACTGGATAAGGGAGATTGAACGGATTTTTCGTGTCATGAAGTGCGCGGACCAAGAGAAGGTTTTACTTGTAACATTCCACTTAGAAAGGGATGCCCGTTTCTGGTGAGAGTTCGTAGAAGCTACTAGAGACTAAGGTCAAGTAACTTGGGCAGAATTCAAAGAATATTTTAATAACAAGTATTTTTCTAACTAAATACAAGAGAAGAAGGCCGCCGAATTCCCCACACTTAAATAACGAACATTATAGGTGGCTGAGTACGAGGCTCAATTCTCTAGACTGTCACGGTACGCTAAACACTTAGTAAGTACCGAGAAGATGAAGGATAGAAGATTCCTAAATGGGCTCAGGCCCCAATATATTACATAGCTGGTACCGATGGACATACAAGTCTACTCGGAGATTGTACGGCGAGCCCAGTTATTAGAAGATGTCACGGAGTTGTCAGACAAGATCTGTGGGAGGGATAAGAAGGAGCAAGTCACTAGCTCTAGTACTTTCAAGCCTACCTTCAACAAGAAGAGGCTTAGCAATGGAGGAGATTCCTCTCAGGAGAAGAAGTTTAAGAAGAACGTAAAACCCTTTGAGCGTTCACTCTATCTTTTTCGAGCAGGTCTAAGTTTTCCCGCATTGCTTGGTTGTTCCTGACCTCATCGAAGTGTTCCACTCGTAACGAGGGGTTGGATATCTCCACTGGTACTACTGCCTTAGTGTCGTAAGCGAGATGAAAGGGTGTCTCTCCTGTGGCGGCTCTGGCAGTAGTCCGATGTGCCCACAGAATGCTCGAAATTGAGTCTATCCACGAGTCGCCTGCTTGATTCAGCCGGGTTTTGATGCCGTGGAGGAGCATTCTGTTGGCATTTTCTACCAGCCCGTTAGCCTGGGGATGTCCCCCTGACGTGTAGTGGTTCCAAATCCCTAGCTCCGAGCACTTTTCCTGGAAGGCGGTGCTCGCGAACTGCCTGTCGTTGTCAGTTGTGAGTACTCTTGGAATCCTAAACTGACAGATGATACTTTGTAGCACGAACTTTCATGCTACTTCGCTCGTAATCTTCCCTACCGGCTCAGCCTCGACCCATTTGGTGAAATTGTCGATGGCAACTATGAGGAATTTCTTCCTCCCATGTCCTTCGGGGAAGGGACCCAGTATGTCCACCCCCCACCTGGTGAATGGGCGAGGCTCCATCAAGGCGGGAAGTTGTGTAGCTGGCTGGTGGTGCAGGTGAGAGAACTTCTGGCACTGGGGGCACCTCCGAACATACTCAAGGTAGTCTTGCTGCAAGGTGGGCCACCAGTTTCCCTGTACGATTAATGTCTGCGCAAGTGCTCGCGCCCCCACATGGCTTCCGCAGAGTCCTTCATGGACTTCTTGGATGACCTAACTGGCCTCTGTGGGGAATCAGCACTTTTACAGCGGAGTCGAGAGGGATCGAGGGTACAGCCGACCATTCACCACCGTGAAGTGGGCTGCTCGGGTTCGCGTGCGACGGGCACTGGCACGGTCGCTTGGAAGTTGTTGCCGTAGGAGAAAATCTAACAGGGGATCCATCCAGGAAGGTTCGCGGTCAATGGCATTTACCTGGGACACTGGCTCTTCTATGCTTGGTGTCGACAATTCTTCCACCATGATTGATCTTTTGTTGGAGACCGTGGTGGCGGACGCCAAGCACGACTGGGCGTCTGCCTGGACATTTTCCTCCCGTAGGATGTGAATCAACTACTCGCTCATCTTGTTTCTCCCCTTTACAGGTTGGAGCAATGACGAGTGGATTGTCTGGACTGGTCTTCGGCCCCCAGATCGTGGCTGACCATGCTGCATACGGCTACCTTGTCGTGCCAGCTATCTTTGGCAGCTTTCCCCCAGTTGTTGGCTTCCCTAACTTCCTGGGAGTTGTATTCATGGATCTTCTGCACATGGTGGGCTCAGAACCCGTAGGGTTGAAGAACGATGAAGCTACGGCCTACCAAAGTGAGGGCCAGACTAACGAAACTCTGCTGAAGAGTCCAGTGATCGTGAGCTGTCATGTTCACCATATTATCTGCTCTACTGGGGCGAATAAGAAGAATCTCGCTGGGGGCGACAAGAAGAGCTCCAGTGCAAGAATTGCTACTACTCCCCGAAGTCGATTGTCAGCGACTGGGAAATCTATGTTAATTGGGGGCGTCTGAGTCTCTTTCAATGGCCACAATGTCGAAGTTTTTCCAGACTAGGTCATCCCAATCATCCCCATCCATAACACCTTCCAAGTGCTAGCAAGCCAGAGGGTGAAGTTTGATAACAACAAGCAAGGGAGGTCAACCCCAAACTTGCCAAAGTTCAAGCAAATGTGGGTTCCCAAGAAGACACGAGATGCTGCACCAGCCTTGCAGAACTTCAATAATTCTACTGATGTCCCTAGGAGAGGGGGCAACAAAGTTATGCATGCGGAGGAAGTCGTAGCTACAACTCCTTCATCTGCTGTTAGGGCCTGTGTAAGGCAGGTCAACATTTCCAAATATTCAGGAAACTTCAATCAAGTGGCCAAACTAACACGGCATTCATACATGCCATCGGCCCGAATCCGGGCACTGCCTTCTGTCACCCTGCGAAGCGCAGCCAGGAAGTCATGATTAAGATAGTCTGAGAATACTTTCATGGCCTCGGGAGTCCCGTCATGGGCCGACAGAGGTCACTTCATGCTGTCAGAGCCAAAGAAGAATAAAAAAGCAAGATGTCACCGGAAGATGTGAATGAAGAGGGGAGGCAAGCCGAAGCTAGAAGCCTTGAAAAGCATCCACAAAATGGAAAGATAAAAAGAATTTCTATGTATAAAGAGTCGACTTTCTCCTGTCAGGCCCCGAGCATCAGCCCGTGGTGGATGGCGTAAAGCAAGCGCCGAGGCGCGTACATTTCGGCGAGGGCTCGCTCGACGAGACGTGCGTGCACTACGTGTGGCTGCGCATGGATCGCGAGCGCTTCATGGGCGAGGACTAGACGGCAAAGAGGACGTCTATTGTCCGACAGTCGCACGACCACCAAAGCGCAGACTAACTGGACATGAGCCAGGTAGTTGCATGCGGTCTTCTCATGCTGACGTTGCTCTTGCGCGGCCCTACGAGCCCCTGTGGCCACCCTACGAGCCCTCGCCAAGTTGCGCACGACAGCCCCGCGCTGACCTCTCCGCCCTCCTTGCCTCCTTTTGCCGCGGCTAGGCCACCTGCAAACATCCCCAGCGTCCCACGCTGCGGCCATTTGGGACCCCTCTAGATTCACTCGGCCTGTCTATCACAGCTGCCAGAGGCGCCTCTGGGCCACCGTGCTTTCCCTGCCGCTGATCCCCTGCACCATAGGCCCCAACCACTTAAGTTCGAACGGCCGCAGGCACCAGTCCGTTGACAGTCGCGGTTACTATAGCAACGTGGAGCCTGAGCAACCTGGATTTGAGCCGTGATGTAATGGCGTCGTACGCTTCCAACAGCATCCCTCTGTCTGTGACGACATTGCTCCACTTCTGCAAGGCCAACGTGACGTCGTGACCTTGATTTGCGTGCATCGCTCTTCAGCAAGTCGGTTAGTGATTGAAAATCTACTCAAGTCTTGCTTATCACGTATTTGGTTAAATTTGTCACCGTGAGTTAGGAATTATTAGCCCATTATATTATTTTGTTGTCGGATTGAGTGTGTTGTGAGCATTCCCCTGAGAGTATCGATTTGACATCATTGCGTGTGTGTGCTTGATACCCTAGACCGTGGTTGTTTTACTTACCATTCGGTCCGACGTTTCTCGCTGTGAGGGATGACTTCTTAGAGCGTAGCTTATGTTATTTTCACGTATTACTTCTCTCGGAATTCGTGTGCATGATAGTTTATTTGCCGATATATTATAGCATATTGCTGATTTCGTTTAGTCGCCTAGTCAGACCTGTTTAGGTTAGTCGTCCCGCATCATTTTTGGTATCGGAGCTAGGTTGGGAGTCTAGGGTAGGTGGCCTTTGTGGTCCATGACCGTGTAGGCCCCACCCTCGTAGGCATCGCAAATGATGTACAGGCCCCGCCAATTCGGCCGGAGCTTGCCACTAGGGCGGCCTGCCATGACTTCCATTTCCTTAATCATGACTAGCTCGCCTTGCTTGAAAGCTCGTTGCTTGACGAGCTTATCGTAGGCTCACGCCATGCGGGCCTGATATATCTGTAGGTATTTATAGGCTTTGAGCCGTTTACCTTCCAGATCGGCAAGCTCTTCTAGCCTTCTCTGGTATTCATTTTCATCAGGGCCGGCCAAGTCAGTGTGTACCGCTATGCAGTAGGATGTTAGTTAGATTTCGACAGGGATGACGGCTTCCACCCCATAGACGAGGGAGAACGGTGAGCATCCCGTGGGAGTTTTGTAGACTATCCGATAGGCCCATAATGCCTCGGAGACCTTTTTACCCCAATCACGTGGTGGCTGATGATCTTAGCCAAGAGCTCGCAGAGAGTTTTGTTGAAGGCCTCGGCCAGACCATTGGCCTATGGGTTATAGACTGAAGAGGTTCTCCAGTCGATGTGAAACTTGGCCACCAATTGGTATACGGCCTTGTTTTTGAATGGCGTCCCATTGTCAGAGACTATGTGGCTGGGTGTACTGAAATGGTAGATGATGTTGTGTCGGATGAACCTGGCGACGACCTCACCGGTGAATTCCCGCAGGGGAAGGGCTTCCGCCCAACGAGAGAAGTAGTCAGTGGCGGCCAGAATGTACTTGTGGCATTTGGAAGATGGCGGGAAAGGTCCCACGATGTCCATACCCCATTCGACGAATGGCCAAGAAGGGGCAGTGGGACACAGTGGATTGGGAGGCCTTCTAGGCACTGAGTCGAAGGCCTGACACTGATGGCATGTACGAGCGTACTGGACACAATCTGCGTACATGGTAGGCCAATAAAAGCCTTTCAGTTTGATGTTATGCTTCATTCTGTCCCCGGCTTGATGGGTGCCGCATATCCTAGAATGAACCTCGTGCATGATAGCTCGAGCCTCGACTAGGGAGACGCACCTCAAGAGAATGGACTTGTCCTTCTCGTGGATGAGTCGGTACAGGGAGTCGCCAATCAACTCATATGATGTTGCCTGCCGCTCATTGTTTGCTTGCTAGGTCCGAGGGTCATTCGGTCTTGTGACTACCACCCCCAAGGTGGTTTCACATCAGGTCTTCTGCAACCATTCTGCATATAGCGGAGCATCCAAAAGGTGACACTTGAACACTTCAAACGGGTGGATGTCAGCAAATATCCTTTCCTCCTTTCCTTCTAAGTTATATTTGATGCATTGGTGGAGCGTGGAGGGCACCACCATATTCTCATGCAGCCAGGGATGGCCGAGCAGCGCTTTGTACGAGGTGCGGGAGTCGATCACATGAAATTGCACCTTTGTTGTGAGGTCTACCGGTGTGAGTGTGAACTCTGCTACTCCCAGCGACACTTCACACTTTTGGTTGAAGCCGGCAATAAGCAAATCTCTGACTTTATCGAGGCGCACGTTGAAGTAATGTCTCTGATATATTCTGTATGGCAGGATATTGACAACCACCCTGGGATCCACCAGGATTCTATTCAGCTCCCGCCCATTCAGGTGTCCTTTCATGTACAGCGGCCTGTTGTGGCTGATAGTAGGGAGTAGCATGTCATCCAGGGTGAAGGTCATTCTGGCCTCCAACAGCGCTTCAACCAAGCATGCTTCATACTGAGCGGGCATCTACAAAGTAGTGACGATTGCCTGTCGGGTCTCTTCACTCAAAGAAAGGATCTCCCAGATTGTAAACCTTGTCGGGAGCTTCTTGAGTAGCTTCATTATCCTACTTCTAGCTTGGACATTTGACAGCTTTATTTCCTCCGCCCATCTAGGCTTGAAAGGGTTTTGAACTGTGGCCCCTGACGGACCTGTCTCATCTGGCTTTGATTCAGTACCCTTCTGCTTGGTGTCATGCTCTTGCTGCCCTTCATTGGCTACTGTTAGGCAGACTTCATCTTCATCCGGAACTCTGGAACGTTGCCGGGGCTACAGGTGGGTACTCCCGATTGTAGGGTTGGCATCCTGACATGGCTGCTTTCCCTTTGACATTTTCAGAAATTCTAGGAAGGAAGGGGTGGCAGTGCTGCCCCCACTCTAGTTGTATAAGCCTGACGGAGGAGGGATTTGGGCTCCCCTAACCTCCGGGGGAGGTATCCTATAGGGATTCTCACCCGTGAATATAATATTGTCTTATTCAGCTCAAAAGTGAAATCCAGTGTGGGGCGTTACATTGTGACATGAGATTTACTAATACTAGTGCTAATTTTAGCGTGTCTACACCTGAGAATGGGATTTCTGAAGAAGAACTGGAGTATGATGAATTTGAAGCCTATACTATTCTCACAAATCAGCCAAGTAATCCTGGTAATTATAGGCAAACATGGTCGACTAATTTCCATGCTAACAAATTTTCTCCAGTGAAGAGATTATTGCACCATATGCTTACTACAATCATAACCCCACAAGATGGAGGAAGAGGAAGGCTGATAGAGACACAAATATTTCTATTTTACTGTATGTTTAAGAATATCAAAGTGTCTCTTAGAGATAATGATGCAAATAATGGGCTGTGTTAAAGAGGATAGAAAACATCTACCATATGCAGTTCATTTAACTGCTATATTCAAGAAGTGGAAGGTATCTCTGAATGATGAGAAGATTAAAGAAATTCCGAAGGTGAATGTCTATATCATGGACTTTATCACGAAGTTCATGAAGCTCAAACCAGCTATTGCACAAGTTCAAGATAAGTTATAAAGGACAGATGAGCAGTAGGCTGAGCAGCAACAAGAATATGAGCAACAACAAGAAGAAGTTGAGCAGCAGCAGAAGCAATTGCAGGAGGAAGAGGAGCAACATGAAAAACTACCAGAACAACAACAAGAGCTAGATGAGCAGTTGGCAGGGCAGCAAGAGCAGCAAAACCAGGAACAAGAACAGCCACAGCATGCAGAACAAGTGCAGCAACCAGAGCTGCAAGTAGAGCAGCAGCTAGAATAGCAGGTTGAGCAGTAGCTAGTAGAACAACAAGAGCAGCCAGTAGAACAACAAGTACAGCAGCATGATGAGCAGCTACAAGAGCAGCCACAAGAGCAGCCATAGGAAGAACACTAACAAGAATATGAGCAGCAGGAGGAGGAACAGCAACATGCTGAGCAGCTAGAGCAGTTGGAAGAGCTGCAGCAAGGGGAGCAACATGAACAACAACCAGAAGTGATAGAGCAGGCAGAGCAACAAGAAGTGGTAGAGCAACAAGAAGAGGTTGCAGTGGCACAGGACACATATCATGGACCCTTGACAGCATTTGTCATACGGCCATGACATTTTAACTGGAGATTATGTCCACCAAATATCAAGTCTCATAATTTTTATGAATTTAGGAATTTTCTAAACCCTCCTCAAAATTCCTGTAATCTCCCACTTTCTGTCTGTCCCCAATTTTTCAGACCCGACCCCTGACCACTAGAAAATCCTCCAAAAATTCATACCTCCATAAAATCCATTATAAAAAAAGCCTCGTTTTGCTTACTTCAATCTGCACAAGTTTCATGAAGGGTGCAACACCTAGATCTGCCATCTACTCCATGGTCAACCCAGTTCCTCAGGAAACTTCCCTGTCCACCCTGTCTGTCCTTGCCCTCAGAATCAGAAGTTTCTAAATTCAGCCACGATCAGCACAGGACATTCAAAATTCCTTTCTCATATTTGGGTGGTAGTATTCTAAAAGAGCTTTCCAATGCCACTGACCCCGCATCGATCTGACGTCGGTGCTGATCGCAGTAACACTTCTCACCGGGTCGCGTATAGTAGAATAGTGGTTCATATTCGTGGACGGCACCCGACGACCATCCCGAAGGCGGCCGCCCCGCCTTCCGCGAGGCCGAATGGCATGCCTCTGCCCACAATACCGCCCAACCAGGAGTCGCCGACATAGCCACAGCCTTCAGCATCCCCAGACCGTCAATCATGACGTGGGCCTCGTGAGTACTTGCACGTGCCACCGCCAAAGCGGCCCCGAGTGCTGCCTGTCAACCCGACGTGTCACTCTCGGATCCCGTGTGTAGCCCTTTACATCCCTGCGTGGAGTGGGTAGAAATCATCATTTTTTGTAATATTATTAATTGTTGTACCGGGAGTATAGGTTCGGCTGGGATCGTCTTCCCCACGTCTGGATCGTGGAGGTAAACCTGCCACCCTCTTGTAATCTAGTTGCTTGCTTTCTTAGTATATATCAATTTGCTACTGCTAGAGAGAAAATATTTTAGGATCCTAGCTCCAATCAAGGTAATCATCGCTGTGAGAGAGAGAGCAAGACCGGTCCCGTGACCCGACCCGGGCACGAGTGAGCGAGTAGACCACCCTTGACTCACTGCCGATTTCTCAACCGTGCAAGTCCGACGCTTCCCTCGCTAGGGACGAGTGCGAGCTTGCTAGAGTCCCAGGCTATTAATCCAAGCTTAATCCAAAAGATCAGATTCAGTTATCAAAGACCAAAAAGAAATCCACAAAGGCCACATTATTTAAACAAGCATGATCTACAAATGCAATCTAAGAAGAGCTGAACTCTTACAATCTAATGCAAGAGTCAACATCAAAGATCCCAATTGCAAATTGAAATCACATCAAGATTGATCCAGTATGGAAAAACCACTTCCAAAGTTAATTCCATCAGTCCACACTTAAATGTCAAATGCAGCCATATAACCTTAGAAACCTGATACAAGCATTAAGCTTAGTGTTATCATATGGAGGTTCATTTGAACAACCTGCAGCATCTGCAACATCAAATTAAACTAGATCAAGTCTTTCAAATAGAATTCAATCAACCATTCTATAAAAACCAAGTACTATGTACATGAGGCACATTCTAAAGAAATGCAAAGCACACAATATATTGAAATCATCAAAACCATTATCAAAGACAACGAGGGGGCGCACAGAACACAACAATCAGAACCCAACACTTGCTTTACACAAGGTGCAATGTGCATCGACCTTGCTTTACACAAGGTACAATGTGCATCGACCTAGCTGAGCACAAAGTCACCCGTGCACCGACCTGATACACTACTGGTATATATATGCACCGACTTGCGTGACTACATGCGAGTACATGCATTGACCTTATGTTCAATGTGGTACAAGGATGCAATGACCTGATAGGATGAGGACATGTACGTGCACCGACCTAACAGACGTAATATGAGAATGTGCACCGACCTGACAGACTTAAGACTAAAATGTGGTTTGACCTAACAAACTTAATGTAAAAATGTGCACTGACTAGATGTGATGAAGACGTGAATGTGTATCGACCTTATCTAACTAAGACCTGAACATGTATCGACCTTATATGACTAAGTGCCTATATGTGCATCAACCTGAATTTTTGACACATAGACAAATAAACGGCTTGTTCAACATGAATGGTTCTTATACAGTTCTGTCTCAACATGAATCATAGTGTGTCATCATCAAAATCAGGGTTTCAATAATCTCCCCCTTTTTGATAATGACAACTATGAGTCATGTACGTGTTTGCACCAAATGAAAGTAATATAATTATTCACGAGCAGACTTGGAACAGATTTCTAGTGTACCTTCTACTAGTCTGCCTTCATCTTTTTTCACCTCTTGGAGAGCTTGGAGGCGTACTTGCTTCTTTGTCGGGCGCTTCCCGTCACCGGCCTGATCATTGAGTAACGGACAATCGGGAATCCGATGATCACGGCTCCCACAATGGAGACAAGCTCCTAGTCTTCTCCCACATTCTTCAGCCTTATGACTAGCCTTGTCGCAGTGTTTGCACACCTCCTTGGAAGGTGTAGCAGTAATAGAGAAGGGTTTTACATTCTTTTTAAACTTCTTCTCCTGAGAGGAATCGCCTCCATTGCTAAGCATCTTCTTATTGATGGTGGGCTTGAAAGTACTAGAGCTGGTGACTTGCACCTTCTTATCCCTCCTACGGATCTTGTCTGACAAATTTGGGGCATCTCTTAATAACTGGGCTCGTCGTACTATTTTTTAGTAGACTTGTATGTCCATCGGCTCTAACTATGTAATATATTGGGGTCGAAACCCATTTAGGAACCTTCTAGCCTTCATCTTCTAGGTACTTACTAAGTGTTTAGCGTACCGTGATAGTCTAGAGAATTGAGCCTCGTACTCGACCACCAATAATGTTCATTGTTTAAGTGTGGTGAACTCGGTGGTCTTCTTCTCTTGTATTCGGTCAGAAAAATACTTGTTATTAAAATATTCTTTGAATTCTGCCCAAGTGACTTGACCTTGGTCTCTAGTAGCTTCTATGGACTCCCACTAGAAACGGGCGTCCCTTTCTAACTGAAATGTGCCAAGTAAAACCTTCTCTTGGCCCGCGCACTGCATGACCCAGAAAATCCGTTCAATCTCCCTTATCAAGTGCTCGACATCGTCAGGGTCGGTCGAGCCTATGAACTTGGGAGGGTTCACATTGTGAAAACTCTGTTGGAGTTCTCCCGATCGACGATTAGCACCTCCTTGCGCTACTTGTCGTAGCGCTTGAGTAAGACCTTGTACGGTCCATTGCATATCATGCCATTGAGAACGTTCCATAGCCATGATCCTACAATTATTAAAATAACTCTATCAATATATGATTACTCCAAAGGTTTAAGTTCCTAAGTTAACTTAACCCTTGGCTCTACCCAATCTCACCAATTAAGTGAAATTGCCAATATGCCCCTTAAGTTCTTTAAAGGCTTTAATCTAATTAGAATAAATGCTAGAAAAAGACCATAAATTTCAGAAAAATAGCCAAATTTTGTGGATTAAATTCTATTATATTATTGGTTAAGATCTGTTAAAGGATGGGTCTCACAGTCTATGCCCTGGCTATCTCTCTACTTGCCCTAGGCAAAAAATGAGACGTCGAACAAGTAAATAAAGAACACAAGACAAGGGTCTAGTTGGGGCCATCCTCGTCAGCACGCGTCCGAAGTCCCCGACTACGCGTGCACACACTGACTGACTGTGCTATGTCAGACTCTCTAGCTAGTTTTTTTCTCAGCCCAAACTCGAGTTGACACAATGGAAGGCCCTACAACAACTAGCCTAAAATAGTCTCTCTGGGGTGTATCTTTCCACCTACTCCCTGGTAGGTAGGCACACAGATGCCCAGGCAAGTTACAACTAGTGGGGGGTCACTGAACGTGGGCACTCTTCGTAGAGAGGAAACACTAAAGTACCGATGGTCACGCATGCACCCATCTCAAGTATCACAAAGTACCAAGTAGCTCGGCGCCACTAGACTCTAGACAGTCCACTAGACCTATCAAAGCAATGGTCCTCGTGTTACATGACTCAGGTCAAGACCATGGCACAGCACAGCTCCATGCCGTCAATCTTCCCTACTCCAGGGTGTAGATGCCTAATCTCAGACATCCCACGGACCTTGTCTAGCCATGATAGAAGTGACACTCTTTCTCTTGGGTGATTGCGTGTGTGGGGTCTCATCCTTGTTTAGGTAGGCACCACCCTGTTCCTTTGCCGATCCAACTTCGCGATAAGTTGGCAGGGGGTTGCAGGTGGCAGCGCCTCCTATGGTCGAACAAATCGAAGTCAAAAAGCCCATTAGTCCTATTAGGTATAGGGGACATGTCCACAGCCATATACTTGCTTCCCATCTACTTGAACTATGTTTCTGGCCTACCAGGGAGTTAGACTACTCCTCCTCCACCATCCAGCAGTCCACAGAGTGCCCAGATGATATCGTCCACACTGTAAGAACCCTTGTACATAATTAATAACCTAAATCTAGCAAAAAATAATAAATTTAAAACCAACGTGCGGTGGGTAGAGAGAAATAGAGAGAAACGAGAGAGAGAGGAGAGATAGAGGGAGTGGGTGAGAGAGGTAGAGAGAGAAAGAGAGCGCGAGTTAGAGAGAGGAAGGGAGAGAGAGATAGAGAGAGAAAGAGAGAGCGAGTTAGAGAGAGAAAGGGAGAGAGAAAGAGATAGAGAGATAGAGAGAGAACGGGTGAGAGGGGGGTGAGATCTATTAATAACAACAATATATATATATATATCTATATTAGCATGCGTGTGTAGAGAGAGAAAGAGAGAGAGAGAGAACGGGGTGGGAGAGAGAGAGAAAGAGGGAGAGTGCAGGGGCGAGGGGCCGGGGTGCTCGATGGCGACGGCGGAGGTGGCGGTGGCGAGAGGCTGGGTTGCCAACGGTGGTGGCGGGTGTTAGGGAGAAGGATGGAGAAGAGGGGGGTGTCCGACGTGGTGAAGGGAGGATTCAACAACGCGACAGTGGCGACGGGCTCGACGGCGGGCAGACGACGGACGTGGGTGCAGGAAGAGATAGCCGGCGGCGGTCACTGTGGCGGGCGTGGGGCGGTCGCGGTAGTGGTGGTAGTGGCAACATGGGCGTGGGCGTTAGAGAGAGAGAGAGAGGGAGAGGAGGGACGTGGGGTATGGCCGACTGGGGGTGGGCTCATGTAGAGGAGGGTGGCGCCAGAGGTGGCCGATGGTGGCGATGCAGGGCTGCAGTCTGCCAGGGAGAGAGATGGAGGGAGAGGTCGACAGTGGAGGAGGGTGAGTTGGCAGTGGGTTCACGGCGTGGAAGGTGGTGCTGGTGGTGAGAAGGATGGGAGGGTGCGGGTGGCGTTAGCAGATAGAGGAAGGGTGAGGGCGGAGTGGCTGGGGTGTTCCACCGGCGGGAGGTTGGGTGAGGGAGAGGTCTGGTATCGCGGGTTAGAGAGGGTGTGAAGGGAGCGGTCGCCTGCGGTGTGCGGAGGGCAGGTGGTGGTCGGCGTGGAGCGGCGACCACTAGGTGGTGGTCGGAGAAGGTCGGGTTGCGAGAGGAGGGGAGATGGGCTTGTCGGAGAGCAAGGGAGAGGGAAAGCTGGTTGCGGCGTCCGTGGGAGGTGGAGAGAGAGAGAGACCCCGAAGAGAGAGAGGGATAGATGATAAAGCGATAAACTGATAAAACGATAAACCGATAAACGATACAATGATATAAAATAATGAAGAATTTCTAGTAAGTTCCATAGACTCTTCGATAAGTTCGTCGTCAAGGCAACAAAAAAGTAACAACAAGAGCGGACCCCAACACCCATCGACAATCTACCCAATGAAAAGAGATCAAGATGATCTCCAGCAGGCTGACATCTGGTGGCGACAGCTCTAGGAGATGTCATCAGTACGTGTCGAGGGTAAACTCTGTGGATCAAGATGACGAGAGATGCAGTGACTCCACTGCTCGGGATCACCTCAAGGATCCGATCACTCTTTTGGACAATGATCTTGAAGGCATAACTACTCCCCATTCCAACACGTTGGTGGTCTCAGCAATCATCAATCAATGTACTATACGACGAATCCTTGTTGATAATGGAATCGGGTCCGATGTGATTTCTTACAACTGTCTCGTACTTATGGTGTGGATCTATCATGAATAACACTGTTGCACACACCCTTATGTGGTTTCTCTGGCAGGACTGTTCTCGTCGAGGGGCGTATATCGTTACTGATCACATTTGTGGTTGCCCCCAAAGATGTGACATTCCTGTCAGACGTCACAGCCGTGCGTGGAATGATCGAGTACAACGCAATAATAGGTACGGGCATCCGTGGCACCTTGAGAGGTGTCCCCTTGTCTTACCATCAGAAGCTGAAGTTCCCTACTCCTCGAAAGGTAGGAGAAGTTTGAGGGGACCAGGGAGAGTCACGGAGATGTTACCTGATCTCCACCAGAGAAAGGTGAGCTAAGGAGACCCCACCCATGAAAAGGATGAGGACAAAATACCCAGAGCTTAGCGGCAGCACTCTAGCAGAAGACATTTATCTCATCTAGGTAGGGGAGGATCCAAGCAGGACACTCCACATCAGCACCATGCTGTTCGAGCAAGAAAGGGAGGACTATAGGAACTTCCTTATCAGGAACCAGGATGTATTCACCTAGTCTGAAGATGAGCTCCCAGGGATCCCGTTGGATATCATAACCCACAAGTTGAGGCTAGATCCGATCTGTCGCCCGGTTCAGCAACACATGAGATATTACAATCCTGAGCGACAGGCGATCATAAAGGAACTATGCCTTCATTTGCAGACAGCTCATAGGGTCCCTTGTTGACCACTCTCCATATCTCATAGTCCTTCGCCCTCAGAAAAACCTCCATACGATTCTTCCATTATGGATAGTTGGAGCTGTCGAAGTACCTGGCATCCAACAACGGGGTCGTGATTTTCCCCAAGACACCTCCCTCTAGCCTTCAAAAGTCTAAAGAAGACTTTTCCCAGTTGACGATGGGCCCCAAGAGCCCTTACAACCCCTGTACGGCCCATGCTCGCACATCGGGAATTTTCCCAAGCACCTTGTGGGTGCGCATATTCCAGCCATTTTACAGCAAGCTGGGGGCCAACCTGCGGCTCAAGCACCCTATCAATATCCTACGGCAACCCCCCAATAAGTTGGGGCCACCCCCGACCCTCAGACACGAGACGATGAGCTGTTTACTCTCAACCCCTGGGCCAACCCGGGACTGCCTGCCAACCCACCTTACAATGCGGCATACATCACAAAGGCAGGGGCCATACCCCCCAAATGCCTTCTCATGGCTCCCATTAGCTATACTACTCGTCCTCGAGCTAAACTCGAGGCCCACCAGCCCCCTACCCAAGCCGTTCGGCAACCTAGGATGTGCCAGAAATTTTTTCGAACACATTGCGAGCGATAGCCATGGCACGACAACAACAGAGCCCCACGGGTCAATCTCAGCACTCCTCCGGCCCAAGTCCTTCAAAGGACATCACCAAACAACCCCAGAAGGTCACCCAGGCCAGCCCCGTGTGACGGCCACCCTGCCCGCAGGAGTTCACCCCGGGTGCGGTCGCGCCCCAATGGGGGTGAACTCCCCTTGGGGGCCGTGCCCTCCACCCAGTCCCATGGGTCCCGCCGCCATCCCGTCCCAGCCTTGGGCTAGCATTAAAAAAATGGTCTGCATACCAGCTCGAGTGCTTATGGAGAAGAAGTCTAGAGATCATGTGAAGCCTGGGTCAACGGTGTCGTTCCATACGGACACGACCGGCTCCAGCCACCATATCCTTTTTTGTCTCTATCTTGCATTCACAATAGGTCAATGTGGGCCCAAAATAGACAAAATAAAGTTTTTATAGACCCCTGGGAAAAAACCCCCATGTGCACCCCGCGTAAACCCCCCACTTGCCTTTTACAGAAAGCCGAGGGGAGATCGAATGGCACAGGAGGTTTTCAGGTTTTAAGGGAAACGTGGCTGGGATGCAGGCATGCCAATCAATTTCTCAACAATCACCCATGGAATCGAAAGCTGACTAGGGAAGTGCCACCAGGGCGCGGCACGTGGACTCGGGAGGTGAGGGACATGTGGAGGGAAGGTAAGTTCCGTAGGTGCAAGTGCACAGGTGACTGTGGGGAGTCATGTACAGGACGTCTTTCCCCACCGACCGTAAGCAGTCGAGATTTATTTACATCAGATTGAATTCGAACACCTTTGTTCCACTGCTGAAGAGAATTCTGTGTAGGCCTGAGGTCCTGGGTGAAGAGGAGGGAGCACTTCGCAACTATAGGTTCACACTAAATAGGATGCGGTTGACTGGGGTCAAAGGTGCTGAGGGGTTCACGCTAGGTGATGCAACAAAAGAGGGCTGAGGGCCCGAATGTGGATGCGAGTGCATACGTCCAAATGGCTATACAATTTCTAATAGCTATGTGGCTTTACAATAGGGCCATGGCGGGAGAGGTACAACAGGTGCAAGCCGCGGGACAATTTCGACACAATGGTCGATCCCCGGGTCTATGCGTGACAA
Organism: Amorphophallus titanum; assembly: GCA_024336825.1. Lineage (NCBI taxonomy): Eukaryota > Viridiplantae > Streptophyta > Magnoliopsida > Alismatales > Araceae > Amorphophallus > Amorphophallus titanum. The sequence continues at coordinate 7,522,863 of JANBPO010006887.1, read as the reverse complement.
GGCTGGTATCAGCGTGTTTTACAGAGCGTTCCTCTTGTGGCATGGGCCACATTTGCTCCGTAAAACGAGGGGCTTGTAGTTGGGTGATTGGCGAGTGCATCAGACTGGTGCCCGGGTGAGGGTCAATCATGACTCAGATCGAGCGGTCGGACATAGCCTCGTAGGTACTGGGAAGCATGAGTCACGTGCGTGCATGGCCCCACCATTGTCATAATGTCTCATGCGTGGTGGGCATAGACTTGTGTGTCATGGCAAAAGACCGTGCGAGGGAAGTATAAGCGACATACCCTTGGCATCCTTAGCCGACGATCAAGTCACCCACACACAATTCTCCTTACTGGTTCCCTTGCTGCTGCTTGAAGCTTGAAGGTCCCTCTAGTTGGATTGATGCACGTTTGTTCCTCCCTTGAGCTCCTAAGGGGCATTTATAGGGAATTTGAAGGGTCATGGAAGGGTTTAGGTGGGCTAGGTTGAAGGGTTCAAGCTAGTCTGGGTAAACCTGATTCACTTTTAATAAAATGTAGGAATAAAAAATAATTAAAAAAATAAAAATGTAGGAATTACATATTAACCTCATGGCGCCAATGCACAGTGTATTTGGGGAGCCCGATAGATTTTGATTTTCCCCCCACTTTTTAGCCACCCCATCCTCAAATATCTCTTCCCATCGAGACCTCCTTCACCCAATCATACTGATGAGCTCCCTTCTTCTCCATCTCCGGTGATCTCCCTGAATGGTTGGTGTCCTAAAAAAATGGATCGGAGGGCTCACCAGTAGAGTCTAGAATACTGCTCGAGGCATCCATCCCACGAACGGCAGGGACCCTAGTGCAACCATCTGTATGTCCAATATAGTCACAGTCGGCCTCCGATGACATGCTCTGTAGGGAGTGGTTGAAGGGGGTTTCGACCAGACGAAGGAGGGTGACCATCTGCTGTGTCTGGCGGCACGCCCTCTGGTATACGGTGCAAGGAGGCGATGGATCAGATGTTTGCAATCGACAAAGGTGAGGCAGGGGAGGGGCTCTGCTTTGGCACTTGTTAGCTGGGGCTCCAAGGTCGCGTTCGCCGGCGTCCAGTGACAAAATCACTGGTGTGGGACCAGCCGATGGCAGGGTCGCCTCTCCTGCTTTTTCCTCTATCCCGTCTCTCCCTCATTCTCGATGGAGTATGACTACAACAAACTCTAGATCTAGATGGTGCTTTGCATCTCTGAGTCCTCCTACATTGACCCTCTGCACTGGCATATCCAACTGTAGTTGGGGGTGCCGTAAATCTGGGAGCAGATCCAGCACCATTGGGAGTAGATCCAGCATCCTCGACTGCGGCAAACTCCAAATCCAAACAATACTAGGGATCTCTTGTTCCTCATGTTGAGGGGAGTTTTATTGGAAGAATGTTGTGTCTTTTCTGATAAACGACCCTCTATATTTTATGTGTTTTGATGCTAGCAATAGTTCCCACTGTGTTGTATTTTGATTGTATTTTGTTAATGGTAACAGTTAATTCAGTGTTAAATTTTGATATTAATAATCATGCATTGTGCTCATTATTGTTCAATGGTCTGTGTGCAGGGCATTTGGTTGTACAAGTTGTGTGCATGGGCTTCATTTTGCATTGTGCTCATACCAGACCTGACTCAGACGAACAAGGATAAAAGGAAAAGAGGCGAGGGCTAGAACTCCCTCAATAAGGTACAGAGACCCTGATCACAAGGATGGTCTACAGAAGAAGTGAAAATCAAGAAGTGGAGTGAGGACTAAAACCTCGGAAGTAGTGTGAGAATGGGCAGATGTCCAAAGCAGTGGATGTGGAAGAAGTCGGGTTGGACCCGAGATCAGAAGGAATTAAGAGGAGAAATTGATAAATGGAGAGAGGCAGATCTGGAGGGTCCGGAGGGTCAGGAGGTGAGGGAGGAGAATCATGGTGGGAAGAAGAATCTTGAGGCTCCGGAGGGAGAAAATGTCGAGGGACACGATGCCCTGGAAAGAAGTATGGGAAAAGATGATAGAAGAGGAAAAAGAGAACGAAGGTCGCGATGTCCTGGAGAAGTAGGAGGATAAATCGGAAGAAAGATGGGAAAGAATGGGCATGATACTCGGAAAGGATGGTGTAGTAGAAAGAAGAGTCCGGAGGTTCTGGAGGAATGAAGAGGGAAGGGACGTAATGCCCAGGGAGAATCATTGAGCAGCCTGGTGGACCCGGACAGGAGGGTGTGCAGGGATGCGATGCCCAAAGAGGGAGGTTCGTAGGCTCCGGAGGAATGAGACATCATGGGACGTGACGTCCCAAGAGAACAAGAGAGAAATCCGAAGGGTCCGGATGCAAGAGTTGGGAGTGGGAGCGATGCCCTGAGAGAAATCTGGAAAGGGCGCGATGCCCACTAAGCAGAGAAAAATATGAAGGATCCGGATATAAGAGGCGAAAAAGGGTGCGATGCCCTGAGAGAAAATTGGAGGGGACGCAATGCCCAGGAAGTGTAAAGGGACTCGAAAGTTCTGAGGATAGAGATGAATGAGACAGAGAATGTGGAGGATCCGAGGGTTTCGGAAGGCGGGGAAGATACGGGTTCGAAAACCCGGGGAAGAAGAAATGCGAATGTATGTGAATGCAATGCAATGGATGTGATGGATGCACGGAATGCATGATATGCAAAGAACGTGAAGGGCGAGAGGATGAGATCCTCCTCCTTACCCCTGGAGTGGCCCACGAAGAATCAGTGATAGACAATAATATGAGTGAAGTAGAATAGAAGGTTAGAAAAAATTAGGAATATTTTTAGTGTCAACAGACACACATTGGTGAACCTAGACCATCAAATTGAAAGATTTCCCAGCAGGCTAGAATGGTAGGACAAAAGGAGGAACTGAGGGATTAAAATCAAAAATATATGCAAGCACGGTTGAAACCAAGGAACGAGCTAGGGTATGCTCACAAAGACTACTAAAGCTGATATACCTTGAGAAAACAAGAAACATAATATTCCTGGTTCAGTCTAACTCAAGAGATCGAATGACATGAGAGGAACAACAACCATCAGCAGTGAAGACCACCAAGATATAACGAAGAGACAATGAATGTAGGCACCTCTGGTAAGTAATTTTGAGATTAACTGACAGTCAAGTTGAGTTGGCACCGTTTGACGTGAAGAGTCACATTTTTTTCAGTGCAACTGCCCTAGTAACTTAGTGCAGTTTACTATCGTGCCGCATGGGAACCAGAGTTGGACTACCACATCATGCCTGACCCGCTAGCACTTCTTTGGCGTGGGGGTGTAGTTTCTCAGTGGGAACAAGCTATTGCTCTCTCTCCTTTTTTGTTTAGTTTTTTTTTGAATGATCGTTTCTATTTTTTGTGTTGCGTTTGAAGGGCCAGAGCAGAGATAGTCAAGAGAGCGCCTTTTCACGTAAGCCACCTCACGTGTCAGGTGGAGTGCACCTAGTGACTCAGCATACATCAACCATCGCTCTGCAATTAGTGCCTTGAGCCAGTGTCTCATGTGAAGTAATGGTGGACCACAATACAGAGCGCGGAATATGAAAGAAGGGTGGTCACTGGATGAGCACAAGTAGACTGTATGTTAGGGCATATCAACAATAGTAGACAAATGAGGTCCCCCCATCAGGGTTCATGATTTCAAAGTGCAGAAGGTTGTTGAGTTTAAGCCCTCAATACAAGGATCAGTCTCAATGCTAAGTGCAGGGATTTTTTCTGAGAATGGCCAGTCAAGGAATCAATCTTAGAGAAGAACATCTCGTGAAATAACTTGCTCCCCCTGAATCCATGCATGCCAGAGAGGGAGAGAATGCAGAATGGAGGTTCCCTTGATACTCGGCGGAGAACTTGCCTCACGCATAGTGAGTGTTTCCAGGCAGACTGAACCTGCCCTTCCTCACATCACCATTGTATATACCAAAGGGAAACACACTTATTATTAATATAGCAACATGTAGACATATGAGATGCAGCTAGCGAAATATTCACAATGACCTTAAAAAAGACTCCGTATGTGGGATGCACTCAATTCAAATGAGGGCAAGCAAGTGGGAGGTCGACACAAACCCAGTTCTCTTCTCAAGGTGGAGAATCTGTCAGTGCTCAGAGATTTGGTAAAGATATCTGCGACTTGTCTTTCAAATTCAATAAGCTGGAATTCAAAGTTTTTCTTGTTTACCTCATCTCGAAGAAAATGATACCTTACTTCAATATGTTTTGAACGGGAATGCTGGATGGGATTCTTGGCCAGATTGATGACGCTTGTGTTATCGTACAAGATGGGCGTACATCCAAGATCTGCTCCGTAGTCCTGGAGTTGATGTTTTATCCATAGTACCTAGGTCCCACAACTACCTGCCGCTACATACTTTGCTTCAGCGGTAGACATGGTCACTGTGTGCTGCTTCTTGGAAGCCCAAGAGATCAGGCAGCCACCCAAGTAATTGCAATACCCACTAGTACTTTTCCATTCTAATTTGCACCCAACATAATCAGCATCAGTATATGAAATTAAATCAAACCAAGACTCGACACCTAACTAGGTTTCTGACGAGGTGATCATGCCCCAAACAGAAGTACTCGCTCACAGTCATCCCCAGTGAGGCAAACGTGTAGATCGGCACGATTGAGTAACTGGCTTTGAGTCTGGGGTGGTCGGCTCACTCTCATACTCGGATTGAGTCGTGGAACAGGTCTCGCACTTACAACTTACGGCGGTGATTAAATGCGAGCTAGCTAGGAGAGTAAACTAACACGCAAGCAGTGGCATCTAGAATGTATACTAGCTAAGCAAAACGACAAAGGATGGGAGGTGAGTGTACCTCCACGCTTGTGGCATGGGAAAGACTTCCCGGTAGAGATCTGTAACCCCCAGCATAGCAATAATTATTAATTTATAGAATTAATCCTATAGCTCACTCCACGCAGGGAGGTAATAGGCGACATGTGAGATCCGGGAGCTCCAATCTCGGGTTGGCGGGCAGCAGTCAGTGGTGCTCGGGCGGACGCGATCGGCCAATTCATCACTGTTCACTCCGGCCCGCAGGATAGCATGTGGGACCCGTTGCTAGTATGGTGATGTCTGAGGTGGCTCCTGGCTACAGCAATGGGAAAGGGCATTCCTAGAGTGCCCCGGGTCGATCCCTGGGAGCGGCCATCATCGGAGAGGAGGCGGGCGATCTCTTGGGAATTACTTCAAGGTTGTCCCGCAACTCTATTTCAGGCCAACTCTGCGCGCTCTGACGAGAATAGCCGGTACGCCCAGCCATGACGTCGGATCGAGACAAGGTTAGTGCTGTTGCGAAGAGCACTCGAAGATCCTCGACATACTGGAATTTCAGAACCATCCAGTTGTCTGAATGGAAATGACAGGCTCTGTAATCTGGGTGATGGTTCTGTCTCGAAATTTAGAATCCACAGGGCAGATTAGAACTAGCCTATTTATGGGATTTGACCATGGATCAAATGAAGGAATTAGGACCTGGTATTTTTATGGTGGATAGAGGGGAGGGATACGGTGACACACATAGTTTTTTTGTAGGATTCTGACCACGTTTGTGGGGTGGGAAAGATCTCCTACCACAGACTATCACGCTGGCCTGCTCACAGGTAGATTGTGAGGGGAACAAACTACTAACTGGGACGGGGGCCTATGATCAGTGTGAAATTTAAATTGGGAATGTAGGAGATATGGGGGACCAACCCTGAAAATCTCAGCTCGATCCAACGGTCTGATCTGGAGTTATGGCCTTCTCTTCAAGCTTCAGATTTACAGGTCAGAATCCAGGACAGCAGCTCGGAGAAGTGGCTGTGGCAACTTGATGGCGGCACGAACGGCGGTGGCGGTGATTGATCATAGCATACAGAGGTTGAAAGGGAGAAGGAGATCACTCAGAAATCTGGAGGATTTAGGTTTAGATCTGAAGGGGAAGAGAGGGAGGAAGAAGAAGGACATTCAAGGGGGAGAGGGGGGGCGCCCATGGCATTCTTCCATAGTAACTCTACATTAATCTTTCTCCAAATGCAACAAGAGACAATATATATTCAAACCCTAGACCTAGACCAATTACCACTAATACCCTTGGTCAACGAACTCCTCTGATCCTCCACCTCTGAAAACTTTTTCTCCCAGAAAAACCCCAAAACTCCCCCCTACTCCCAAAAACCAAAAAAAAAAACTTTCCTCCAACTTCCTCCGAACGGGAAGTTTTTGTGTTCGAGAGGGGGCTCCAGAAGCCTCGAAAGATGTGGGAGAGATCCTGCTGGATGAGGGAGTGATCGTGCGACTCGTGGCTGGAGAACAAACCACGCTCTTTGACCAGGTACAAATGGGAAGGCAGCCAACCCATTGGCCTTCTACAAGGGTTGCTGGGCAGCTAGCAACCTTGCCTCCTACAAGACTGGGTGGCCAAACATGTGGCCACCCAAGGGGGGTAAGGGAGGCCATCGCCCTAGCCTTCCAGCGGCCAGGGCAGCCACTACCTTGGCCGCCCAACCCATGGTGCTTGGGCCCCTCCAAATGAGTATGGCCCATTAACAATTATGTTGCGGGCTGGACTTAAAGCATAAAACATCAAGAAACTGAATAAAATGATCGTGCCATTCATATGAAGGTCCAATTGGGGATCTGCACGATGTCTGAAATTAGGCATCTACAAATGCCCCTCCGAAATTCCCATTTTACAAGGGAGCCCAGCGAACTGATAAATGGGTGTTTTGGAAAAGGTACAAGCCTAATAAGGACAGTATGCTTACAGAGATTCTTGAGCAGAAAATGAGCTTCATGTAGGGTCGCATGAGCATTAAGCGATAAGATAAGCCATCGGCAAAGGGAAGAAGGATAGTTAAACTAAGAGGGCTTGTATCTACGGTCGCTTGGGACCCCCTAGCATAGTGCTGCGGGACTTGAGGGGATGAACACAATCCAGGCTCAAGGAGATACAAGACCTAAAAAACAAGGATAAGAAAAATCAGGATATGAGAATCAATGACTCGTCGAATCTCAGAATACTCAAAACGGTCATACATAGAACGCATTCTCCGCTGGTCGAATCGAAGTGGAATCACGTAGACTCATTCATACAAATTTAGCAAAATCGAGAAACTCGAAAAATCGACGTGGGGGGCCAAAGATCCACCAGCCGGTCAAAGCAACGTGGCCTTCCCTACTTTGCATCATAGCTCCTTAGATGAAATGTATGCATTTTTTCTGTGTTAAACCATACTCTAATAACTACCCTAGACTCAATCATGCTCTGATACCAATTTGATGCGGGATGGGATGCGACTCAGTACCGATTGGATACGAATCGAGACACTACGCTACGACGTGACTAATTGGATGATGCGACCAACAATAACATGAACAACCAAGTTAACTAGATGTGACACCAAGAGATCCTATGGGATATATGCTGTTAATAGAAACGTAAACTCACAAGTCGTCCCTTGTGAGGGAAACGTGGGGATGTGCGCAGTTGAGAAATCGGCAGTGAGTCAAGGGCATTCGGCTCTTTTATGTGCTCGGGTCCAGTCACGGAATGGGTCACACTTGCTCTCTCGTAGTGGTGATCAAAATGATAACGAGCTTGAAACTTATCACTCAAGCAACGGCTTTCAAACATATACGAACTAAGCAAATGTCAAACAAGAGGAGTGAAAACGTACCTCCACGCTCCGAGCGTGGGAAAGATAACCCTGGCCAAGAATCGTAACTCCTGCTATAGTAAATGTAAATAATTACAGTAATAAATTTTATGGCCCACTCCATGCAGGGAGGTAAAAGGATACAACAATAAATCAGGAGCATCGATCTTGGGTTGACGGGTGGCAAACCAGAGGGGTTCTCGGACGGAGACGGGCTGTTGGCCCGGATTTGCTCAGTTTAGACCTGCTGGACAACAAGCGCATTCGGCACATGGGACAGTGGTTTCTGGTAGACTTCTAGCCGAGGCGATTGGCTGGGGCATCAGTGGAAGGTTCCTCTTCGATCCCTGAAGTCGGCGATGGCTGAATTGTAGTCGGCGTATTTTTAGAGGATTTAACCGGGGGCTGCTTCTGCTGCCCTATCACGGGACAGATCTGCGTGACCCGACGAAAATAATCACCACGCCCAGATCTGGTGTCGGATTGGGACGAAACTAGCACCATTGTGAAGGGCACTGGAAGGGATTAAACATATATGAATTTCACATCCAAACAATGGTCAGAGTTGAAATGAAAATTTCTGTGGCACTATAACTTTTCTGGCTCAGATTACAGAATAGTCAAGATAGATTGGGATCCGCCTGAGAATGACTTTTGACCGAGAGTAAAACGGCGGATCTGGATGATGAAAATAATTAAAATAAATTCCTAATTCTATTTTAATAGTCCTTAAGATATTTTTAATTATATTTAATCTCATAGAAATTCCTAGAAAATTCTAGGGCGTTACATAGATTCCCGTGGGATCTTGGATGTGAGAGCTCGGCGGGACTCTGTGAGACGGTGGAGCATCCCAGTGGCTGATCGTGTTGGACCGGGTGGGATCGCCCAGTGTGTACGATACTCCTTGTACAGAGGCGGGACCGCCTGAGCATACGTACCTTGGTTAGGACAAGTGTACCTTACTAACGAACGCAGTGACGTGTACCCCATGTCAGGTAGTTAGACACGGCCATGCTGTTGGGTGTAGAGGCACAGACCCTAGCCAGTCCAAGGGTCTGGTGTGTGTGAGTGTCTCCTCTACTCCTCCTGGGACTAGGTGTGAGTAGTGTGCATGCATTTGAGGCCTTGGTGCAGTATAAGATGTCAGCAGACGCATCTGGCCATGTTGTGTATACTGAGTAGCAGACCCTATGCCGGTGAAGGTTGAGTTACCGACACCGTTGTCGTGGCCCTTTCGACAGACGAGCATGTGTGCTACCCTATGTGTGGGCATGGTCCTCCCACTGGCCTTAGATCAGGACCGAGGCTGCCAGTGTGTGGTTGTCCTCCTGAGGGTGGAGGCTGTGTGTTGGTCGTGTGGCCTTGCCGTGTTTCCGTTGGTTCGTCCTACCGTGTGGTGGCGCTCCCTCGGTAGTAGGTTAGCAAATTCACTATGGTTCAACGATCCCGGTTAGAGGTTGAGATTCCCTCTTTGGGAGCCAGGCTAGCGTAGAATTTTTGGGTTCCTTAGCTAGCCGTTCTTACTGTCCCGACCATTATTATTTTCTATTGTTATTGCTGTTTGTTGTTGTTTTTGTTACTACTGTTGCCCTTGTTATCGCTTTTGCGTGACCCCTACTGAGCCAATGAGACAAGGCTCACTCCTTACTTTTCAGGTCTAGCGCTCTCCTGGAGGTGGAGCTCTTCCGGTCCGAGGTCTAGTAGCGCGCTAGCTTGCCCGTGCCAGGGTTGTGCCCCGCAGCAGAGTATGTTTCCTTTTCGTTGACTATACTTGTGGACTGGACTCTGTAGATTTATTTAATTGTTATAAAATATTAATTTGATAGTTTAATACACTAACATACATAATAAGAAGGATAAACAAGCCATAAAATCTCATGGATAATAAATGAACAATGCCTGTATTGAAGCAACAGTAGTTAAAGCAGTTCTCCTAAACTCTTTCCAATTGACTTTTGCATATTCTACTTGCCTAAAGGACAGTAGGCTGAGTGCAGGTCTTCAATCGGATGCTGGGATGTTGTAGAGATTGTCATATTGATTAACTTGCAGAATTTCAGGGATGCGCACATCAGGCGTTAATTTTCTTGTCTGATTCTTTGTGAAACTTTGTGATGGAGATGCCCCCACTCTGGATGATGCATTTGCATTCGTGTCAGTGAGAATGGCAACTGGATTCCATGGAGTGAACAGCTTGACTCTGTGTCCTGTACAATAGTTTCCTTTGTGGAGTGACATCCTCCTGAGCATGGATGTAATAGACTGCAGGACCCAATTATAATTGATAATGGACAGAGGTGCTTGATTGGCCAGCTAGGGAATCTATTTTTAGCTTCTTTAAAACTGCACTCTTATCTCCAGTGAGTTGGATGAGTGGGGTGGGGCCGTGGTGGGATAGCAAGGTTGGTTCTGTGTGTCAATTTTGCCCATTATTTGATTGTGGACAGAGGAAGCCACTACCCCTTGGTCAACCATGTCAAGTATGTCTACAATGTCACATAGGAGACCTTCCCCACCTGTTATAGGATCGCATGCCTCTTGGAGGACATATCCATACTTCCTATTGCCTTTGTGGAGAGGAGGATGAATCCTTGAATCACTTGTTCACATGTTGTTTCATCAATCAGTCTGTTTGGGAACATGTTCTTGGCCAAATTCAGTGTTTAAGGTCCCCAGTGTAATGTGGAAAAGCTGCTTTTGGAGAACCCCAAGGATGACCAGATTGTGTGGTGGCTGATCCTTCATGCGACTCTATGGCTATTTGTGGGGAAGAGGAACAGATGGCACTTCAGAAGACACATCATCTTCGTTTGGGCTCCTTATGTATAGTGTGCTTTTGGAGGGCATATGGATTCATATATGTAAATTTTGTCCTAAATTGTCGTACACTTCTCAAAAAAGTTTTCTGTCCTTTAATTAGTCATCAGAGATTGATTTAGCAGTCTCCTTGGGGTTAAAAATAGAGGTACCCCGACAGACTTAGTCGGCTCCCATCGCGGGACCACTGGGGACAAAAATTACGATCAACCCAGCTGACATGAAAACTCAAAAGGGCGCCTCAGGCAAAATCAGGTTACCCCTCGATACAAAAACCCGTAAGGGCGTACCGGAAAAAGTTAAAGGGGGCCAACTCTGGCGAAAATCTGAAAGGGCGGTAGAGTTGGTAAAGAGAAAAAAAAATCCTCTCCTTCTCCGATCCTCACCAGCGAGGGTCGTCGATCGCAACATGCTATCAACGGCGACCTCGGCATCACTCCACAACGATGGTGACCATCACACCCTCTAGGGCCGGCCAACGCCAATTCTAGCATTAGCAGTCGGCTACCTGTACTAATGGCCGGTCTCCAGCTCCAGCATCGCGGCTACAACGCCTCCATAGGCCAGCCACTCAGTTCCAGTACCGGTTGCCAGCTTCAGCACTGCAGCTTCAACGCCTCCACAAGCCAACCGCTCAGGTCCAGTACCAGTTTCCAGTTGCAGCACTGCGGCTACAATGCCTCCACAGGCCAGCCACTCAGTTCCAGTGCCAGTTGCCAGTCCAATAGTCTAGCTATAGCATACCCGTGAGCCAGTCACCTAGACCCATTACCAGCATCCAGCTCCAGCATTTCGGCTACAACCTCGTCACAGGTCAGCCGGCCAGCTCCAGCTTCCAATCCTAGCTTTCGGTTGTGACGCCTCCCGGGGCCATTCGGCCAACCCAGCTCCAGTTTTTCAAGCCAATGTGAACTACATTGCCAGCTAATGACATAAAGATAGTCAATACCAAGCGTCAGCCTACAACTGAAACATGCCAGAATCAATTCCCAGCCTTAATCCTATGGGCCCCCAAGTCCCGACGGGCCTACGCTAACCTTGCACAACATGGGTTTGCCCCTTCTTAAGGGGCTGACCCCTAGCGCTTGGTCTTTTCTCCTATTTCCCAGTACCCAGCACTCAGCCCCCAGTATGCAAAATCCAGCCACACCTCTCCCATTTCCCAGTCCCCTGCATCAATGCCCTGAAACAGGGTAAGCCCAGTCTCCTACCCCCTACACCAGTACATAGTAGGAGAAAATCAAGCATGACTAACAGTGGCGCCACACTCCCACGTTGGCCACACCATACACCCCTTCCCCACTATAGTACTATTCTGGTCAAGCAACCCCACTGCCCCAATCGTCACTACCCCGCGCTCTCCAGCCTCTTCCCCCGCTCCTGACGAGCACACCACCGGCCCACGCACGCAACCTCCACCGTCTTGCCCATCGTGGTGCCGCCCTGCCTAGCTCCCCTACACGTGAGCATGCCGATAACATCCACTGCCCACGTCTATAGCACCGCCATGCAGAGCCACCGGTCCGCCAACACCTGCAGAGCATCCGCCGTGTCGGCCATGAGCCTGTCGCGACCACCACCCAAGCTCCTAGCGGCCACCATGCAGAGCCAGACGCCATCACCGACAACACTAGCTGACGTCGCCACCAACGCCTCTGTGTTCCGATGCACGCGAGCTCACCATCGAGCAGTTCGATAGTGGCATGCGGACCTCGATCTTCCCCTCCGATAGTGACTACACCACCTATGAAGCACCACCGGCTGCCGTCGTCGTCGTAGGGTCTATGCCTCTCTGCAAACAGTCCCGCCGCGGCCCACCCTACTGCCCCGACGGACCCCTCCCCCATCTACACCACCGATTTATGCCACCCCCCCACGGCGTCTTCATTGGCAACGAGAAGGAGTGCCTACTGGCATGCGAGCACGGTGGCGCCATCCCAGCCGCTTCGAGCACCCCCCCATCCTGTGTTCTCTCTCTCTTCCCCCTCATTCTCTCTGCTCTCTGTCTCTCTCTCTACGAGATTCTATTTTATAACAAAAAAAATGGCCGAAACCCTCTCCCGTGCTATCTCTCTTTCCCACTCTACTACTCTTTCTCTCTCTCCCTCCCCCTCTCTCTCCCTCTATCTCTCACTCCCTTTCGTGAATGCCTTTGAAAAAAAAGGTTGATGAGTTTTTTTTTAAGGAAAGAAAAGGAAGAGAAGCTCAGGAAAAAAAAGAGAGAAGTTGTTTTCTAGAAAAAATGGTGAAAAAAAAGATAGATAAAAAAAGGTGTTAAAAAAACATGAGAAGTTCAAAAAAAAGTGAAGTTATTTTTCTGAAATAAAGGAGAGAAGCTATTCTTGGTAAAAAAATGAGAGAAAAGAAGGAAAATTATAGATCTCAACGGACACAATGGAGCCATGCTGGCAAGCAACCGGGGTCTTGAAAAATATGAAGGGCGAGAGATGCCCCCATCACCCGAGTTCTCTTCAGGCAGACGCCACGATAGAGACTCCTCTGTAATGCACCTCGATCTTTGATAGGCTGGGGACGCCCATCCGCCCCAAGAGGCGCTCCCAGAAGTGGTGTATGGTCTGGCTCCTCAAAGATGCAGTCAAGGTGTTTGCATGCTATTCCACTGAGCACTAGCTTGAGGTTCAGACCGATGATCTGAATCAGCCTATATCCCACCTCAGGCGGCCTCGTCACCTGACTCAGTAGCCGGCTCCTGTCAGCCATGTCGGTACTTCTGTCGGACCTCAGACATTGGCACGGGCAGAGGAAGTTCCTGTTGAGGATCGTGCTGCTCTTGTTAACACAGAGCCAATCAACAATGACCCTCCGGCCAATGAAGTCCAACAGGTGACTCTTGAGACTCTCATGAAAGAGAATCACCACTTGAAGGCCCTCCTACAAGACGTGTTGCATGAGCGTGACCTCCACCCTCAGCTGCTTACCGGGCCTTTGACGGAAACGTCGGCCCCGCTAGGTGGGAAAAATGGTGCTAATACCTCAGCTGTAGCTGCCTGAACCCCTGCAATGACTGGGTTCGACACACCTCTGGCCGAGGCCTAACCACGACCATCCAACACACCGGTGCTGGAGAATCTCATGGCACAGCGCCAGATGATCAAGCGGATCATTGAGACTAAGCTCGTTCAGTTTGAGGAAGGGGTCGTGACAGTGGACCTCTACAGTGTCCCCTACTGGCTACATCACCAACTCAAGAAGCTTCCTCCGGAGTATGCCAAGTCACCGAAGCTACAGAAATTCGACGGTAAGGGATCTCCGCACGAGCACTTGGCCTACTATTTTACGGCCATGGGCGAGCTCGCGTTGGATGAATCTTATCTCCTTCCCTATTTCGCCACTACGCTCACGGGAATGGCCTTTCAATGGTATTCCCGCCTAAAGCCTAACTCAGTCATTGACTGGGCAGATCTATAGAAAAATTTCCTTGACTGTTTCCAAATGGCAGAGCGAAAGATCTCCCTAGCCGAGCTCTGCTCTCTTCGAAAGAGGAAGGGCGAACTTGGGTTAATAATCAAACTCTAAGATTCCTTTAAATAAACCTAAAATAGTTTATTTTTCATGTAGGATGTTCAGATGGCAGCCGAGCGTGCGCAGTGGCGAGAAATGCAAAGATCAGTTCAAGGACTTACTCGGGCCTTGCAGCAAGTGGCCCAAGGCGGAGCGGCAAACCATGGTGCTGGCGATCTACATCGAAACTTCCGTGGGATGAATCCCCCACGTTTTGGTGGATCTACTGACCCTGATGAAGCAGAGCATTGGCTTAAAGAGATGGAGAGGATCTTTGAAGTTATGCAGTGTAGTGATCATGAGCATGTTCTTCTAACGACTTTCCAGTTGGAACGTGATGCTAGAACATGGTGGGACGCAGTGAAGGTTACCCTTGGTGATGACAGATCACGTGGGAGGAGTTCGAGGAGCTCTTTAATGGTAAATATTTTTCTGACAAAGTGCAAGAGAAGAAAGCGACAGAGTTTGCTGCTTTGAAGTAGCGAAATTTATCTGTGACAGAGGACGAAGCTCAGTTTTCTAGGCTATCTTATTATGCCACCCATTTGATATCCATTGAGAAGATGAAGGCCAAGCGCTTTCTCAATAGGCTGAAGTTGCATTATATTAATCAGTTGGCGCCGATGGAAATTCAGACGTATGCAAAGATGGTGAGGAAGGCCCAAGTGTTAGAAGATACTTTAGAGATGACGGAGAGAATCTGTGGAAAGAGCGTCAGGAAGGAACAATCTACTGGTTCCGGGAGTGTTAAGTCGGGTAATGGCATGAAGAGGCCCAATGGCGGGTCTGGTTTGTGGAAAGGCAAGATACCGAAGAACGATGACAAGAAGTCGGGCCCGATTATACCATTTAAGGGCGTGTGCAAATATTGTGACCGTCCGGGTCATAGGATGGAAGAATGCTGGCGCAAGCTGGGTGCCTATTTACATTGCGGGAGTAGGGATCACCGTATTCCAGAATGTCCCCTTTTGTCTGATCAAGCTACCCCGGCCAAGCCTCAAGGAATGAAGAAGCAGCAGGGCAAGCTCCAGGCCCTACAAGAAGATGATGCAGGAACCACCGAGGAGGGTGGACTCGTTGAAGGTACCCTTATTATTCATGACAAGCCAGCATTTGTTCGGTGATTGCGTGCCGACGACGGCAACACAAGTGTAAGCCATGGGCACCGGGCGGGCGGCTTGGTGATGGCGCCTACGGGGCCGACGATGAACATTCTCCAGTGGAGCCAGTGCAGTAACGGTCGGTTGGTAGACTGAGGTCGTCACTTCGACCCCTTCATTTTGTCGGGTTCTCCTTGGGAGGATGGTGATGGGCCCCACTCGAGCAGGTGCAGTGGTCTGGGCTTCCCTAGGCATCCAGACTTGTTTGAGCATAGTCGGCTTGTGGACCGACGTGTTCTTCGGTGCTACGGCCGGGGCGGCCGGCATCGCCTTCTCTTTCATCTTCTCTAGCCCCTGGAAGGAGTTGCGGACTGGAACAGACAGTACGATGCGGTCTAGAATCACTTCAGACCTCCATCCATCAAGGTGGACTTGAAAGCTCCCGATGGTCATGGTTCTCCCAGAGTTGGAGATTCGACGCCCCAGGAGAGCGCCAGCATTGTTCCTCCAGAGCCTCCTCCGGTGAGACACCGATCCTTGGTGAGGTGGGCTGGCGGTCTGGTGCACATGGTGCATGTTGCAGCTCAACGTCTTGGCTGAGATGTTCTCATGTTTCTTGGCCGGAGCTCGGCCAGTAGCAGCTTCAATGGCCCCTTGGGTGGGAGCGTTGGTCTTGGGCTCGTCGGACGCTTTTACGTCCAGTATATTGACGAAGGCCACCCCTAGGAAGTTGGGGAAGCCAACCACGGGAGGGAAGCTCCCAAAGTTGAGGGGGACGGCGACGTAGCCGCCCTTGACATGGCTTTCGACTGGTTGGGAACCGAAGGTGGCCGCCATTGTTGATGTCAAAGTGTGATTTTCCTGTATTTGCAAAAATAGCGCAGTTAGTATTACAAGAAGGGGGCCGTAGGGCCCTTAATTCCGGTAAAGAGATGGAGGGTGGATTGGTCCCACCGGACGTGCCAGACTTGTGGACGCACTAAAATTCATTTGATATTTCTTCTGTTCATTTGTTAGGGTGTTTATTTATCTATTTAGTGTGAGGGCGTGCCAGTCACCGAGGTGACGATTTATTCGGGCTTCACGGAAGCCCATGGTGCACTCGATCTGACTTTGTCAGGTGATTGTGTGGTTCGAGTCGGGACCAAAGGTAGCACACACCCGCTCCGTGGGGTGGAAGTAGAAGGCTCGGAAGGCGTGGAGGCTTCAATAGGGATGGTGGTGTCGGGTGATGGCGAAGGGGATGCGTCAATGATAGGCTCGGGTGAGGGCAAAGGCGGAGGTGGAGGTGTATGTGTGGGTAAAGGCGAAGGTATGGTTTGCTCAAGCTTGGGCAAGGAAGATGGGGAAGGTAAAGGTGGTGGAAATGAAGGTGATGGTGGAGATAGAGGTGATGGAATAGGGGTCTTTGGGAAAGGAGGTGATGAAGGCAGAGATGATGAAGATGGTGATGCAGGCAATGGGGGTAATGTTGGTGGTGAAGACGGTGGAGAGGGTGAAAGTGAAGTTGAAGGGCGAGGGGCCCAACATCGGCGTATCGATACAACACGTCGGGCGGCGTTGGGAGTGGAAGTAGTGGTGGTAATGGCCTGAGCAAGAGTTTGGGTTGGTGGAGGTTGTGGAGACGGTGCAGGAGACAGCAAAGATAATGAGGTAGGTGGAGACGGAGACGAAGGTGATAGGGCAGGTGCAACACTAGCTAAAGGATCACAGGGGTGTCCCGGGTCTTGTAGAGATGGAGACGACTGCCTGGGCGGCGCTTCTTGCTGCTGTTTGCTGCGAAGATGTAAAATGACCTCATGAATAGCGGCCTAATCAACCCTCTTTTGATCTTCCAAGTTGTAAATGAACTCTCAGAACTCAGGGCAATCTTTGACCAAATGCTCCTGCTGGCGATGATAATCACAGAACTGGAGTAAATTTTTGACTGCGGGTTGGCAAAGCGCAACTGGAGGGAGCGACAATGCGTGGGTGGCGGCCAAAGCCCTGAAAATATTGATGAAAGACTCTGGAAATGGAGAACGAGGGGCCCACTTCGAGCAAGGCAGATGTCGAGGGATATGGGATGAAGGTGGAGAAGGTTGGAGAGACGGAAGCGGAGGTTGCGTAGGCAATGGCGTATGGTAACTAGTGGAGAGACTAGGCGGAGACAAATGTGGAGTGGGATGAAGGGGTATATAGATAGTATCCACCTGCTCAGAATGTAGTGTTTCCTTAACCGAGGGAGGAGGCGGTTGTGGGCATGAGGAGGCAGGAGGCTGACTCATGGAAATAATCGACCGTTTAAGGGGGTGGCTAAACCCTTGATGGAGGATTAGGATGGCTTAGGGGGAGGATGAGGCAGACCTGAGGGCAGGGGCGAATAAGGTCTATGCAGGTTTGGGGGTAAGGTCGATGCAGGTTGGGCAAGGTCAATGTAGGTTTGGATAAGGGCTATGCAGCAATGGGCTGAGAGTCGATGCATGTTAGGGCTTAGGTCGATGCAGGGCATGAGGTCAATGTGGGTTTGGGCAGAGGGTCGACACACGTAGGGCTAAGGGTTGACGCACGTTAGGGCTGAGGTCGATGTAGGGGCATGAGGTCGATACAAGGGTGCGAGGTCAGTGCAGGCTTGGGCAGAGGTTGATGCAGGGGTGCGAGGTCTATGCATGTTTGGGCAGAGTTCGATGCAGGAGGCATAAGGTCGATGCAGGTTTGGGCTAAGGTTGATGTAGGGGCATGAGTAATACGATGGTGTCGCCACCGATACAAGGCGAATGGAAGGGGTTGAACAACACAGATGGGTGATTCAGTGGCGTCGCCACTGAATTGGGTGAGATGGGGGTGATTCGGTGGCATCGTCACCGATCAATGGCGAATGGTAGTGAGTCGGTGGCGTCGCCACAGATTCAGCAAAGGAAAGAAGGGAGTCAGTGGCACTGCCACCGACTCACGCAGGGCTTCACGCTTTGGCTCTTTTGGGGGGTTTTAAGGCCTGATAGTCATGGGGTTTTATGGAGGAATTCAAGTCGATGGGCCACTGGGCTCACCTGAAGGGATGAAATTGCATTAAACTTCCTTATATTCATGTTCTGCAATTTTAGGGGCTGTGCGAGGTTCATACTCCAGCACAGTTAAGTAGCTCTTGAGTTTGTCAATTGAGGATAACAAACCTCTGAAGCATGCAGATAAGAAACATTAGCATGCACATACTCACTCCATCCTGAAATGAAATCAATGCGAAAATCCTGGAGAAAATTAGGTAGCATCTCCCCATGATAGGAGAATGCTCAATTCAACAAGCAGACAGACACATGGGGTGGCCGGTGTCAAGCCATAAACAGCTGAGAAGCCCAATGGGACTATCTCAGGACCCAAGATCAACACCTAATGAATCCTGACGGCTAGCCTACTAAGAATTTGTGATGATCCCAGGTCAGAAAGTAGCAAAGTAAATGGCACTTTATGTCTCACCTTGTGCAAAGGGCTTCCAGGGGAACATATCATGATTCGATAGACCCCCTGGAACCCATGGTGAGTAGAGCATACGAGAGTAGAGATCAGGGTTGTTCTCCTCCCCATTGGTGGGCTCAGATTAACAATTGAGATAAACGATCAAAATAGAATCCCCTTATGTCTGAAAGGAACAGTGGTAAAGGTCCATTGCTCATCACAAGACGGAACTCAGATCATGCTGTCCCAGTCGATGGATATGACTCGTGCCTGTCACTGGAAAGGGGAGCTTTAGAGTGGACAATGGTTCATGAAGACAAACCATCGAACACAGAGAGGGACGCATATATAGTAACCTTCGAAGAAGGAGCCGCATTGCCGTAGCAGTGGCTATTGGAGCTCACTAACACCCCTACAACTCATCAACAGGAATGAAAGGGTGTCTATTAGTTTCCCTTTGTTCGTCTGCTATTGAATTAAAGACATGGGTTCGGTTCAATCACACGCATCAAAAACATCCTCGGTGAAAACACAAAGCCCTGGGGAAGGGGGTTTGATGTCGCGCTTGTTGGGCATGGCCATAGACCATTATGATGAAATCACCACGGTCTCTCCACCGAGCAATCCTAGGATTCGCTATGGCAGTAGCCCTAAATGGGCCTCCTCACGCTCGGGGGAGAGGCTGAGATGAATCGAAAGAAAGAGCAAAGGGAATTGGAGATATACAACCAGAAAATGAGATTGAGAGTATACACTGAAAAAAAGAGAAATAGATAAGATCCTTTAATCTTCTCTGCAATTGCAGGGGGGAAGAGAATTCAGAAATACAGACTTTCGAGAAGAAAGAAGTGAAGAAGAAGAAAAATACAAAGGCTATTCCCCCTTCGCAGACTGGAACCCGCCTCTTTCTGCTCCTTCGCTCTTTCTCTCTGTTCTTCTATGTCTTCAGCTCTATATGTTCCTCTCTTTTTCTTCTATTCTCCTATATCTTCTCTGTTGCTCTCAGTATGTTCTCTTCGGGGGTCTTCCTTCTCCTCGCTCCTTTTTTCATCATTGAGGGCAAATGCCCATTTTTATATGCGAATTGAGAGCATAGGAGTCAATGCGATCGTCACCAACTTGTTGGCCTGCCGTGCCAAAGGGCACCACCGAATCACCGACCTGCCTCTTCTTCGTGCACCACCAAATCGATCGCGAGAAGAAAATGCCATCGACACAGATTACATATGCAAGGCTCCACCGATTCACTTTAAAGGATGCCACCAATCCATTTCAAAAAGTGCCACCGACTCACCTCAAAATCTGTCATCGAATCATCTTTTGCTAATTCACTTTTAATCAATTTTTTATTCAAATAAAGTGTACCACCGACTTATCCCCATGGCATTTTCATAATTTTTGTCATTTCCCCCTGGAATTGGCCCAAGTGGAAGCCTAACATCTGGTACAGCCTTGGGTTTGATGTAGTGGCCTCAGAGTATAGATCTCATCATTTTTGGGCCCTGATTTGCAGTTTCCGGTGATTTCGGTGTGTGCCGAACCAGTATCAATTTTTTCGGGTTTTGTCCTGATTCGTCTATTGGCACTATAATTCGTGTTGCCAGACCTTCTTTGAGAATATGTGGAGCTTCTTCGTTTAGTGGGCCATCCCTCGAGACATTTTCACCCTGACTGAGCAACTTTTCAGTCACCTACGGACCTTTCCTATGCAACATGTACCCAAATCGGGTAACCTGATTTTTCTGCTGATTTAGCATTCGGCTCAGCGATTCGTGCTGCCAACTTCATTCTATGGACACATGGAGAGTCTTCATTTGGAGGGCCATCACTCGAAGCATTTCTGCATAGACCGGCTGACTTTTTGACTAATTATGGACTTTTTCGGTATTCTGCATATGATAATCAGATTCCCCGGGTCGTCTATTGACATCACCTTCGGCACCACAAATTATGCCCTTAGGCTTGCTTTACGCCTATAGAAAGTGTCTTCATTGACTGGGCAACCACTCCAGATGTTCTCACCCCCATGGGATAATTCTTTGGCCACTTGCAGACCGCTTTGGCATTCTGCGTGTCTTGATCGGATCACTCGAGTTTTTCTACTGATTGAGCCTTCGGCTCCCCATTTTGGGGGTGTAGGGGCACTCGGCCAGCATTTATGACCTGCATATCCTCCATAGTTCAGAGCAGAAGAAGAAAAAAGCAGCGGAAGAAAAGGGCGAGAGAAGAAGAATAGAGAGGGCTCTCTTAGGCACCTTCTACGGGGTTTTTCAGTGTGGTAGAAGGGGAGAATAGCAGAGAGCCAATAGAGAAGAAGAAAAAGAGAGAAGAGAGCTAGAGGTGAAGGAGGAGAGTCCAGCGAGAGGTGAGTTGGGGGGAAGAGCTTGTGCTCTTTTCCCCTCCCTCATTGGTGTATCTTTTCCTTTCCACCTTGCAATGTATTTCCTTTCGATTTTTAAGATGAAACATCCTCCTCTGTATCTATCGTTCCCCCCTTTGATGGATGAATAAAAAGAAAAGAGAGTTTTGGCAAGCACGGTGTTTCTGTTGAGCCTCCACCCTCTCCTCTCTCCATCTCCCATTCATCCAAGGTCTTTGAAGCCTGCCTCTCTGTGGCATGGCCTTTAAAGGAACCCACAGGAGGATGAACATTCATAGCCTCTTTGGGCAAACATTCGTCCCGCTTTGTGAATCATCACCCGTGAGTTGTGGGAGCTCTTGTAGGTTAATCCTCGGGTTTCCTGCACTCACCTTTGGGTTATCGGACCGTTGTAAGGCCACTCCGAATTCTGAGGATCACCCTAGAGTATTCCTTGTTGTGTCCCTGTGTTTCGATGATAGCAAACACTATGGTTGAGTCTATGATGTGCCCTTGCTGCATGATAAACTGATAAGTGTTTGCTCACTGATAAGTGTTTGCTGCATGATAAACTGATGATGATTGAGGCAATGTGTGTTTGCTGCACTGCATGCCGAATCTATTATCATGGTGTACTATTGATCATTGATCATTGTTCTGTTCAATGCATAAAAGTCAGTCTCATGCATGCATATGGCCAATGAAGCATCTGGCCAATGCATCTCCATAAAGCCAACCCTGTGAACAGATTGTGATTTGTTCATTGTTAAAGTCCGTGCATATTTTTCCTTTGTGCGTTTCTAGATCAATGCAATTCTAAGTCCATGCATATCACATATCGAGTCCGTGTAGGTTTTGTCCCTGTACGTTTTAGAGTCCTTGCATGTTTTGCCACTAGCAATGCTAAAGCTCATGCATACCAAAGTCTTTGCATCTTGTTTATTGATTAATAAAGTTGGTAGTTTATTTGAGTAAATTTATTATCTTGTATTTATTTGATATTTATTTAATTACGTTATTGCTCCGATTGTCATGAATGATTATAACTGTCACGTTCTAATTTTTCACATCGGGGCGTGACAGTTTTGTGGTATCAGAGCCTAGTTTTCTAAAGTCCCTAGGTTTCTAGAAGTGTCATTAGAACCCGTGACCTTGGTAAAGCTATGAATCCCACCTAGTGAGATGGGGTAAAGACTCGGGTTATGTTCGCTACTAAATTCTAAAAGAAATTCAATAGGTCATTTCTAATTAATTCCCCTACATTGTAGGAATCTGTTACGATGGCAGCTGAACGCGCGTAGTGGCGAGACATGCAACGCACGGTCCAGGGCTTGACCCAGGCCTTACAGCAAGGTGCACAAGGAGCCGTACATCATGGAGCCAGTGATCTCCACTGGAACTTTCAAGGCTTGAATCCCCCACATTTTGGTGGCTCTGCATACCTAGACGAGGCCGAGCATTGGCTGAAGGAGATGGATCGGATCTTCAGAGTTATGCAGTGTAGTGACCATGAGCGAGTCCTTTTAGCAGCATTTCAGTTGGAGCGTGATGCACATGCTTGGTGGGAAGCCGTGGAAGCCACGCTAGAAAATAGGCATGCAACATGGGAGGAGTTTAGGGAGTACTTTAACAGCAAGTATTTCTTAGATCGAGTGCAGGAAAAGAAGGTGGCAGAGTTTGCTATTTTGAAGCAGAGAAACCTATCAGTCTGTCATACGAGGTGTAGTTTGCTAGATTGTCCTGCTATGCACAGCACTTGGTGTCCACCGAGAAAATGAAGGCCAAGCTATTTTTAAATGGGCTAAAACTTCAATATATCAACCAGTTAGCGCCGATGGAGATCCATAATTACATCGAGATTGTGAGAAAAGCACAAGTTCTTGAAGATACCATGGAGAAGACGGAGCGAATCCAAGGAAGAGAGAAGAAGAGAGAACAGACAACAAGTTTTGGGAATTTCAAACCCACTAATGGTAAGAAGAGGCCCAACAGTAGCTCGAGTTCATCGAAGGATAAGAAGCCAAGGAATGGTGATAAGAAGGCAGGTTCAACTGCCCAGCCCAATGAAAAATATGGATAATTAATTATATTTAAGCCTATAAATAATGAGTGTGACATGAATAAATGTATAAAAATACATAGTTATCAACCATGCCGAGCTTCAGAGGTAGGTCGAGCAGTTGATGAGTCGGGGATCTCTCAGGGACAGCAAGAGCCCTTGTGCTGTTCCTGCATTATTAGCCCCGAAGAAGGATGGCACATGGAGAATGTACATTGATAGCCGTATGATTAACATGATCATGGTGAAATATCATTTTCCCATTTCCCGATTGGATGACTTATTAGATACGATGTCGGGAGCCACTATCTTTTCAAAGATAGACCTTCGCAGTGGCTATCACCAGGTTCGGATCAGGCCTGGGGATGAATGGAAGACTGCATTTAAGACCACGGATGGTCTATACGAGTGATTAGTTATGCCTTTTGGGTTATTTAATGCCCCTAGTACCTGCATGTGGTTGATGACCTAGGTCTTACACCCTATGATAGGGGTCTTCTTGGTCGTCTACTTCGATGACATCCTTATTTATAGCTGCACTAGGGAGGACCACTTAGACCATCTCAGACAAGTCTGCGTTGTGTTGAGGCGGGAGAGATTATTCACCAACACAAAGAAGTATGCTTTCATGACCGATCAGGTTTCCTTCCTCAGGTTCATCGTGACTAGAGATGGGGTCTCCGTTGATCTAGAGAAGATCAAGGCCATTAGAGAGTGGCCCGAGCCCTGCACACTCCATAATGTCAGGAGCTTCCATGGCTTAGCGACGTTCTATCGCCGCTTCATTCATGGCTTCAGTTCTATCACCGCCCCGATCACTGATTGCATAAGGAAGGGGGCATTCGTATGGACTAAGGCTACAGCAACAGCCTTTCAAGACATCAAGGAGCTTATGACCCAGGCACCTATCCTTACATTACCTGACTTTTCTAAGGTGTTTGAGGTCACCTGTGACGCTTCAGGAGTGGGCATAGGTGGAGTCTTGAGCCAGGAGTCCCACCCCATCACTTTCTTCAGCGAGAAGCTGAACTATGCCAAACTACCTTACTCCACATATGATAAAAAATTCTATGCAGTCGTCCAGACATTGAGGTATTGGAGGCACTATCTCTTACACCAAGAGTGTGTGTTCCACCCCCACACCAGATCTAGCCACCCTTTCCAGCACCCCCATGCCCCAGCTCCCTCTCCACCCTACAGCCCACGCCCCATCCCCTCCAGGTACGTCCACGGCGGCCCCGGCCTCCCTCGGCCTTATCCCCGTCGCCGATGTTGAAGTTCCCCTTGTTCTGCTGCGCCTAGACTGGAAGCAGAACCATTGATAGAGCTTGTAGCATCCACACCTCTACCTACTGCACGAATCAGCCCGAGCCCCCTTCTATGGGATCATTCTACTCCAAGTCCTTTTCACAGCAGAGGTGGTCTTGTTGCGTTTTGTCAACAGCATCAACCGCTACAGGTGTTTCCGTGCAACTGCGCCTGGACTGTGCCTGTTTCTGAGCGCCCCTTGGCAACGCCGACACCGACTTCTCCTGTGCGGATCGGCCAGAGCCCCCTTCACGAGAGTTCTTCCCCCTCGAGTCTCCTTCTACCCTGAGGTGGTCCCATCCATTTTTGTTGACAGCACAGCTTGGGGCGTCCATTCTCCCACGGCTGCGCCAGACTGGTGCAACCCAGTCTGCCCAGTACCTGCAGCAGCCTCGACAGCATCGGCACGCCTCCCTCTGCTAGTTTTTGGCCTGAGGTGTCTTCACCAAAGTTGCAGCCCTCGGTGACACAAAACCATCCCTGGTGGTCTCGTCCCGTTCTGATGTCAGCACCAAAAATTCCACTAGGGCCGTTTTGGCCTGTCCTGCTGTTGCCCAGGAACCTGATGCCAACCGTCTGAGCGACCACGACCTGTGAGAAGATCTGATGGCCGCCAGCTTTTGAGGGTTTGTAGTAACCCCTGTCTGCTACGCCCACTAGCTGGTCCCGCCGCATTTGGAGTTTGTCAGCGAGCGTACCTACCGACGCACCACGACTGCGCCATCTAGTCTTGCGAGGCAGAACCGCGCAGGCTAATAGCAGCGAGCCCCTCCACCTTCCAGCGACATCGGATCGACGTCGGACTTGCTGGCATCCTTCGGCATCCCTCAAGCTTCGTCCCTGCATTGGCAGCACCACAATTGGACATCAGAGTGCGTTGTACGATCACTGTTTGGTTTCCCCTCCTCTCGTTCCCCCCTCCTGTGCGAGGGTAGTGCATGTAGTTGATTAAAAAGGAAAACAACAGAAATGTAAGAGTTCATTCAAAAAAGAATAGATAAAAATAATATAGCTTCGAATTGAAGCAATCTCCAGAGAAGATAGACTAGCTACACTCAATTCTCTCTTCTTCTCAAGGTGTTCTCTCTTTCTTTTCTCTTCTGGAAGAGATCTCTCTGAATTTGCAATGGCAATGAAGGCAACAGCTTCCACCACCTCTCTTGAATGGAGCGACTGATATATATAGAGTAGAGTATCGTATTCCATTTGAGATTTTGATCAGCCAAGATAATCTATTGGTCCACATGGAAAACGAATATTCTGATAATGATATGAACTTTTCAAAAATCTTCCAAGTGTGATGAAATTTGCACGCCAAAAGCTTTCGTGAATGCTGGCATGTGATTCGCTTGAGTTTATCACGAGCTCAGAATGAATTTGACATTGGCAGATCAAATCTTACTTAAGTATCTTCCATTGACACTTAAGTGATCATAATTAATCCTTTAGAAACCATTAATCACACTTAAACTATTAGAGTATGTTGCTGCCTTAAGTGCATTGAAAATTGAATAAGATGCGTCGACGCATAAGCCTTCTGGTCGATGGAGAATGTAGTGACATATCTCTTGATGACTGATGCATTGGATCAGTGGCTTGCTGCTTTGACCAGTCCTAATGATAGCACTTACCCTTCCTTCTGATGTTTCGACCTTGTTGTCTTCTAATTTCTGGTTCCGAGCTAAATGCGTCGATGCACTCCTCAGATGCATCAGAGCAGTGTGAAGATAGAACCTTCAAATCAGACTTCAAACATCAACTTCTGACTTGGTGTGTCAATGTAGCTACTTGGTGCTTTGACGTAGTTGCATTTAAAAACCAATCCTTGATTTGGTGCATTGATGCATCACTCTGATGCTTCGACATTGTGTGACTTGATGCTTGATTTCATTCTTGATGTGTTGGTGCAGCTCATTGTTGCATCGATGCAACTCTCTAAAAGATCACTTCTGAGGATGTGATTGCATCGAGGCAGTGGTGATCCTACTTCGACACTACATTACTCTTGTCTTAACTTTTGGAAGTTCCACCTTGACTCAAGGTGAATTTACACTATTATTTCTTAGACCTTCCTCACTCGGCCTCTTGAATTGGACTAGTCATACCCTTTGGGAGACCCTCTGGCCTTGCTGGCCCTCTACCAGCAAGGGACCATCCCTCACATCCTCCACTCGGTATTGCTGAGTTACCCACAGGATCGGGGTGAGTGTCGGGTATGTTGGCCACCGATTTCGGCCCGTTTAAGTTGCGAATTGTGCTTGCAAGTTAGGTCCAAGGCCGTGTCACATCAAGATCCTTCGGAAAGACTTTTACTGGCTCACCATGGAAGAAGATTGCACTGTTTATGTCCGTAGGTGTGTCAGGTTCTAACTTGACACTGATAAAATCCATTCACCTGCTTCCTCTCTTCATCTAATATCCTCCCCATGGTTTTTCTTCATGTGGGCTTTCGACATCATTGGTCCTCTCAGTGATCCCAACTCCCTCACAAAGTAGAAATTCTTCAACCTTATTGCAACAGAGTACTTCACGAAATGGGCCAAAGCCGAAGCTTACGTGGAGATCAAAGTGTCAACAGTCTGCAAGTTCATCATGAAGAACATCATCGCCAGGTTCAGCATTCCCAGTACGAACATCACCGATAATGGGCCGCAATTCATTTCTTAGGACCTTCAAGACCTCTGCAAAAGGTACAAATTTATATTGCATCATTCATCTCCTTATTATCCATAAGATAATGGTCAGGCAATGGTCACTAATAAAATATTGATCAAGATCATAATAAAAACTTGTAAGTCTAACAAGTTATCAGATTAGCCAGAAAAGCTCATGGAAGCTCTATGGGCTTATCACACTTCAGTCTGTACTCTCACTGGGCAAACCCCATTCGCCCTTACCTATGGGATGGAAGCGATAGTCTCGTACGAGATCTTGATCGCTTCTCTCAAGATACAATTAGACAAGGAGCTTTCCCTCGATGAACGTCATGATTCACTCCTCGCCCAACTGGAACTCTTAGACGAGAAGTGACTGGTCGCTACCGAGCATGCTCGCATTTATCAAAATAGACTCACACATTTTTACTAAAAGATGGCCATTGAGAGAAAATTCAAAGTCGGTGAGATGGTCGTGAAAAGAAGTTTTGTGGGAAGGTTCATATGTGATTCAGGCTGTGTATCTGAGCACTGTCCGGTAGGTGCAGAGTGGTGGTGGTGGGACTAATGCCAAAACATCTTGGGTTGGCCCAGGGATGCACCCAAAAATCTGGAGGTCATTCCGACGCCAGTTGTGATTGAGGCAGGATTGGAACCAGGGCAGATCAGACCTAGTTCTGACTGCCCAGAACCACTACTTCTGGAAGAAACTGATGCCACGAGCGCTCCTGGACTCTGATGAGGGAAGGACTAGGGCTGTTGCGTTTGTGGACGAGTCGTCTTCGATCGGAGACTAACGAGGTCACCAGAGGAGGCCGGAGCAGGGCGTGAGGTCCATAAGAGTGGGAGGGGGTCAGATCTGATTCAGGTGGGACTGACCTACACACTCTGGGGAGAAATTCTGGAACTCTATGCTCCAGGGTCAAATGGCTCCCTTCTTTTTGGAGATGACAGAAGACTTGGAGTTGAAGATCTCAGCCAAATGCCACTCCAGGAATCACTGGGGACTGGACGTGGGAGCTCCTACACTCGAGCTCTAGTCTGCAGTTGGAGACTGGTTGCACAGTTCTCAGAACCACAGGGGCTTGAGAAAATCACTGCCACGAACTCTCCAAAGGTATGAAGAAGGCGAGGTCAGTACTATTGTGATCGGGGGCAAGTCCTCTTCGAGCAGAATCCAACGAGGCTCCCAAGGGATGTCGGAGCAGAGGATGAGGTGGAGAGAAGTGGAGGGTGGTCCGAAATAGGATCTTCTGGACTGACCTGCACACTCCAGGGAGAAAAGTTGGAATGTAGTGCTCCAGAGTCCAAATGATGCCCCTCTTGTTGTTTCTGGTAGAGAGCTTGGAGAACAGTGCGTCAGCCAAAAATTACAGCCAAACTCAAACAGGAGCGGCCGTGGTAGCTTCTGCTCTTAGGCTCTGGTTCCTTGCTAGAGTAGCTTTGCGCAGTCGAGGGAGAATGGCTCTCTCGGGCAGCACAGATGTCGAATGGACGTGAGACCACCTCGCCTGCGAAGCTTCTTCGAAGAGGTTTCCAGAAATGTATGGTACACCACCAGAAGATGCGCGATGACGACGTGGCAGGCTCTGACATTGGGCACCATATCAGCTACCTGTGAACTGGGAACTGCAGGCTGAGGATGACAGGTGGGGTGGTGGGGTGGGTGACCAGATGAAGTCTTCGCGAAGCCTTAGATTTCTCTCAAGGCCACCGAGCAGGTTGTACCATTAAAACCCATAAACACCTTTTGAATTGCCATGTCACTCCAAAGAAACATGGTAGAATGACCCTCATGGTATGCTATCTAGCTTCCGTGTGAATATATCTTGAGCATATGTAATGGGCAACCATACCATTACCATCACTTAAGGATTTAGTGCCTTCACGTAGATACAAATTCTTTCTACCTTATTATGTCCACGGAACAAGCAACCATATACATATGGGTGCTTTTTCTAGCAATCATGGCACCCACTAGGGAGCCAATTCCACCCAGTTTCTAATACATATCATGATTGAACAGTTTTAATCATAGTACGTCCCTACCTGAAAGTTCTATCCTTGAGTTCTAATTCCACAAGATCTACCTTAAGTTTTTACAAAGTTCATTCCTTTGGAATTCGACATTGGCTATAACTATAGTGGATGTCGAAAATATACATGACTCAATGCTTGCGCATATAGGGCCCGATCTGATCTTGGGAGGAGCACCCGAAAGTACTTATGTCCATGGGAGCTATTATTGATCATAGTGTGGTATTACACCAAAGTACATGACTTACTTGATTGACATTTCGTGAATCGTACTTGACTTGACTTGACATGACTTGTGTGGCCCGATACGGGTACTTACTTGCTTGATAACGTGATAGACAATTCACATGACATGACTTGATATATTTACATGCTTGACCGTCTTGATACACTTGCATGAAAACTTGAAATCTTACTAGTTCATTCTATTATCTCCTACAATACTCTTGTCATTTTCGTGCATATTCGAGCATGCATAGTTATACCTGCATTCATGCAACATGTAATTACTTTAAGCAAGTGAGTTCTTGAGATATAATTCCTACTGAGCATTCGCTCACCTAGTGTTTTTTCCTATTTTTCAGGTAATTTCGATGACGAAGATCATTCAGATGGGAATGGACAAGAGTGAACAGCGTAGAGCCATTCCAACTATCAATGCTGTTATCTAATCTTTTCTTTTCTATTTTCTTGAGTCATCCATTGTAATTTTCTTTTATTGAGTCCTAGTTCTCTCTTTAAGAGTTTGTAATAGAAGTACTTTGAAGGTCTTGGCCTGTCCTTGACCATTCAAGGCTTATAAAAATATCTCTTAGGGCCAAGAAACCCTAAGGACTCCAAGAGGATCAAAGAGGCTATCAAGGGAGAAAGAAGACTGCTACTGTAGCTCCGTAAATAGTGATTCATGGAATGATTCTTCATCCATGTCCAAACTTTGCAAGTTCAATCTGAGGCTAATCAACCCGAGCCAAGTGGAGATTCAAGCTGCATCCAAAAATCCTCTTCATCCACTAAGGGGGAGCTGAAATATGAAGTTTTCATTCGTATTTCTTCTTTCATTTCTCATTGAGCTTCAAGTGTGTATTTCCTTCTAAATCTATGAACATCAAGTGTGTGGTCGGATTGTGTGGTGTGCACATCCGAGCTGTGTGTGGTTGGATTATGTGTTGTACACATCCGTGTTGTGTGTTGACAGATTGTGCGGCGTGCACATCCGAGTGTGTTCAATTTACTGCAACTTGCACCGTGTACGTCTATGAGCTGCATTCCAAGTAGCATGTTCTGGGGTTCATCTCTGTTGTTGTATCTGTGTGTGGATCTATTCAGATCCGTGTGTTTGTGTGTGGATCTCTTCAGATCTCCATGTGTATATGCATCTATCCAGATCTGGGTGATCGTGTGTGTCATTGTGCTGCGCTTGTTGTAGTGTGTGCATGTGTGTGTATGTTGTGATCCAATCGTCCGATCGTGTTGGAGACATCATCTCTCTGTGTGTATGTGTTGGGGTGTATCCCAGTGTGTGTGAAGGCGTCGTCATGCATGTGTTTGGAGCGTCACCTCTGTATTGGGGATTTATCCCTGAGTGAAGTCTCACCGGATTTTGTGAGGGGTGGACGTAGAGAGCCTGTGGTGGTCCCAAACCACCTTAAAAATTCATGTGCACTGTGGTTTGATTTGTGTGATTGCTTCCTTGTCATCTATCCCTTTCACAGGAGATTGCGTTTCAAATCACACCTTGTTCATACACATTGCGTGTTTGTCTAAATTCTGTTGTGTATCATATTTGCTTGACAAATCTATTTACATGCTCGAGTGAGTCGGGAGAAATTGAGTGAACTTAGCCTACACTATTTAGGTTAATTCCTTCAATCTCACCAAACTTGTTAATTCCATTCCTAAAATCAAACTACGCTAACCTTTTTCTCTTTGAGTGTGGTTGAAACAGGTAAAAGGGAAGACTGCATCAATCCAAACCAAACCAAGTACACTAACGAAAGCACATTTCATTTCTAAAAACATGTCCATTACATTCCATCGCTACAGCATTCTAGGGGCATGCCCCTAGTGTACAAAAGCAGCTGCTATCCAACTATCACTCTCTCTCTCCCCCCTAATCTCCATCAGTGCGGGGTCGACTATGTCGACTATCAGTCTTATCACCATCCCTACTCCCCCTGTCTCGAAGCCTCGATGGCCGCAAACCCCTCGAACCCGATGCCGCCGGTTGGATCACTCCCTGCCCTACAAGAGACTGCATCATACCCATGAGTTCCTCCATTGTGAAGTGCATGTCTCTACCAGTCCACAACGACTCTAAATGGGTCAGAGGTCTGGCTCCCTCTCCTGGGGCACCTCTGCTCTGATACCTCTGCAACACTCACCGTCTCAGAGTCTCTAGCTGATCCAGAGCTCGTTGTTCCCGTACCGCCATCGCCATCTCTTAAGCACGTGCCTCAGCCTCTCTCTCCTTCACCTCGGCAAGGCGACCCTCGAGCCTCTCCTCTATACTCGTCTCTCCCAGGTGACTTGTTAGCTCCTCAATGCGTGGATCCTGCTCTCGTCGAGTGGCCAAGGCAGCCTCTAACTCCTTCCTCTGTAGAAAAGAACCATCATGCAAGTCAGACAAAGATAAATAAGAGGGAATTGTTCTTAATCTAGGTGCTTAGCTCTCACCGTCACGGCTAATTCAGCCTCCCACTCCTCAGCCCATTCGAGGGCCCCCGCTAGGCGATCCTC
Source organism: Amorphophallus titanum (assembly GCA_024336825.1). Classification (NCBI taxonomy): domain Eukaryota; kingdom Viridiplantae; phylum Streptophyta; class Magnoliopsida; order Alismatales; family Araceae; genus Amorphophallus; species Amorphophallus titanum. Next base: position 7,491,195 of record JANBPO010006887.1, on the reverse strand, counting down.
CAACTCCTCTCTAGCATCTGCTCGGGAGGAAGGTCTAGCTTCCTCGATCATTCCTGCCCTCATCCGGACGTACGCCAACTCCCCACGCTGGTGAGACAGGGACAAATGGTCAGTCAAGATTCAAGAGTTCCCAAAACCTCAAATCAATTAAGTCAAGTTTGGCTTACCATCTCTCGGAGCTCGTGCCTCAGGTTCACAATTGTCTGATTAAGGACAGCCAATAGATCTTGAAGAATCCTCATGACCTCGGTCTCAGGCATCTACACATCAAATCCAAAAACTCATACAGCTGCAATGCTTAAATGAAAACATCACATCTTGAAAGCTAAAAAGGTAACTCACCGCTCGGGTGTTGAGGCGGAGTCGCCCGACATACCCATCTTGGTAGTCCATCAGATAGGCCTCGCTGCTCGTTATAGTCCTATCCAACTCCAGGGAAGGTCCTCTCTGCAATGCCTCTACTTCCATACAGTAGCTGGAGGCCCAATCCTAGTCGCTCGCTAAGGTCCGTCGACACCCCCTGTCTGACTCATGCTGAGTGGGTACCGCCACTGGCGGTTGATGCCATCCTAGTGTCCTCTGCACTAGACATAAATAGAGTGGTTCCCTCAAGTTCACGCGAAACAGCATAGCATCCCTGTGGAACCAAGCCTGCCCCTCCTTCACCCATGGCTGAGGAGTGGTGTCTTCTATCACGTAAGGAGTCCAAATCACCTACCACAACAATTGAAAGTTTGCTAAATTTGAGTTCATATAATGAATGTTGAAAACATCACATAACTCCTTTTTGGGCAAACACTCACCTGGTGGGGTGGAAACTCGTCCAGGGCTGTCTGAAGGTCAGAGATCCTAGTGGCTACAAGGCGTCGATCCCGAACCATCTCCCATCTCGCCATGAGTGGGACCGTCTGCATCAGGGCTCGCGGGATCGGGCCGCAACCTATAGGGAATCGGGTGTACCCTCAAATCTGAAAATAAACAAAACAATAATCAATCAATCAAATCAAGAATCAACAAGTTTAAAGGGTAGACTCATACTTGTAGAAAAGGTGTGAAGCCACCCAGGTTCCCCGAGCCAGGGGGTACAGGATCCATGTGGGTGAAGAGGTGCACCAGCATCACTCTCCCCCATGCAAGTTCTCCGCTCAAGATCCCGTATCAGCAGCAAATGCTTCAGATTCACCTTGTTCAAAGCAGTTGCGAACAGTAGCCTCCTGAAGAAATAAAGAAGGAAAAGTCACAACTCCTATTGATCTCTCCTCTCTCGGGCTCAAAGCTTCTGAGTTACCCATCCCAGATACACATCTATATCCTCTAGTGGTCCTCGGACCACTCTGGCTAACCCCATCGCGACATTGATCCTCCCAAGAGGGAGGGTAGTCACTGGCCTCTTGGATCGGGCCAGCTGCGGCCCGAGCAAACTCTCAACCTCTTGCTGATAATTCTTGAGCTCCTGACCCAACACCGGGATCTCGGCTATTGGCAATCCAGTCAGATAGGCCACGTCCTCGAGCATGGGGATCATGTGTCCCCACGGCATCACAAAAGCCCTGCATCTGTCCACCCACCTCTCATGTAGCGCCACTAGGAAGGTCGCATCAATGGGGAAGGGTCGAGTCCTGAAGAATGGACCAAATCCCATTCGGTCCACTCTCCGCCGCTATTCAGGAGGCAACGCGTGGTACCAAGCCCACACTAGGTCCCATGACACCCGGGCTCTGATTTTTCGTTGGCCCTGCACACAATGGAAAGAAAACAACTTCTGATCAAAATTTCCAATTTCCAAACCATCTCAACTCATAATCAATCCCCAAAAGGAAGAAAGAAACACACACTGAAAATCCATTGCTCTGAGACGTGGGCGGCCAAGGACTTGGTCGCTTAACTCCCTAGCGGCTAGGTCGTCAGCTGCCTCATCCCCCTGTGGACGACCAGGACTCTGGCCGCCCAAGGCCATGGATGGCCAAAACTTTGGCTGCCCATAGGTCAGTTCCATGCAAGCCATTGTCCATACAGTAGAATACCCCACCCAAGCATCACACACCTCATACACACCCAAATTAGCTAGAGGAACATGCGAGGGTCCTGAAACTTACCTGTTTACGCGGTGCCTCTTTCTCCTTGTTGGCTCCAACACCATCAGAGCCCTCTTCTTCCTCCTTTTCCCCACTCTCGCCTTGATCGGCCGACCCCTCTTCAGGAGCAGCCATGCCTTCATCTCCTTCCTCTTCTTCGCTGTCTTCACCACCTTGAGAGGAGGAGGCCGAGGATCTTGGACTCGCAGGGGCCTCTGCTTCCTCATGCTCTTCACCCTCGCTCGAGGATGGGGGATCATCAACAATGTCAAGCCGAGCTCGTCGTCGCCCCATCACTTGAATCTTGATGCTTGAGTGACCCAAACCTCACCCATGGTGGAGGAATCACTCTCCCTAACTCCTGGCTCCTATAGGCTCAGTAGAACGTCAAACCCGATGGCCTTTCAGATGACCTTCCATTGCCATTAGCCCTCACCCTATTGTAGTCCCTCACCCCCTCCCTCCACTATCAACACCCAACTTCATTCTACCCAGTCCAATTCGTAGGCAGCAGTAGAGGCACGAGTTGCAGCGCCTGCTCCAGAGTCAACACACATCTCCTGGTGGTTTATCCTACATCTATGGAAATATCTTTGAGTCAGATTCACAGGCGAGGTGGTCCCACCTCCATTCGATGCCCGTGCTATTCGGTGGAGCCATCCTCGCGAGACTGCACCGACTGTCTCTGGCAGACAGCTAGAGACAACTTGTAGCAGCTCTCACGACTAGATCATTGAGGATATTGGTGTGCCATTCGGCTGGAGCAAGGCACTACCAGTCCTCTGTCATCCCCAAGAAGTAGAATGGGATTTGGACATCGTCGTCAAGAGTTCTAAATTTTCTCCCCTAGGTGTGCAGATCAGTCCAGTCAGGGCCTGAACAAACACCCCATCACTCAATGAGATCTACCTCTCTCCCCAGACCTCCTATGGTATTCTTTCTAGTTACGTTTTGAAGGAGACTCGTCAATAGTTCCAACAACTCCAGCCACGCTCAATTCAGAGGTCAGGAGCACTCATGGCGGCCTCTTCTTCCTGTTGCTGAGGTACCTTTGCTGTCAAAACCAGCACTCAGGGACCCTGTGTGCGGCCTGTCCCCGACTAGCACTAGCAACTAGGGAATTCGGTAAAATTTAGACATCATCCTGAACCAACTATGAAGATTTTTCAACAGGTCTCATGATCGACAAAATTCAGGCGTTGCCGTAGCAGCGTCAACTCCGACTGTTTGTCCCCTATTCTAGAGAATAGGTAGAACCGACGTCGTCCACCCATTCGGCCTCATCGACTTTTCCCCTCCCCTCGCTTGGCCGGCTGAAGGCCCCTCCCTGTGTTGAGATAGTTTTCGATGTAACTTTAATTAATCCCTGTCCCGAGATCACCCTCCTGCATGAGGCATAGTGCATGTAACAGAAGGTCACCGTTTGAAGCGACATCAACGTGGCGTGCGGGTGTGTACCCATGCCTCCCCGCTCGCCATCGTCTCCGGCCGGGATCGGCGTCTTCATGCCGATCAGGTGAGCTCCTGACCACACTTCACGCCGCGTCCCGTGACGACCCCGCCTCACCTGAAAACACAGGGGTGAGCCTCATTTCGTAGGCTCAGTAGGGATCCCGTGGACCCCCACCTCGCACGAAAGAAACAAGACAGGAAACGTAAGCAGTACGAAGGTAACGCTACTAACGGGGGTACGGTAGAACCAACAAGCAGTAATAAATAACCGGAAAAGCCACCTAAACTAGCCGTACTGAACAATCGAACCTCGATCTGTCAAAACTTGAGTCTGTACCTACCAGTAGACAGGAGCACCTCCCACTAGAAGAACGACTGGAGGCGTCCCCTGACGTCTTACACCGCGTCACAAGTGTCTAGCTACAACGCCCCAAGTAGAGACAAAGACACTCCAAGTAACCAGTACCACAAATAAGGACTAGCTGGGGTCGCGCTCGTCAGCGTTGTCCGATGCCCCCAACCTCGTGTGCACACTCAGACCATACACCCTAGGCCTGTCCTCTAGCTGGTTATTCCCCCTAAGCACGAACTCGGCTGTACGTGGGGGCCCTCCGGTAACCAGCCTAACAACCGTCTCTCTCGGGTAAGCCGCACCACCACTCCCAGGTGGGTCAACACACGCGTGCTGTGGGAAAGCTACGACTAGTGGACGGGTCACCAGAGGTAAGAACTGACTCTCGAAAACCACAGATCGAAGGGAAATGGGGCTGCAACCTACTCGGGCAGCCCAGGGCCTAGCGGTCCTACTCTAGACCGCGATGTGAGCCACGCGGTCATACATTAGATCGTGAGACAGACACTAGTGGTCGTATCTTAGGCCGCTAAGGGGCGAGTCACGATGGGCCTAGCAGTCTACCGTAAGGCCGCTAGCCCAAGCCAAAAGGTCTACCCTTGGACCGCAAAGCATCCACAAACAATCGTACCTACGGTCGCTAGGGAGCATGTGACTCCCAACGGTCAAAAACACGTGCCCCGAGGGCACAACGGTCAAAAACAGGGAAAACGGTCGAAGGACGACCGCTAGCCCACGGTTAGCGATCTATCGTACGGCGGCCAACCAACGCCTGGCGGCCCACTATTGGACCACCTGGCGGCCCACTATTGGACTGCCTGGCCTACTGATAATACAGCTGTAATGCCCCGGATTTTTTTTGCCCCCTCACCCGAGCTATGCTCCCTCACTCTGGTAAGAGTTAGCACCCATGCTCGGGCCGACCGATGACTGCTTATTCCCATAGTGGTTGAGAGTTCTTTGATAGCAGGGAGTTTACAAGGATAAGGGAGACCAAGAGTCCTTAGGTCATAAAGAGCCCAAGTCAAGGATGAAACTCCCTGCTAAAACTCCTCCGCTCGCAGGACTCATGCAGCTAGTGCACTATTTAAACCTGGGAAACCGTCCGGTGAAAGGTAAGGCCAAACTAAGCCCAAACTCCCTGAGCAAGAACCACTTCACCACTTGGTGGAGCTTCTTACTCCTCGCATCAAGGCTCTACTGGCTTAAGCATCAGAGGATTTTTCCCTAGGGAACCATCCCTGGGCACCTCTACCCCGTTTCCCTATCTTGCAGTTCATACTTCATGGTCCTCATCTCTAGCTCAGGACCAGCGTGAAATTATCCCTCTTCATTTGGTGTCGTCTGTGGGAAATGAGTGAATAGTTGACATTGTACGACAGAGTTCTAGCAGGAGGGCCACCGGTGACAAAGGGAAAGCTCCAATGATGGAGGAGGCTGCACCGTCCCAACATACGAGGGACACCCCCTCTCACACCAGCGACCCAACCGGCAATCTACCCCTACCCGTGGTGGAGAGGCAACCCCCTGCCAGGAGCACGGACCCCCTACAAACCCTCAACATAAAACTGGATAGCCTCATTGATCTAATGAGGACCCAGGGAGGAGCATTCGCGACTCCCCAAGGAGAGCCCCCGCCATGGGGATGCTTCCCTGCAAACTGCAGGAGGCCGCTTCATCCTCCGGGGACGACAGATAATTCACAACTGGTCAGGTGGACCGTTGCAAGCCCCTCCACTAGAACAAGAAGCCTCCTCTACTCTGAGAAGGGAGAAATCCAGAGCGTGCCAGCCACCTCCGGAGACAGAAGCTCTCGAAGGGCGTCAAGGCAGCCTCCGGGTGCGCCTTCGTAGCCCCTCGACCCAGCGACAACCGGAGTTGTCCCTCCGACTGCGAGACTTTGAGAGGGGTTTTACATTCCTTCATCCCTGGGGTCCCTCAAGATCATGCTCCGGGCGTGTGGAGAGAGCACTCCTGCCAGGAGGATTCGAATATACCTGGTGGCCCGCCGCCTGATGAGAAACCCTCTTGAGGTTATGGAACATCTTTGGCCCCTCAAAACAGGGTGCCGAATGCCCTATCAGCGGAAGACCCGAGTAACCCGACACGGGTACGTCTTCTCACCAATTAGGTCCGTTAAGCGACCAGATGGCCACCCAGCCAGGGAGAAAGCACCCTGAGTAGTGTCCCACTCCCCAAGAAAGTTACAGATGCAAGTGAAGCAGGCCCGGTAAGCATAAACCACAGTGCCGAAGGTCGTGTCAGCGAAAAACCTGAGTGTCTGAACTAAAGGCACGAACGGTTCTGGAACTGGCCATTTAGCGGCCCGAAGGCTCTACCAATACTTCTCGTAGCGGTTTCACGAAGCCGCAATGAGATGAAGGATCAGGACAATTCCTGGAGCCATTCGGGGGCCCACAGCCTAGCTCGTGCCGAACAAATATGATAGACGAAGCTAACCCGGCGCGCTCCGTCTTCCGACGCACTCCATCTCCCGGCGCCCCCTCACCCGATGCGCAAAAACACTATACTGAAGCCCTTTCATTGGTGTGCTCATCTCGCGCCGGGCAAGGATCACGAATGGGGTATGTATATAAGCCACTCATTTGGGAATAATAATAAAAAAAGAACAAGTCTCATACGGGAGAAGGGGAGAAAAATACGAGGAGAAGAAATCACATGAGGGAAGAGAGAAAAGAAAGAGTAAGAGGATTTGGGGAGAAGAAAAGAGATTTCCTGAGGGCAAGCCAGAGAGACGCCACTCTCCCGTCTATCTGCCTGGAAGAGCTTGGAGCTGGGGAAGAGAAGTCCTTTTTCGATACTCTGTTTTTCACAGTGAAGAAGTTAGGTGGGTTCCAGTGACTCCTCCTGGCCATCCCCTGCTATCTCTTCTTATCAATGTCTCTGTGAATAAACATAGTTAGAGGGGCGATGATATGAGCCCCGCTTCCGCTTTACGTTTCATTGCTTTCTCTTCCTCTGTAACTGGGATTCCTACCCATCCGCATGAGCAGTGGCCGATCCCTGAGCGACAACGCCATGCCGTGCCATATGTACGTTGTATTGGGCCCTTCCCGATAATGTAATGGCGTGATGTTGGATATGGCAATGTCTCCCCGATCTACCTCCCCAAGGCTAAAGGAGATTAACCTTAGTCCAAATTTGAATTTCCCTCTGCTTGGAGACCTCTCCCACCCTCTCCCATCCCCCCATCACCACCCTTGGACGTCCTCCCCCACTAGCCCTTTCCGCCCTACACATACACCCCCCCTTGCCCTAGCCCAACCCCCCTGTTCACAGTTGCAGAGTGCCCGTGGGATATAGAGATTGTCACGCCGTCATCAAGCATCTCCTAGTAGCATATCCTACACTACTGGAAAGCTCGTCAAGTCAGCTTCGTAACAGAGGTGCTCTCACCGTCTTCCGACTTCAGGGCTGCCTAGTGGAGGTATCTTCGCCAGACTGCACATTTTCTCTCTGGTAGACAACCTAAAGTGACTTGCAAAGGCTCCCACGGCCAGATCTCCGAGTTTCATGGAGCGGCATTTGGCAGAGGGCTTCTCCATCAAGCCCCATGACATCTCCAATAAGCAGAGTAATTTTTGGACCCCGGAGTCCAGAGTTCCAAATTTCCTTCCCAAGGTGCGCAAGGTTAGTTCTTCCAGAGCCTGGTTCGACACCCTTCTACTGTTCTGGTATTCTCGGTCAGCTTCGACCTCCAACGATGGCCCTATTGGTCTCCGTTCAAAGAAGACTTGACCACGATCACAGCGGTTCTTGTCCCGCATTATTCGGGCCCTGGGAGTGTTTAGGGCGCCTCCGTCTTCCAGTAGCAGCAATCTGAGAATAGTCAGAGCCAGAGCAGTTCGGCCCTGGTCCAGACCCTGCCCCAGCGACTGACGATCTTAGGAAATTCCCTAAAAATTTTGGTGTCCTTCTGGGCCAACCCAGGAAGTTTGGCACCATTTTTGGCATCATCTGAGCCCCGTAGAGCCTGTGACGGTGCCGTCTTCGACCCCTTGTCAGACCATTCCTAAAGCAGACAGAACCGGTGGAGCTCATCACTTTGGCTTCTAATTCAGCTTCCCCCACCGCGCCTGGCCAGCTTAAAGCCCCTCCGTGCGGGAGGTAGTATTTTCTTGTAATTCTACAGTCCCCCACCCCTAGTCCACCCCTCCTGCGTGAGGAGTAGTGTTTGTTAACTAATATTTAGGTAAAATCTTCATCGACGTGGCGTGCGAGTATTTATTGCGCACTCTGTCGTGGTCAAAATTCTTAATGCTTTGATTGACATGAATGATATAAACTCGTCGCGCTCTCTGGGTTCCTTCCACGCTCGGGGCGTGACGGGTGCAATCCCAATATTGACGAATACACTTGACTCGACACCTAAGCCCTTCCAGGGTCTCAACCGAGAGCTTTTACCTAGACCTTTTGTCTGAGTTGGAGAAACATAAATTCCTTATGTCCGTGCAATCCCAGCATCGATGAACACACTTGAATTGACGCCTAAGAACTTTCGGGATCTTAGCTGAGGGTTCTGACCTAGTCCTTCCATCTAAGTCAAGAGAAACTAAATTCCTTGCGCATCTATACAATCCCAGTACTGATGAACTATTTAACTCGATGCCTAAGTCCTTCTAGGCTCTCAACCGAGGGATCCCACCTAGACCTTCCGTCTAAGTTGGAGAACCCTGAACTCCTTGCGTCGGTGCAATACCAGCATCATTGAATACATTTGACTGGATGCCTAAGGCTTTTCTCAGATCTCAGCCAAAAGCTATGACCTAGACCTTTTAACTAAATCAGAGAAACCTGAACTCCTTGCGTCGATGCAATCCCAGCATCTATGAACATGCATAACTCGACACCTAAGGCTTTCTGGGGTCTCAGCCATGGGATCCAACCTAGACCTTCTGTCTAAGTCGGAGAAACCCGAACTTCTTACATCGGTGCAAGCTCAGTACCGATGAATCACTTAACTCGGTACCTAAGGCCTTCCGAGTTCTCAGTCGAGGGGTACAACCTAGACCTTTCGTCTAAGTTAGAGAAACCTAAAACTCCTTGTGTCAGTACAATCCCTGTACTATTGAACCACTTTAACTCGGTGCCTAAGGCCTTTTCGGCGTCTCAATCGAGGGGTACGATCTAGACCATTCATCTAAGTTAGAGAAACTCAAAACTCCTTGCATCAGTGCAATCCCAACATCAACGAACCACCTTAACTCAGTGCCTAATACCTTTCTAGAGTCTCAGCCGAGAGCTGTGACCTAAACCTTACATCTAAGTCAGAGAAACCCAAATTCCTTATGTCGGTGCAATCCCAGCATCGACGAACACACTTGACTCAGTGCTTAAGGCCTCTCTGGGCATCGTGGAGCCGGTGATCTGCATAGGGATTTCTGCAACCTAAACCCACCAAGGTTCGCGGGCTCGTCTGACCCCGAGGATGCCGAAAATTGGTTAAAGGAAATTGAATGGATTTTCGGTGTAATGCAATGCACAGACGAGGAGAAGGTTCTACTGGCTATATTCCAACTGGAGCGGGACGCTCGATGTTGGTGGGAGTCCATGGAAGTAACATTGCTTGATGACCACGTCACATGGGATGAATTCACGGAGCATTTCAACAACAAGTACTTCTCCGATCATATCCAGGAAAAGAAGGCCGCGGAATTCATCGCATTAAAACAACGGGCGTTGAAGGTGGCCGAGTATGAGGCCCAATTTGCAAGGCTGTCCCGGTATGTACCCCACTTGGTGTGTACGGAGAAGATGAAGGCAAGAAGGTTCCTTAACAGGCTTCGACCCCATTACATTACACAACTTGCACCGATGGACGTTCAGGTCTATTCAGAGATGGTTCGGTGTGCACAATTGCTCGAGGATGCCACGAAATTATCCGAGAGGATCCGAGGAAGGGACAAGAAGGAACCTGTCACCAGCCTGGGAAATTTTAAACCATCATTCAATAAGAAGCGATATTACAATGGAGGGGAGTCCTCCAAAGGATCAAAATTCCAGAAGATTGTTAAGCCATTCTCCACCACCAAACCTTCTAAGGAAGTCTACACATATTGTGACAAAGTCAGCCATAAGACCGAGGAATGCTGGAGGAAGCTTGGAGCCTGTCTCCGATGTGGAAGCCGAGAACATCAGATCCCTAATTTCCCACTGATGAATGAGCAAGCCGTTAAAGAAGAGAAGTTCCCGGTAAAGAAGCAAGGCCGTCTGCAAGCTCTCCAAGAGACGGATCCAACAGAAGATGGAATCGTGGAAAGTACACTAATCGTTTACTCTAAAACTGCTAAAGTTTTATTTGATACCGGAGCAACGCATTCTTTTATTTCCAAGAAATTTAATGCTATATTCTCTAAGGAGCCCGAATGGTTAGACTTAGTCATATCTACACCTATCGGGAATAAGGCTGACCTCATACATCACTATCCAAACGGCGAGGTTATGGTTAAAGGAAATAATCTACCTGTCAACCTAATAGGTTTTATTTAAATCAATGTCCAAAAAAAAAATAAAAAAACACAAATAAAAAAAAGTAAAAAGAAGTAAAAATCAAATAAAAATATAATAAAAAAATAAAAAGCTAATGCTTGGTGATCATCATGGAATCAAATCACTACATCTATCCTGCATGCTAAGATAGGGCCCTTTAAGATTTGGTAGGTCTCGAGTCTTGGTCTGCTAGAACCGTGGAGATCCCTGTCCGGTAATGTTGGCCTATGACCATTAAAGGATGACAACATGCACATACACACGTGTTTTATTCAAAACAAAAATTGGTAGCATCGCCTTTAGTGAGACCTCACCCCGAAGGTCTCCAAGAAGCTATAATCTTTATTCCCTCCCTTCTCGACCAAATGAGACAGCCGGCGCCCTTAAAACGTTGAGCATAGGAAACTGAAATACAATCCCCTAAAGGCAAGAGTAGGATCTATGTCCACGAGCTTAGATCAGGGCACAAGAAGAGGGCAGTGTCCCCGCAGGCGTACAAGAGGGATTCCAAAATGTCAAACGATTAGCTCCCTCAAAAAAAGGGGGGAAGAAGAAAGAAAAAAAATTAAAATGAAATGACAAATCAAAGTCAAGTGAAAAAATCCTGGTCGTGGCTGTGCCTGATTCAAATAAACGAGACCCCTCGAAACAAAAAGGACAATGAAGTGCAAATGCTCGAGGCTTGGTCTGAAAATGCCCAAAAGGGGATAGTCGAGTAGGCCCCTTTTGGCTCACTGGGTTAACGGTTTTGTCGGTCCTCTCAGGAGGTTTGCCCCCCACACTCTTCCTTCTCCCCCGAAGATGAAGGCTCGATGGAGGTCCCGAAGGGTGAAGCCCGCTAAGGCTTGTAACCTCATTTTTGTAAAAACACACATTTAGTTGTCCACTTTGAAAAGTAAAAGTCATCGCCACGAAGGAGTCTCGATGTTTCTGGCCGGGCAAGACCCTTAACTACCAAGTCAACGTCTTCTTATTCTAACCTCGGGCTTAGGCCAATGCAAGCGCGTCCCTGATGGGTGCGATGGCATCTGATTTCGGGTCAGCGTTACACGGTTGGCTGTTAGGATTCCAGGGTGTTCCATTATGTACCATCTAGAGTTGTGAGAAAATAGACCATAGGCCAAAGGTGGTAGGGTCTTTTTATTATCTGACTGGATGAAAGGACCGAGCCAGAGGTAGAAAGGGGGTTTTTTTGTTCTCTGGTTGGAGGGAAGGTCCATGCCAAAGGTAAAAAGGGGCTTTTTTGTTGACTGGATGGACGGAAGGTTCGAACCGAAGGTGAAATGGTCTTTTTTTTGACTGGTCAGACGGAAGGTCCGAGCCAAAGGTGAAAGGGACTTTTTGTTCTCTGGTTGGAGGGAATGTCTGAGCCAAAGGTGAAAGGAGCTTTTTGTTCTTTGGTTGGAGGGAATGTCCGAGCCAAAGGTAGAATATGAATGTTAACTCGACGGGATGTCGGAGTCCACAAACCCTGCTTAGACAGTATGACTAGGACGAGGGTCCAAAATAGTTCATTGTTGTCGATCTGGCATTATGTCGAAACCGACCAATCTAGGAGAGACACAGGGTCTGGGCCAGGGTAAAATATGGTTGTTGACTTGATAGACTGTCAAAGTCAACCAACTTGGCGATGGCGCGGGGTCTAAGTCAAGGAAGGAATATAGGATATAAATGTTGACCCGGCGTCATGTCGAAGCCAATGAAATTGACAGAGATGTGAGGCCTTAGCCAAAGGCAGAATATAGAATGGGTGTTGACTCGACATCCTGTCGAAACCAACGAACTTGGTAGAGGCGTGAGGCCTAAGCCAATGGTAGAATATAGGATAAGTGTTGGCTCGACATCCAGTCGAAGCCAATGAACCTGGCAGAGACATGAGGCCTAAGTGAAGGGCAGAATATACAATGGGTGTCGACTCGACGTCCTGTCGAAGCCAACGAACTTGGTAAAGGTGTGAGGCCTAAGCCAAGGGTAGAATGTAAAATGTGTGTAAATGTTGACCCGACGTCCTGTCGAAGTCAGCGGGCCCTACCCTGATAGAAGGTTTGGGGTGAGGGTAAACCAGATGGTAGATGAACGAGAGGCCCAGACCTAGGACTAAATATTGATGTTAATCTGATAAAATATCAGAGTCAATGAACCTTGCTCAGATGGAAGGTCTAAAACAAAGGTAGAATGTACAGATGAGGATGTCAACCCGACGTCATGTCGAAGTTAACCAATCTGGCAGAGATGTGAGGTCTACAACCCGCCGCGCCCCCGCGCCACCCCCCGCCGGGGGCTAGCAACGAACGCCGCCAAGGAAGGCTCTCTGAAACGGGGGACTCTCTAAAGGGTCTCTCTCGGCTGGCCATCTTAGAAGAAAGAGCTCTCTACTGTGGGAGTGAATAGCAGAAGAAGAAGAAGAGAAAAGAAGCCACTCGCATTGGCAAGGTGAAGAAAAACAGAGAGAGGGGAGTGAGAGTGAGAGGTGAGCGGGAAGAAAGAGTGTTCTGTGTTCTCCTCTCCCCTTTCTGTCAGTGTCTTCTTCCACCCCCTTCCAATGTATTCTCTTCTCATCTTGGGATGAACTCTCCATGTTAAGCTTCCTTTCCCCCCATTGTGTGGATGAATAAAAAGTCTCTTTTGCAAACTTAGTTCTCTATTCCGAGACCGGCTTTCCCTCTTCATCTTCCGATCGTCCCGGGACCTTGAGGCTTGCCTCTTTGTGACATGACCCTTGAAGTGATCCACCGACGGATGAATATTCATGGCCCCTGTGGCGAACATCTGTCCCGCTTCAACGAATCGTCGCCCGTGAGTTGTGGTCGCTCTTGTACGCTAGCCCTCGAGCGTTCTACCCTCACACTTGGTCTATCGGACCTCCATGAGGCCGCTCCGCATTTTGAAAGGTCACCCGAGATCAATCCGTGTGGTGCCCTTTACTTCTCTCTGGCAAGTCTCGGTCTGGGGGAGGTGCTGCCAAATTTTTGTCAGGGCCAAGAACACTCAAGAATAAACGGACAATGCAATCTCTGTGAACAGAACAAACCAAACCCCTATGAACGACCCCTCGAACGAAACACTTAAAATCCACACTAACTCATCTCAATAAACAACTACAACGCTTAAACTCCCTCCTCCTCCACTTAATCTATCAATTAGATGAATAAACCAACCATTAAAACCCACCCACGAGTGAAAGAAAATAAAGAACACACAGTCAAAAAATGACTCTCGGGAGAAACTGATACGGCGCGGTCACTACTCGACCACGCCATTTTAACTTACTTTTCAAAAGCCCTCGTTGTCTCTTTTGAACCCAACGACGGCGCGCCCCTTGCCCATTGTTAAAATGGCGCGCTCCTCTTCCTTGGTGTTTACCTGGCGCGCCCCCATCTCATCCTCAGAACCCCTAAAACGGCGTGCCCTCTTTGCATCACTGTAGCTCCAATACCAGCGCGCTCCCCTGTTCACCCAATTTCGGCGCGCATCATTATGCAACCCTTAATTCGACGCGGTCACACCCGACGCGCCCTCTCCGAATGTGCTTAAAATGGCGCGCTCTTCTCTTCGCACTTACCCGGCATGCCTCCTTAACAAAAAAGGGAATCAACAGCCAAAAAATATAGAGGATCCAAAGCAAAAAAGAATGAATAAAAGATTAAGGTTAATAAAAAATGAAAGAACCCCGTCGCCTCTGCCTTAATTAAAATTTTTGTTCCGGGGGCACTGCCCTTAGAAACCCCCGCAAGGGGCGCTGCCCCCTTGACCCCTGCAACCTGACCGGGCAGGTCGATCCCCGCAACCTTCGGTCGGGTGTGAGGGTGCACATTGGTGAGCTTGGGCTACACACTCAATAATTTGTTCTCCCTCGGACTGGGTGCAAAAAGAAAATCAACGACGCCTTATGGTATCGGATGTGGTCTACAGAATTCCTGGCATTGCCATAGTCCCAAATCATCTTGGGCCAACAATCTATCGATATGTCCAACTTCTATCGGGATCTGAGTAGAAGGGTAACAGTTAGTCAGATGTTGCTGAGGAAGTGGAGGCTTTGGGAGCAGGTTCCGGCCATGACTTTTAGGCTCAAAATCTCACAGGATCAGGGTCTGGCTGCCCTTTCCAGTCTGACTATCACGCCAGCTATTCGTCGAGAGGTGGCTGAGGCTCAGCGAGTGGACCTCGAGCTATCCCGTGTTCTCTCGATGGTCGAGGTGGAGTTTGGTGAGGATAGAGCTGTGAGGTTCAGAGGTAGGTTGTACGTCCGGGCCGAGGAGCAGGTGAGGCGTGCGGTGCTGCGTGAGGCTCATGGGAGTCGGTATGCCGTGCACCCCAGTTCGGCCAAGATGTACCAGAACTTGAAGAGGCAGTTTTGGTGGCCTGGCATGAAGAGAGATGTGACAGAGTTTGTGGCCAGGTGTTTAACCTGTCAGCAGGTGAAGGCTGAGCACCAGCGACTAGGAGGTACACTTCAGTCCTTGGAGATATTCGCGTGGAAGTGGGACCACGTGACCACTGATTTTGTGGTTGGGTTACCGAGGACATCTAATGGGCATGACGGTATTTAGTTACTGGTGGATAGACTGACGAAGACAGCCCGATTGTTGCCGATCAAAATTAGTTGGAGTGTGCAGAAGTTGGCCTGATTGTATGTGGAGTGGATCATTCCGTTGCATGGAGTCCCCATCTCCATTGTGTCTGATCGTGATCCGCGCTTCACATCAAAATTTTGGAGGAGTTTTCAGAGAGCTCTAGGCACTGAGTTGGCATTCAGCTCGACCTATCACCCTCAGTCGGACGGTCAATCTGAGAGGACCATCCAGACTTTGGAGGACATGTTGAGATCGTGTTGCCTGGAGTGGCAGAGGAGTTGGACCCACCATTTGCCGTTAGTGGAGTTTGCCTACAACAACAGCTATCATTTGAGCATTGGTATGGCTCCTTATGAGGAGTTGTATGGGCGACCTTGTCGTACTCCGCTTGATTGGTTCGAGGTAGGCTAGCGTGTCCTGACAGGACCTGATTTGGTGCAGCAATGCGTTGAGGTGGTGCATTTCGTTCTGCAGAAGATGTTGACAGCTCAGAGCCGGTAGAAGAGTATGCCGATCGGAGGAGGCGACCTCTCTGCTTTGTTGTGGGAGACCGAGTTTTCCTGAGAGTTTCTCCCATGAAGGGTGTGATGCGCTTCGGCAGGCATGGGAAGTTGAGTCCCCGCTATATTGGTCCTTTCCTCATCGTCGAGCGCATTGGGGAAGTCGCTTATCAGTTGCAGTTACCTCTGGAGCTATCTGCTGTGCATGATGTGCTTCATGTGTCAATGCTTTGGAAGTACATGCCCGATGAGTCCCATGTTTTGGAGGGCGCCGTTTGACCTGAGGTGACCCCAGATCTATCCCTTCCAGAGTACCCTGTCTGCATTGAGGATCTGCGTGAGCAGCGCCTGTGGAACAAGGTTATCCCTCTGGTTAAGGTGGTCTGGCAGCGTCATTCTGGTGGTGAGAAGTCTTGGGAGCGTGAGGATGAGATGCGACAACTATATCCTTATTAGTTTGCGTGAATTTTTCCCCTGTTCCTGTGCTTCGTTCTTACCCTGTTAAGAGATAGGTCTCCAGCTCCAGATCTACTACAACGACCTCCAACCTCCTCTCTCTTCTGCTCTTCTCTGCTCTTTCCTTGAACCGTTGCTGACTTAAGCATCGGAGGGTTGTCCCCTGGGGTAACGCCCAGGGCTCCTTCTGATGCCTCTTTGGCTCCTGGTGTTTACAGGCTTCCACGGGTGCCGGATGACTTTTTCGATAAACAAATAGAGAAGGTGGTATGTGACATAGAAACTAGATTTCTGCCTCTACGCTTCTTGGCGCCGTCTGTGGGAACACGAGCAAAAAGTCATGGCACCTCGTGGGAGTCTTCACAATGTCAGTAACCGGGGGCGCGGTTCCCATCAAGGAGCCAACTCCCGACGCAGATCGCAGGAAGCATCCTCCGCTCATCCACGCCCAGAAGTCACACTGGGCGACCTCAAAGAGCTTTACCAACAGATCGCAGCCCTGACAGAGCTATGCCAAGACCTCATGAACCGATAGGCGGACCCCCAACACATTTCGCCTGAGTGCCACCAGAATGAGGCCCGGATCATCCCGAATGTCCGGCTGGTGTGGGAGGCTTCCCATGCCTTAATCGCGAGAACTGGACGATCACGTATCTCGCCTATACCAAGGGTGCGCAGCTTGCTACATTTCAACTCGGAGATGGATCGACGGCTCCAATGGATCGATGAAATCGAAGACAAGGTACGCTACTTTGACGATGTCCTCCTTGCTGCCAAGAACCGGGGCCTCATCGACATGGACCAAGACTTCCATGCTCCCTTCTCCAAAGAGATTATGGAAGCCCCCATTCCGCCCAAGTTACAACTATCATCTTTCACCCCATACGATGGCACCACCGATCGGGTCGACCACAAGCACAGCTTTGAGTCCCATCTGGTCTTCCACCGGGCCTCGGACGCCGTAACGTGCCTGGCATTTGTCACAACTCTCCGGGAGAACACTCGGGCCTGGTTTGAATCCCTACTGGTCGGGACTATCTGTAACACCCGTAGTTTAGCGGATCCTTAATGGTGTAGATCTAGGTTTCGTCCGGTGAATTTTGACTATTTTTAAGAATTTTTCAGGTATTTTTAGGCATTTAATTGAAATTGTTAAAGTATTTATATGAGGCTTCACAGGTTCCAAGTGGTATTGGGTTTACCCGGTATCTAGAGTCTGGGTTGTCACAGTTGGTATCAGAGCGTATTGTGTGAAAGTTCATGGGAATTTGAGATATTACAGTGCTCAGAGTCCTTAAGGTCCAGTATAGTCAACAGCTGGCATGGGTTTTATGATTATTTGCCGCTTTGTTTCTGTGTGTGGTCTTGTGCGTGCTATGTCAGCACTGTGCGATATGGTTTTTCTCTCGTCAGGATGTGACGGGATGCTCTTTTCGTCATGATGTTTGTCTCGATTATGCTGTACTTGGCAGAGTTCGCCGGCAGGCGTGAATCTACAGTGCACTGTTCGAGACTTCTTTTTCTGTGGCATTTCCAGGTGGCTGATTTATTTTATTATTGGTGTGATGGCCATGCACATTCTTATGTCATTTTGACCTTCCCAGCTTGCGATTTGATCAGCTCCTGAGGTGTTGAGGTTGTGTCGATGTGGTTGATTATATGCCTTGGTTGCTCAGGCAAACCTAAGATTTTCCCTTCCTGGTGAGCTACTGTTAGTGAGCTTAATTCTTCTCATCCTGTTTGGTGGAATGTTTTCGAGGTAAGCCTTAGAAGTGTAGTCTTGGTGAGGCCTTTGTCCTATGTCTACTTAAGTGTGGACTATCTTAGTTCTGAACCTGACTTACTCCTTGTTCGATGGTTGCTTGGCTTTGGACCCAGTTTTGTGTTGGGAGCCATTATGCACCGTGTTCGTCGTGCTGTGTCTGGCGGCTGATGTGTTATGAAGGTTCAGTAATTATTTCATGACGTAAGGATAATCTGAGGTTAGCGTTTCTTTATGCTTTGTACTGAAGCTGGTACTCTCTTTGGTTTGCACTTAGGCGACTTATGATCGGTTATTAGTAGGATCGGTACTCGAGGCGAGTTATATTGTAGTTTCGTGAATTGCGATGGTGCCGAGTGTGTGCTGAGATGCAGATACTGAGGTATTTCTGATGCCTGTGTGCGTTGTATGAGTGCACAGCGTAAGCATGTGGGCTGGTAGCCCACGGGTCGAGGATCATTAGTTGGAAGATTCTGGCCGATCGAGAGAATTATTTTTCTCGATGTGACTTCATCTTGGCCATGTGTGCCTTATTAACCCCTAGTCGTATTTTATTTTATTTTGGCCAATAGTCAAAGGATGGTTGTTGTATTTTATTTTATTAGGCTAAGTAGTCATAGGATATGGGTGTCCTTAGTTGAAATGTCTAGGGGTATCCTTGTCCTAGTGTAATATGACCTTTCCTATATAAAGGAGGCTAGTGTACCATTTTATGTATTGAATGCTTATGAATGAAAACCCATGTAGGTGCTTTTGTCCCTTGTTGCTTCCCTTTCCTTTTAGCTCCATTGTGAGATTTGAGAGATTGTCCGGTGAGAGACCGTCCGGTGTGAGACCGAGCTACGCGAGACAGTGGTTATCCCATCCCGTTCGTGTTTTCGGAGTGCCAATGATCTCTTCCACGTCTCTGCCGCATCAAATTTGATACCAGAGCCCAACAATGGCGTCTCTGTCAACCCCGACGTCTGCATCGTTTCCCCTCCCCAACATTGGTGTGTGAAAAAAAAATAGAGGAGAGCACCCTCAGTTGAGAGAGAAGTTGAAAAAAAAAGTAGAGAACTACTTCTCTCGGCTGAGAGAGAGGAGAAAAAAAAGTGAGTTCGCGTAGAGGGTATCGTCACCCGTGTCACCGTTCAAAAGCCCCCGCGGCTGCAACGACTGGTCTCTCCCACTGCCCCATCGCCTACGTACGCTGCGCCTGTCACCTACCGCCCACGACTGCCCACTGTTGCCCACTGTCGCCCGCACGGCTCGCGTCACCCACTGCCGCCCGCTGCCTGTGCCTACACGCCCGTGCCCGCCCCGCCTACTCACCAGCGCCCGTATTCGCGTGGCCACCCGCCTGCACCAGGCCACCTGCTCTGGGGTTGTCGTCGCCCGCGCCCGCCCGGCCACAAGCTCGCACCATCCCAGCCACACACTCACTCCTGGGTCACCCGCACCCTCGTCTCCCTCCTCCGTTGTGTGCCCGCCCGGTCGCCCGCGTCGCCTCCCACGTGGGCGCGCCTGCCCGCCCACGTTGGCCACCGTGAAGCCCTCACCCACCAGCGCCCCCGCCCTATCCCGCGTGAGACACGCTCACGTGTGCATTGAAGCCCGCCTCTTGCCACGTGGAATGACTTCTGGGGGGAACGACAGTGGAAAAGTTTGAAAAAAAAGAACCCAGTGCGCCCCCATCAACCCTAACCCTAGCCCCCCTGCGTCCCACACCCCAGCCCCCTTTCCCTCTGCACTCAGGTCCGCCCTCCCCTTCTCCGAGCATCCACGGCACCCCGGCATCGCCCCGTCTTCGCTATGCCCTCCCGTGGATCGAGAAGGCCTCGCTGCTGTCCCTGCAACCAGCCTGCAGTAGAGGTCAAGCTTGCAGAGACTACCCTGGCATCCTCAGTGTAAATCAGCCAAAGATTCCTTCTATGGAGTCGTACTTCGTCGAGTCAGCTTCGTTCCAAAAGTGATCCCGCGGTGATCCGACCTCAGCGCCGTACGCGCCACCCATTCTCGTGCACCTGTGCCAAGCTCAGGGCTGAACCTGAGCACCATCTGGTCGCAGCTCCACTGCCCGCCCCAGTTTAATTTAGCCAGAGCTCTCTTCACAAGAGTTCTTCTCCTCCAAAGCACTGACGCACTAGAGGTGGTCCCACCAACTTTCGACATCATCTCTGTCCGTGGCGTCCAATCTCCCACAGGCACGCCAGACCAGGAGCCCCTATTCGCCCAAGACAAGCTACTGTCAAGTCAGCCCTGACACCCCTTCTTCCTGTCCGTTTCAAGTCATGCTGCCTCACCAAAGTTGTGGCCCTCGACGAAATGAAACCAACGCAAGTGGTTTCGTCACCTTCTGACATCGGCGCTGGGAGGTCCGCCCCGTTCTTTGAAGTCCTGTCCTGCTGTTCATCCAGAAAACTGACGCCAGCCGTTCCTGCGACCACGCCCAGCGAGGTGATCATACGGCTGCCCCCTTCTGAGGACTCGTAGACCTCCCAGTCAGCAACGTCCCTGACCTGGCCCTGCCATTATTGGAGTTCTGCAGCGCCCGTACCGGCCGTCGCACCACATCTACGCCGACTAGTCCAGCCGAGCAGAACTGCACCGGCCTGCTGCAGCAGTCGCCATCCCCATCCAGCGCCGTCAGCTTGACAACAGACTTCCAGGCGTCTGTCAGCATCCCTCGGTCTTCATCCAGGAGTTGGCTGCGTCATGAGTGGACGCCCAAGCTTGGCGTACGGGTGACTGTTGCTTACCCCTCCCCGCGATCCCCCCTCCTGCGCGAGGGTAGTATATGTAACCAAGCTGTGAGCCAGCAGTAAGCCACACTCTGGTTAGAGTGTGGGGTGGATGTAGGTGAAAACCAAACCACCTAAAACCGTTGTCCAGTGTGATTATTTTTTCACCTTGTGTGTTTGCATTCCATCTTACTCGTTGGTTAGATGTATGCTTAGGAACGCCCAAGTCACGCATGCGTTTTACTATCTAAACTGGTCATCTAGTTTTCTTGCTTAAGTCTCGGATCCACTGGGTATATAAAAAGGCATGGTTGGAAGGATAAGTTAGCCCCTATCTGGAATTCCACCTCTTGCGTGAGGAGAGCCTCCGCTAGGTACCGCATCTGGATGTTAGACTGATGGCTGATGCATAAGGCTATATTCTCCGATGTCTTGCCATTATTGTTGGTTAATGTGAAACTCATTCCTCACTTGATTGCATTTGGAGCATTTCGTCCTTCATACTGCTTGCCACTCTGCATTAATCTTTAGTTAGTCAAGTCATATTGCCTCGTTGTTCTTCATTGTTGTCAGATCATTTTTATTCAGCACCTATTACTCTATCTTCTTGAGTGATATTAAAATTTAGGGTTGATTTATTCACCCCCCTCTAGATCTGTGTTCATCCGTGTCACACCCATCCTATAGGGGCACTGTTCCCCAATAAGGCAGTTTATTATTCATTCAAGGTGTGATCGAAAAACCATAATATATATATTTGTACCCCTACCGTTGACCAAGGGTCATACTGCGAGATTTCAGCAAACCCTTGTCAGCGTTGGGGCTACACCAAAATCTGAATCGAAGACAACGCGACGATCCAGCGGCCTTCATACGAGGAAACCCATGACCCAGTAGCCAGCATGGAGAGTGAAAGGCCCTAGAGTCAGCGGCCAAAGAAAGGAAAGGGGTATATACCCCTTGAACCGGTGGCTAACAGAGGTGGGGGGGCACGCCCATTGATCCGGTGACCAGTATAGAAGAAGTGACGAAGTGAACTGGCAGTTGATAAACGCTTAATTGGTTATTTTTATTCCTATTAAAACATCATTTTTGGACTTTAATGAAGTTAATTATGCATTCCTTACATGATAATCTTGCTCTCACATGAAATGAAGTTTTTTTTTCTACAATTAATGGGACTTGAGACAGCACGGGGTTTGACAAGCACGGACCCTATGAAGGAGTGCAAGGACTTTATGAGACCGTCCAAGGACTTTGTCTCAATGAGAAACCTGCACGGGGTTTGATGTCCACGGGGTTTGTGTATTCGTGCAAGGGCTTTGATAACAGTAAGAAAAGTGCACGGGGTTTGACATGCATGGACTTGTGTTCTCCCCAAGGAAAATATGCACGGGGTTTAACATGCATGGACTTATGCTTTACCCAAGGAAAATATGCACGGGGCTTAAAATATGAAGAAGAGTATGCACGGACTTGGTGTTCAACTTGCAAGAAAAGAAAAGATGCACGGGCTTGGTGTTCTGAGAAACATGCACAGACTTTCATAAGCTCGGACCTTGACAGACTCATGTTTCAGAATAACATGCACAGATTTTGCTACTGTATGTGCAGACTTCAAATACAAAAGATGCAAGGACTTAGTTTAAATGAAATATGCATGGGGTTGAGCATGCACAGTGTAACGTCCCAGAGTACATAATGCCGATAACCCGATAGTAGGTATCGAATTACCGCCATGATGAACTGAGAGTCCATGATACCGATGACCCAATACAAGGTATTGGATCACCGCCACCATGAACCGGGGTCGCCAACAAGGAGGCTAATGAGGCCCCCGAAGGGTTAGTGTATGTTGTTGAGAGATTGCATTAACAATTGAAATTTGCAGCGCATTGTTGATTTTTAGCAGTTAATAGCAACGAATAACTAAAAATAAGGTAGAAGTAATTTTTGAAATATCAGAGTGATATAAATATAAACTAGTCCAGATTCACAATATCTACAAGAGTACAAGTCCCACAGCAAGAAAGAAGGACGACAACTACACGGGGCATACCCCGGCAGAAGACAGAAAAGAAAGTCCGACAGACCAACACTGCTGGCGGCTAGACTTGATCAGGAAACAGATGAGGAAGACTGGCGGGAGGCTGGGAAGGCTCACCTGCAAGAAGGAAGGGTGAGTCATAGCCAGACTCAATAGGGGTCACACGGAACCCTACCATGATCTAAACATACAACCAGGCAAATAAAATGCAACTAAGATAATTAACTATGCTAAGACAATTAATATGCAATTAGAGTAGGTATTTAAATGACGTTCCGAGCAATGCGTTCCGCTGCTATCAGTTCGGGGTGTGACACACCTAACCCCCTCTAGCCAACTCGCATAAACCCCATCCAAGGGAGGGGGTTTACGCGGACCAGCTTCACCCCTCAAGCTAGTCCACGTAAACCCCATCCAGGGGAGGGGGTTTACGTAGACCAGCTTCACCCCCTCAAGCTAGTCCGCGTAAACCCCTTGACCCTTCAACTTCCCCTATAAAACCCCTTAGGGGCTCAAGGGGCAAAGCATACGAAGGGATCAAGCATCCAGCACTCTAGTCAGCATGCGACGACTCCAAGGCTTCGAGTGGGCTCCCCACAATGGGCTGAGGAGAATTGCGTGTGTGTGACTTGTCAAGCAGCTTAGCACGCCAAGGGTATGTCCCTTGCACTTCCCTCGCGTGTTAACTAGCTGTAACGCACAAGTCCACACCAGCCACATGTGAGATGCTACGACAAGGGTAGACACCCCCTCATGCAGAGGTCGCCCCTCACGTGCCCGTCAACCACGACCATGCGCGCGTCATGACGTCTTGCTCCCTCTCAGTAACGAGGCCACGTCGACTGCTCAACTCGAGCCGTGATCAACCCTCATCCAGATACCGGACTGATGTGTCCCCTCAGTCGCCCAGTCAGCCACAAGCCCCCATTCGACACCGCGGCCACGGCCCACATCACAGGAGGAACTCTCTATGAAACACACATGTACTCATACATCACGCATCGACTCGGGGACTGGCTAGCACATCGAAATTGTGCCGTGCCATGCACCTATTGTACCCTGACCTCCACGGCCCGTCTATAAAATATATACATCTCAGTGTTACACCGCCAGTTGGACGTATGCTCTCGCATCCACGTTTGGGCCCCTAGCTACCCTCTGGGCCACCGAGCGTGAACCCCCAGCACCCTTCACCCCCAGCCAACACGACCCAGTTTTAGACGAACCTACAGCCGCAAAGTGCTCTCGGGTCTTCATCCTGGGCTTCAGGAATACGGACTTTACTTCGACATGGAACGAAGGTCTTTGGATTCCATCCAATGTGATGGAGGCATCACCGCTACTTCTCTTTGGCTCGGGTCGTCCACACACCCGAGATTGGATTGAGTTCGAGCATCAGCGAGAGGGCGGGGGTTCACCTTCTTCTTGTTCTTCTTATTATTACTAGGTTTTAAGAGGCGGTGGCGATGCTGCGGCGGAACCCTACGATCTCTACTCAGCAGCCATGGCGAGTGATCGCTAGGGTTTTTTTTAAGCTTTCGATAACTTGGTAGAGGAGGAGGAGGAAGGTGTGGAGAGCCAAGCCTCCCCCCATGGCATAGATCGGCAACCCTTTTTCCCTCTTCGAGGTTGATGATGACGAGGTTGACCCCATCGCGCTCCTTGCCCGCGTTGAGGCCAAGAGGATCTCTGAGGCAAGCGTGGCGGCGGTAGAGCCGGATCTGTAGCCATTGCATCCGGAGAAGGAGGATGACGCCGGGGGTACGGCGCCTCTTTTGTGTTCTTATGTTCTTTTATTTTTCCTTATTTCCCCCATCTTTGGCCATATTTATTGGCTTGTTCTTGCATTCTTGTGCGTTCTGTTGAGGATGTTGCTTACTTGGGTCTTATTTTTGATGTTTATTGATTGATTGGCATCAAGGTGGGCGGACAAGGGAGGGGAGGTGGAAGGGGCGGCTGTGGCCGCAGACCTGGGAACATCGATGGGGAGTCATGGGGATAGTACAGGGACGGGTACTCGAGGAGCTACAGAGGAGAGTACGAGGGACATGGCGGGTGTGGTGGCCGGGGAGGTAGGGGAGGACTTGGTCGTGGGAGGGGTAGGGGCTACTATGAGTGCTAGGCGGCTGGGAATGGGAATGGGGACTAGTATGGTACTGGCAGGAACCTAGCTCAAGATGGTGGTGCCACCTCTGTGGATGTAAAGGGTGGTGAGGTGCAAGAGGTTCAGGGAAGGGGATACTATGGGAATCGCAGGGGCAAGAGCGAGAGCAGCAAGTACGATGACAAGAACCAGAGCTCGGGGTGGGATTCTAGCGGCTATGGTGCAGAAGGCCGCCGCTATGGTGGACCACACGGTGGGCGGTATGTGAGGAACGAAAACTAGAATGAACGTTCCCAGAAAGAAGATGCTGGTGAAGGCAAACAACAGAATGATGCAAATGATACTGACGGTGGATCCGCAACTGCAAGGTATTGAATAATATGTATATACTCATGTCACAATATTGAGTTACAATGTGTTAGGAGAGGAAAGAAACAGAGGAAGAGGAAGAGGTTGAGCATTCTGAAAAGGCTGTATCACCTGCCGAAGAAGGTCAAGCCCAACCAGAAAGGTCACCTCCAGAGCCCTCTGAGGAAGCTCAACCAGCAGGTCCATCAACCTCTTATGAACCCCCCCGGGTTATAGCTCAAAAGTCTCGTGATCTTCGACCTTAAAGCAAGTCATCTAGACTTTGAATCATAGCAACATTCATCTTCACACAAACATAAGCATTCATCATCACACAGACATAAGTATAGCAACATATCAACATTCATCATCAAAAACACACAGTCATAAGGTTTAGTTATCATCAAAATCCACATGCAAAACACACACACAACAATCTTCACCTTTTTGATGATAACAAACTTTATGACATAAAAATTTCTTCTCCCCCTTTTGACATAATCAAAAAGTGGGAGAAAAGCAATGAAGTGCAAAATGAATGTTGAGATGGCACAAGTTTCAGTAGAGTATCATGAGATACAGACTTAGCAGATGGAACAATTAATGAGCACATTTTTTAAGATTCAAAAAGTTAATAACCAACTTGATCATGAGTTTCATGAATCAGCCATAGTCCACTTCAGAAGTCCAGAAGATCAGAAATTGAGAAATATCTCATGTTCAGATGATATCTTAATGCATATCAGAAGCAAAGGCAAAGTAAATGAAACATCACTTGAGTTTAGAGAAAATCTCAGTTCTACTCAGAAAAACTCAGTTGAGTTCAGAGAGAATAACTCAGCTTGATGCATACAAATGATGACTCATTAAGTGTAGCGATGAACTATGTATGAGGTGATCAAGTAGATATATGTATATACATGCAACATAACTCCTCTTTATTTAGAAGTGGGAAAGGGTGTAAGAAAGATGCAGGTGAATCAATACAACCAAAGTGCTCATGTGTAGCACCTGGAGGATTGTGCAATCACACAGGTGAATTAAGCAAAAGCCAATGGAGTCAAGTAATTTTCTGAAGACATATTAAATCAAATTTTCAAGTGTGTCAGTGAATAACATGAAAATGGATTTTAGCCATATAGATAACCAAATTTTCAGTTCAACACAAGAGATATTACCCTAACTGCACTTCAATTTAGATGGTTTCGCATTGGCCATTTCTTTTGTATACATACATGCCGTGTTATATGTGTGCATAACGCTTTGTTGTCGCAGCAACATCTACTACATAAACGATAAGCTGGACAAGAGGACATGGACATACATCTTCGGGGCATGCTGTGCAACCACAGTCTTCATCCCCTCCTTCCACAACTACAGGATCTGGTCTTTTCTCGGACTGGTCATGACCACCTACACTGCCTGGTACCTCACCGTCGCATCCCTGCTCCATGGTCAGGTACAAACACATACCATCAAGCTAATCCACCAGGAAATAAAAAAAAGGGCAAAAGTTTCACCCCTTTTTTCTTAAAAATCTTCTAATGATCACCTCTTACCTTCTGTTCCTGTGGATTAATTAGTACTTAATTTACTTGTACATATGACACTGATCTTGTGTGTTCTGGGTTGGCTGCAGGTGGAAGGGGTGAAGCATTCGGGTCCAACCAAACTGGTTCTCTACTTTACGGGGGCTACAAACATTCTCTACACATTCGGTGGCCACGCTGTTACAGTGTAAGGGGACAACACCTCCTTTCAAAGTACAAGTTGGCGTTTTTGTCGCTTCCTTTTCCTATCTTGTCCTCTTCTTTGGGGAGGCACCACCCCGGATTGCCTGTCCATGTGCCTCACTGTTCGAGTGTTCTGCTTCCCATCATAGTTTTATCCATGCTCTCTATAACTTTTTCCCCTGTAATTTGTTTGATCCTTCGGTAACATGGCTACTAGACTCTCTCTTCTAATAATATATAATCAAAGTGCACAGAAGGAGAGGGTGGGAAGGAAGGGACCTTACTGGGGTTTCTTTGTTTATCTTTATCTCAAAGCACCCCATGTTAAAAGCAGGAGCTTGATAACAGAAGAACACCTTTGTCGCTGTGTCCTTTTATAATAGTGTTAGGCTAATTACTACTGTCTCCTCCCTCTTTTCACATGAAGAGGAGAAAGAATGAGGTTTTTAGTGTTCGATTTAACACAAAGTGAGCTTTGCAAACTCGAAATCCCCGCGATGGTACGCACGTGGTACTCCTCCCAATTCAATTTTTGCTTAGTCAAAGACGCAAATTTAAGTTTGCGTGAAAACTCTGCAGGCACAGACCGAGATCTTTCCCTGTTGTCTCTGTCTACTACACCACTGCCATGCATGTAGAAGGCCTCTCTCTCTCTCTCTCTCTCTCAACTGATGGCCTGGAACGCGATCTCTGACAAGAACATAGACACCCAGAGACGGTGTGAGAAGAAAGTTCGACAACACGGAGAAGCACAGATATTATTCCAAATTTATCATGAAGAGATCGAACCATGCATGATGAGTTAAAAGACACTAAAAGTAACGGGAGGGTGTTGTATTATGCGCAGGGAGATCATGCACGCGATGTGGAAGCCGCGGAAGTTTAAGGCCATCTATCTGCTCGCGACAGTGTACGTGCTCACGTTAACGCTGCCGTCGGCGGCGTCCGTCTACTGGGCCTTCGGCGACGCCCTCCTCAACCACTCCAACGCCTTTGCCCTCCTCCCTAAGTCCCCTTTCCGCGACGCCGCCGTCATCCTCATGCTCATCCACCAGGCATGGCCAATACATCTTCTTCTTGTTCTTCATGTTCTTGTTCTTATTCTTCTTGCTCATGGATGTTAACATTAGCATGCATTTCTGTGTGTAAATCTTGGACTTCGGCGCAGTTTATAACGTTCGGGTTCGCGTGCACGCCGCTGTACTTCGTGTGGGAGAAGGCCATCGGGATGCACGAGTGCGGAAGCATGTGCAAGCGCGCTGCCGCCCGTCTCCCCGTCGTCGTCCCCATTTGGTTCCTGGCCATCACGTTCCCCTTCTTCGGCCCCATCAACTCCGCCGTCGGCTCCCTCCTCGTCAGCTTCACCGTCTATATCATCCCCGCCCTCGCCCACATGCTCACCTTCCGCTCCGCCGCCGCCCGCGAGGTAAAGATGGGGTCTTTAACACGTACCCATGGCCACTCCCCTCTGCAAGTACACGCCATTGTGGAACTATGATCTCTGTTGCTAGCTAAATGTGCTGATGGGTTCTCCTTGGTTGCCACTGGGTGTTGCAGAACGCGGTGGAGCCGCCGCCGAAGTACCTGGGAAGGTGGGCGGGGGCGTACACCATCAACGCCTTCGTGGTTGTGTGGGTGCTGCTGGTCGGCTTCGGCTTCGGAGGGTGGGCGAGCATGACCAACTTCGTGCACCAGATCGACACGTTTGGCCTGTTCGCCAAGTGCTATCAGTGCCCCCCGCCGCCTCTCCCTCGTCCCGCCTCCCTCCCAGCTCCCAACTTCCTCCTCCCCAACGCCACCGCCGCTGCACCATCCCCTCACAACGCGCACAGCTCTGCCGCCGTGGTCGCGCCTTCCCCCTCACCTCCCTTCTTCAGTCACCACCTCCGCCACCGCCACCACCACAGCCCATGATTAGAGCCGGGTGTTTGGGGGGAGGGGCTTGGGTGCATCCTTTTCCTTCCTCTCCAGTTCTTGGTCCAACTCGCCGACTACAGCTTCAGCCCTCAGCTAGCTTTCTGCAAAGGTGGAGTTGAGAGAGAGGACGGGGTATTTCCCCGCCAAGAAGAAAGTTTTGGCAGCACTCTTGTGGGAATCTCCATCTCCCATCTCTTCTTTTGAGATGTGCAGCCTTGTGCTTAGATTAGCGACTATGGAGGAGGCCACTACTCTACTTGGGAACTTTTCATGGCATGCAGCGGGTGTTTGTTTGATCACAGCTGAGAAAAGGGTTATTTCTCCTTTCGATAAGGTGGAGGGGTGTTGTTCGTGATGATTAGCTTCAGTACCTGGGTTATGATCATTATTCTAAGGCTTGAGAACTTTGTTTCTGCTTTTGGCCAGATGTACCCTTCTTTTTTATCATGCTAGCATTAGACTAACAAATGTTCATATACACCTCCCATCTGGGTTTCCTTCTCACATGCACCTGGGGAGACCCTCCTATATATATTACTTCTCTGCATGTGTACCTTACCACCTGATGGTTATTTCACTGCAAAGGGAGGGCTAGGAACGGTGAAAATTTTGATTAAACCAGGTGTGGATCCATGGACTAAAGTGCGTAGAGCTTCACATCCCAAGCAGTACTACGGTAGAGCTTTTTTGACTGGTTGGTAGATGCCCTTGGAAATCTCTTTCCACTGTTCAGCCTTCCCATGACGTTAACTATTCTGCCATATGTTCAAGAAAACGGCTGTTACAAAGGATCACCCAGTAACAGAGAGAACGGCCCCCCTGGGGGAAAAAGATACATATCTAGATCGACTCACGGGCCCAGGGGGGCTGGCTCTTCTCCTTGGGCCCACGGGCAGTCTACGTAGTCAAAGCACATGAGGAGGGTCGATCGAAGGCCCACCTGAGGGGGTGGAATCACCCGGGCTCAGCCGGGGCAGACCTCACGCCCGAAAGCACAATGAGGTTTGCTCTCTCGCATGGCAGCAAACTCTCGTATAAACGAGGGTCGTGAACGGGCTCTCTCTCACCGTCGGCGCGAGCTCAAGGGGATACGAAGGGGCAATCCACGGGGGAGCAGGCGGTCAGCCACGTACCTAGCCGAGCCTGGAGAGGCTGGCACCGATCGGAGATGAAGGCGGGCCAGGAAGCGTGTGCACATGGCAATCACGCTGCGGCAATGGAGCTCGGGATCCCTGTGAGTACAACCAACACAAAACTCCTCCTCGCAGGGAGGGTGAACTCGGGGAGGGGCGAGTACATGCACTACCCTCGCGCAGGAGGGGAGATCAAGGGGAGGGGCAACCCAAGAGGGCTCCGACGCGCGCCTAGCGCGTGTGAACAGAACAGGAACCCGACACTGTTGGCGGGCAACCAGAGGCGATCGTGGCTGGTGCAGCGAGTCCGGGACGTGCGGGAAAGCCTTCTGATCGTTCACGGTCGTCGGCAGGAGCGGCGGGCACTGCTGGATGGCGATGGGGGCCGGACGGTGCATAACCCGACAGTCTGCCCTGTAGAACAGAACTGCACAATCTCCTTGCCGGGGCCAGTACAGTGTCCACCGACATCCGATTACGGTGGGACCTGAAAGAGAGGATGGAGGACAGGGTCTTCCACGTCCTAGGAAGAAACGGGCCTCGAAGGACAGTCGTGGAAGGCGTGCTTGACTATGAACTGGCTTGCTTGAAGACTGGGTCGCAGAACTGCGCGCCACGGCAGTGAGGGCTGGTACGGGCCACTCGGGGCTCGGATCGACCTCAAACCTGTTGGCACGCGTAAAGGACGCAGGGAAGCAGCCACTGGAGAAGCGGCGTGGCCAGTGAGGCAGCAGGACCGCCTGGGGAGGATCTGTAACTCGGACTCACGTTTTGCTGGAACTGTAGATTGCAGACTCGGCGCGGGTCTACAGAAAAGCTTGCTACTCTCAGATCCGGGACCGGATCAAGGCAGGGTCGATTTTGCTGCGGAGCTTCATTCTTCATCATCTCCCTTTCTTTCATTTTCTTTATATCCACTTTTGTCCTTGGGTTCGTGGTACTTAGCGGGATTTGCCAAGGCCATGCGTGGCTAGGGTCCTTGCAGGCGTGTCAGAGAAGGACACTAAGGAGCGTACCGGTGAAAGCCTTCGGTGAGTGTACCGGTGAAGGCTCCCCTGTGGTGTGCCGGTGAAGGCCACGCTAGGGTGTGCCAGGGAAGGCCACTCCATGGCGTGTCGGTGAAGCCCGCCCTAAGGCGTACTGGCGAAGAGCATGGATGGTGCACTAGAGAGGGACTCCAAAGAGTGTACCGGTGAGGGGGGGGTTTAGTGTGCCCGTGAAGGCCACTTGAGGGCGCGCCGACGAAGGCCACTGGGGGTGTGTCGGCGAGGACTCCCCAGGGCGTATTGGAGAAGGGGCGGCTGAGGCGCACCGGGGAAGACTTCATGAAAAGAGTCTTAAGTTGCTTTTTTCTTTCTTTTCCTCCCCGTTTGCTTACAATGGAGCCTTCTCCCCCTTCATAGCACATGATTTCTCATTGCCTACAGTTCATTCTAATCTTTATTTGTTGCACTTTGCAGATCAATGGCTGCCCCGAGTGGTTCTTCTGCTTCCGCCATGTCTGGTGTCAGATGTGTTTTTTCATCCCCAGTGCCAGCTGTCACCTAGTTCAACATGGAGGACTTGGACCGGGACCATGCAGAAATAGCAGCGTTGGTCGACTCCTCGGCTCAGACACTAAGAGTATGGACGTCCGAAGACTCGCCAGGGCTGAGAAAGGGTTCACATTTGATTGTGCCACAGGGGACTACCGAGTAGACTTCCCAAAGGACAAGCACTTGCTCCGTTCTCTTAAGCAGTCACAGACTCGGGAGAGGCAGGAGCCGTGGGTCGTGAAGGCAATGGAGCGTGCAGTTTTGCAGGCTCGGGATAGCTTGTCCCATATTGTCCCCAGGAGCATTCCAATGTACTTGGTGGGCGAGGCCCATGAATGGGAGCCCGTGCTGGGGCTAGAGGCTATGCTGCCAGCAGAGGACAAATTGGTGCAGACTCCAGGTTTCATTTCAGCCAAGTGGGATGCGGCTGCAGGACGTGTCCACGGTGAGAAGCAGTGCTCGGGGGTCACGCTCTCCACCACTCCCAGGTGGGTCCGCACCCGCGTGCGCAGGAAGCTACGACTAGTGGTCGGGTCACTGGGAGATAGACTCTCAAGTCACGGAAAATAACGTCTGAACCAGACGGAATACAGGGGACCGCCCCTCGTACTAACACCGACTCACGGTGACGTAGGCCGATGACGCCGCGTCCCGGGACCCCCACACGGTGCCCACGCATGGCCCCCACATGATGCCCAACATCAGTCAGACCATGGGTCAGCACATGGATCGAGCTCCGCTCAGCCGGGACTCGCATCGGCACGAAAAATCACAGATCAAGCCTCAGACGATGACGGTCCATCATTGGCCACACGGGAGATGGGCGGTTATGACCCTGCTGCGCAAAGGCATGGGCGGTTCCACCACGGCCGCCCTTGCCAGGATGAACGACTGATCAATAGCCGCTCAGGGGATGTGCGGTCAGACCTCGGCCGCTCAAACCCAACATTGAACGACATGTGTGGTTGAGATCCAGCTGCATAAGGTAGGTGCGGTCCAACCCTGCCGCACGACCTGCCAAACTCCAAGAGATGTACGGCCAACCTCAGGCCACACAAGGGCATGTTCGGCCAGTACCTAGCCGCACACCCCAGAGTACTGTGCAATGATAAACGGCAACGGTCAGAAACTTCACAGGATGGGCGGTCCATCCTGGGCCGCTCAAGGGTTGTGCGGTCCCTGACAGGCCGCACAAGCCCACTGCGTGCCAAGCCACAAAGGCATCGGAGACGTGCGGCTAGCCCATGGCCGCACGAGGGGTTATGCGGCCAGCACCTGGCCGCACATCCCAAAACACTGTATAACGGTCAAAATAACGGTCAAAAACCTGAACATGGGCGGTCAACATAGGGCCGCCCAAAGGGATGTGCGGTCTCGCGATAGACCGCACAAGTCTACTGTGCACCGAGCCTGGCTCGAAGCGCGCCGAGCCGATGTACGGCCAGACCAGGGCCGCACAAGGTTTGTGCGGTCTCTGGTTCGATCGCACAATGTCGCAGGCGTGAAAACGGCGAACCTCACCGAGATCGCACATTCCGACCACAAACACGTCCCACGGAGGGGGAAACGAAGAGGAACAAACCCTCAAGCCGACATTGGTTAAATGCCAAAGCAATGGAAGTTTATTCGTTAACAAGGACGAAAGGTCCAAGTTAAGGGAAATGTTGATCAGTCTTGCCGATGATGACAAGGGTCGAACACGGGTTTGTTCGTCGACATTGATTAAATGCTGAAGCAAAGGTATATTCGTTAACGAGGATGAAAGGTCCAAGTTAAGGGAATTGTCGATCGGTCTTGCGATGATGACAAGGGCCGAACACGGGTTTGTTCGTCGACATTGATTAAATGTCAAGGCAAAGGTATATTCATTAACGAGGATGAAAAGTCCAAGTTAAGGAAAATGTCAACCTGTCTTGCCGATGATGACAAGGGTCGAACACAGGTTTGTTCATCGACATTGATTAAATGCCGAGGCCAAGGTATATTCATTAACGTGGACAAAAGGTCCAAGTTAAAGGGAAATGTAGACTGATCTTTCCGATGATGACAAGGGTCGAACACGGGTTTGTTCGTCGACATTGATTAAATACCGAGGCA
Source organism: Amorphophallus titanum (assembly GCA_024336825.1). Classification (NCBI taxonomy): domain Eukaryota; kingdom Viridiplantae; phylum Streptophyta; class Magnoliopsida; order Alismatales; family Araceae; genus Amorphophallus; species Amorphophallus titanum. Next base: position 7,457,877 of record JANBPO010006887.1, on the reverse strand, counting down.
AAGGTATATTCAGTAACGAGGATGAAAGGTCCAACTTAAGGGAAATGTCGACTGGTCTTGCCGATGATGACAAGGGTCGAACACGGGTCTATTCATCAACATTGGTTAAATGCTGAGCCAAAGGTGTATTCATTATCGAGGGTGAAAGGTCCAAGTTAAGGGAAATGTCAACCGGTCTTATCGATGATGACAAGGGTTGAACACGGGTTTGTTCATAAACATTGGTTAAATGCCGAGGCAAAGGTATATTCATTAACGAGGATGAAAGGTCCAAGTTAAGAGAAATGTCGACCGGTCTTGTCGACGATGACAAGGGTCGAACACGGGTCTGTTCATCGACATTAGTTAAATGCCGAGGTAAAGGTATATTTATTAATGAGGACGAAAGGTCCAAGTTAAGGAAAATGTCGACCGGTCTTACCGATGATGACAAGGGTCAAACACGGGTTTGTTCATCGACATTGGTTAAATGTCGAGGCAAAGGTATATTCATTAACGAGGTCGAAAGGTCCAAGTTAAGAAAAATGTCGACCGATCTTGCCGATGATGACAAGGGTCGAACACGGGTTTATTCATCGACATTGGTTAAATGCCGAGGCAAAGGTATACTCATTAACGAGGCTCAATTGCATTTTCTATTTTTCATGTATTTATTTCATTCATTCATGATGATTAGGCCAATCGAACTACATCAATTGAACTTCTATACATTTAAATTAAAATGGTGCCGAACAAATTAATGGAAAAGAACTCCTCAGAAGGTTTTTAAAAACTAGCTGGTTTACCGCCCAACAAACAGACGGCCATCGATCAGGAATCGATTCCTGTCAGAGCCAGAGCTCCGTATCCACATGAGATGCCTTGGAAGAGAAAGAAGGAAGAGAAAACCGCCCGTCGTCCTCCGACTCGAACACCGCCCCGTGCGCCGCCCCCCCGCCGCACGACCGACTCCCACCCGTGGTTACTGACGAGGGGGACCAGACCGGAGCGGCCACGGCCAGGCGGCCCCTGCTGCAAGCGCCGAGGCCGACGGGGCACGGCAGCCTGGCGCAGCAAGACGGGTGCTTGGGGCGCCGCCCCCGGGCGCAGCCGTGGAGGGCGCACCCGCAGTTGCGGTGGTACGGCCGGCGCTGCTTCTCCGCGTCGAAGGAGGCGATGCAGCCGTCGAAGAAGAGGCACTGAGCAAACGCCAGCTGTGCAGCCGCCATGGCCAGGCCTGCTCAGTCTAGGCGGCTGTGGGAGTACGTTGTCGGGGATGCTGGCCCCCTGCACAGGCCGGCGGGGGTCCCCAACAGCCTTGTGTCGGACTGCCGGGACTGCCGATCGAGGTCTGCAATCCCTTGTGATCCCTTTTATTATGAGAGAGAGAGAGGGAGAGAGAAGGCCGGCCAGCGCGTGTCTTGAACGTGCAGCAGCGGCGCCGGGGTCGAGTGGGGGGTAGGGCCCCTGGGGAAGCAGCGGGGAAGACGTTGTTGGGGGGCGACCGGCTCGGCTCGCCAAGATGGACGCGGCGCTGCCGTCAGATGTGACCTCTTCTTTTGGGCTTGGTCGCCGATGCCTCTGGTTACCGGTCAATGTTGGGCCCTTGCTGTGGCCGGTCCATGCCATCATTGATGACGACGGTAGCTGATCGGCTTTACGTTACACATACTTCTACACCGGAGGAGGTGACGGAAACTCCAGGGTGCCGCGGCTGGGATTGTGCACAAGTCTCTTCTCGGGATGATTTTTATTCTATGTAAAATTATAGCTCCTACCCGGGCAAGCATTAACCCCCTAGCCCAGTCTCGACCAACTCCCGACGCGGGCTTTGTGCCTCGAGTTCCAGTCCCCACTATTGTAGTTAGCTCGGGCTTCCAGCCCCAGGCCTCGGTTAAGTCAGCATCCAGTGTTGGTCTCCACCCCAAGGTGTCCGGCTCCTTGGCACCCTACTCGGGCCGTCAGCCCCGAGCCTCAGTCGAGCCAGCTCCTCACACGGGTCTCCCTACCCAGGGGCAGGGCTCCCCAGCATCTCGTTCGGGCCTTTCGACCCAAACCTCTGAGGTGTAACCACTTCACCCGAGTCATCAACCCCCGGTTTGAGGCGTCTCAACGTGCAGACTGGGCGTACAACCCCTGGGTTCCCCACAGATGGCACCTGGCGTGGGCTATCCGCTCTGTCACGGGGGCATGTCCCCCACAACTCGACGACGTCGGCTCCCAGTACGGGTCTGCCTCTATGGGACACAGCGACCCCGGTGTGGACTGAAGGCCCTGTACTCACCTTCCGGTCCTGCCAGTTCCCAGTCCAGGCTCAAGGCCTCGGGTCGCTGGCATCCCGATACCCCCTGCAGTGTCAACTCCGGGTGCAAGCACGTCATTGCGAGCATTTGTAACATTATTATCGGCTCGAGAGAAGGCATACACTCGAGTCACCCAACCGTCGGCCTTCAGTACAGACCTCAAGTCTTGGGGGCCGACTCTGGTATTCCCGGTCGACGGCCTTGTGTCACCAGCATTTACAGGCTGAGTTTTCTAGGTCTACCATCTTGGGGCAGAATCGTCTTCGGTTCTCCAGAAGAAACGTCGTCAAGGCCGTAAAGGCAAGAGACTTACCGCTGCCACTGGCAAGACCCTTCTTGTCGGGGATTTACGAATTCGCCTGGATGGGGGTGAACCCATTATACCCCCGGAGCAGATCGTCTCCACGGTCCCTACTACTAACTACTTTAGCCTTTTGCGTCAAATGCGAGAAGACAAAGTAGAGCTCAAAAGGGCAGACGCCCCGACAGCAGCCCAGAGACACCAGCGTCAATTTAGTGTCTGAGCTCCCAAGTCCCATCGAAGAGACAGTGACAAGGGAGGCCAATAGTCTGACTTGAGAAGGATCTGGGTTCACAAATAGAAGAAAGAGAGGGCCCAAGAGGAAAATGGGGGGATTAAAAAGGGGGTTATTACGATATACCCAAAACTTCCCCACGAAGCTAACTTCTTCCCCAAGTTTCCTTCCGCCCTACGGAAGAAAAGCAGCATACAAAAAAAGAAACCTCTTCTCACCCTTGGTGCCCTTCCAACGGTACACCCCTTTGGTGCCCTCTCAGCGGCACACTCTTTGGTGCCTTCCAGCGGCACACCCTGCCAGTGTCCCCAGCGACACACCTTGCTAGCCCTCCAGCGGCATACTAAGTGCCCCCAGCGATACACCTTGCTAGCCCCCAGCGGCACACTATTGAAGCCCCTCCAGCAGCACACCTGGCTAGCCCCTCCAGCGGCACACCTGGCTAGCCCCTCCAGCGGCACACTGTTGAAGCTCCTCCAACGGCACACCTGGCCAGCCCCTCCAGCGGCACACCTGGCCAGCCCCTCCATCGGTACATGACCCAGCACCCTCCACCGGTGCATCTGCCAAGCCTCCCACCCGATGCAGCGCATTGTCTTCTTCACCCGGTGACACGTTGCAGCCTTTAGAACGGTGTCTCCTATAGCAAGTCCAGCAGTCACAGTCTTCTACCCTTGGCGCGCAGTGGGTTCACATCGAGCCAGCTCCAACCTGCCCAGGTGTCAACACTCTGTCAAGGCATGCAAGGGGCGCTGCAAGGGGGACAAGACGGAGGTCAATCTTCACTTACCTCCATTGTCGGCATAGCGTCATAGGTAGCAGCTCTATAAAAAGCCACTCACGATGAAAAAAAAAGGGAGAGAGAGAGAGAGGCTCTCTCTCACTGGCGGGCTCTCCAGAGAGGTAGAACAAAAAAAAAAAAGAAGAGAAGAAGAGACGCTCCACCCTGGTTACCCACCACTTCGACAATCACCGCCTGAGCGCAGAGAGAAGAGAGAAAGGAAGAAGAAGAGAGGGAGTGGGATTTAGGAGGGGGAGGAGCCTATGCTCCGTTCCACTTCCCCATTGTGTTTCATCTCCTCGTTGTATCTTTGCTTCCTCCCGTTGGTTTTTGTCCCCCCTTTGGCAGTGTATTAGCCTTTGGGCTTCCCTTTTGCAAGGAATAAAAGAATTTGCAAATTTGAGGATGTCTGTGCTGGAATATCGAAATAGGTTCATGGAATTGGGCCGATATGCGCCCCATGTTCTGGCAGATGAAGTCTTGAAGACTGAGCATTTTCTTCATGGCCTGAGACCAGATTTGCGGCAACATTTAATCACAACTCAGGTGGCTGAGATGAATGCAGCTTATCAAGTAGCCGTAGCCTTAGAGCTAGATATGGCGAGACCTCAAGGTTTTTCTCAAGTGACGTCAGTTCAGCTGACGGTTCAACTTCAGCCGAGTTATCAACCTTCTGTGCTGGGAGTTCCTCCTACAGTACCTATTGTCAGTGGTACTTCTTCCTTCAAGCCTAAGTTCAAGAAATTTAAGAAGTTGAAGAAGAGATTCGAGCAACATGTATCTTCAGGGACTATGCAGCAGTCAGCCCCTTCTCAGCAGCAGTGGAGACCAGTGATGGGACCTCTGAGGTAGTGTACGAGATGTGGTGGTAGTCACCTAGGTAAGCCCTGTTCCTTGCCAATGGTCTGCTATCGCTGTGATCAGTCGAGTAATGTCGTTCGAGACTATCCGCAAAGGCCAAAGTGGGTACAGTTCTCACAGTTCACTCAGCTGCAGCAATCGTAGTTCAAACCTCCTCTTCCACCACCGCCATCTCAGCAGTTCTTTCCCTAAGCTTCAGCAGCATCTTCCTTCCAGTCTTCTGCAGCAGCTAGTAAGAAGCAAAAAGGCAAGGTTTCTCACATCACGTGGGTAGAAGCCATGGCATCCAACCTCGTAGAAGGTACGATTATGATTTTCGGTCATGCAGCTCCTGTCTTATTTGATTCTGGTGCTTCTCACTCTTTTATTTCTAAGAATTTTCTTGCATGCATCGAGGAGTCCACTTCTGAAATCTCTTGTGAGTTACTTATTGAATTGTCATCTGGAGAATTCATGTTCACTCCTTTGTGTCTGGAGGAGTCTCCTATTGTAATTAGTGACCGGCAGTTGCCAGTAAGACTATATGCGCTACAGTTAGCGGACTATGATATTATTTTGGGCATGGATTGGTTAGAACAGTATGGAGCCGTGATTGATTACAGATCTAAGAAGGTCTATTTTCAGCCACACGGGAAGCCAGCCTTCTATTTTCAAGGTATTCGATCCCGTCAACTTCCGCCTATAAACCCCTACAGCATATAGTGATCACGTCTTCGGGCGTTGGAGGATTATCACAGCACATGCTGACGTCCCTCCACCGCTTGATGAAGTCCAACGCGGTCTCACATTTTCTCTGCGTAAGGGCACAGAGTTCCGCAAGAGAGACTTCACGTTCGGCCGTCTGGAAACGGTCGACAAACTTCTTCTGCATATCAGCCCAATTAGTCACTGAGTTGGGCTTTACCGTGGAATACCATTAGAAGACGGCGCATGTCAAAGATGTGACGAAACTCCGCAGCGGATATGACTCTTCCAGCGCCAATTCACTCGTGGCCGTCATGTAATAGGCCAGGTGTTCATGCGGCGAGCCCTGCCCATTGAACATCCAGAGTTTTTGAGCTTTTGGGCAATCAGGTGGAAGTTTCTTAAACTGATGGTGAAGGGGATAGGGTACGTTGTACAAATCAACGATGGTCACGCCCTCACCATATTGAGCAAATTTCACCTCCACAATTCGCTCGATCATTTGCTTTTGAACCATAAGGCTTTCTGCAGCAGGAGTGGCGGAAGATCGCACATTGGTCTCATGTTGCGGCACTTCGAATTCCACTGCCACTGGTAACTTTGCAGCGGTAACCGAAGCATTGGCACCTGTTGGAATGGGAGGAGGTTGTTGTTCCATCCCAGTGGGCACCGCTTGAGGCTGAACATGAACCTCCTTTTCACGCAAAAATGCTTGCAAAAGGTTCTTGAGTTCTTGATTTTCGCACCGGAGTTCTTTCAACGCGAGGGTCTGAGCCTCCCTGCCAAGCTCTTCCTCGTGCCCTGGTGTTGGCCACGGAATTTTTCACGTAGGAAAAATAGACGACATTTTATGAAAAATGCGTTGTATGCTCTTTTTGAAAAGAAGCATTCCCCAGATACAGAGGGTGATTCCGTGGGTGCGCATCGTATCCGACGATTTGGGTTCGGGTGCTGGACCTCTCCCCACTGACCGAAGTCAGTGTTGGTTTACATCGGTCTAACATCCGAACACCTTTATTTAACTGTCAAAGAAGCCTCAAAGTCCTTCCCATAGGTTCAGATGTTGAGGGCACTCTCGCTCAGGGCTCTCCGTTCATTCACCACCAACATATAAGACATACAAAAACCATTCTCTCACTGTCCGACTCAATTATCTATTGCGCAATGAACAAAATAAGAAGACGATGCAAGCCACAGAAATAATCACATAGTGGACGAGAATTTTTTAGGTGGTTCGGTCCTTCAGACCTACGTCCACCCCACACTCAAACCCGAGTATGGCTTGCTGCTGCGCAACACAGCTTGCGTCCACTGGGCCTTACAGCTTAGCCTACAATCGCTGAGCCTCACAGCTTACTGTCCGAGGAATCCTCCTCACCCGCTAAGTCTCATAGCTTGCTGTCCAGAGAACCACGTTCTCTGCAACACTGGGGATTACAGCTTACCCGTTCAGTGGAATCCTCCACTGCAAATGCTGACACACAGCTTCAAAGGGATGTTTCAGAAATCAAACGAAAACAAACAAAAGTAGAAATGTATCCATGCAAGGAATATTGCTCAACCAGTTGAGCGACCTCAGATCTTGTTTTGAAACAAAGATTTGAGAGAGGAGATTCTCACGAGCCCTCTGTCTAACACCTGACAGACACTCTCCCTTTCCTCTCTTTCTCTTTCTCTTTCTCTTCCCCTTCTCTCTCTATTTCTTTCTTTCCTTTCTTTCTGGATCGAACGAGACTCTCTGCTCTTCTGCTCCCACTAATGGCTTGTTCGATATCTTATCTTCTCACGAAGGAGTTCTTTATATAGCAGTAGCCGCAGCAGCAGCCCTGGGCGTGTGTTTCCCACGCCTTCCTGTCCAAAATGTGCCACCACGTGTCACGATCTTGATGGCTCTTCCATCCTAGGATCACGTGCCAGTCTTAACTTCCACTAGACTTAACCTGTCATCACAGAATAACACTATTAGTTCAGGTTAAACAGAAATGTTCTGTTAGTGAAGGAATAAGAAGAAACTGCTTATGCATATTACAGAGAGATAGAAAGCATACACGAGGTATGTATTCCTAAGAGCAAGACCTACATGACGTAAGGTTTGCTCTTCTGTTCTCCCAACAAGTGCACGAGGTAGACTTTGCAAACCATGCACGAGGTAGGCACTAAATAGAAAAGATGCACGAAGTATACTTCTGGGAAAACCAACACGAGGTATGGTTTGTAAGAAGATGCATGAGGTATACAAGAGATGCTGAGCTTCCTGGACGCCTACTCTGGGTACCACCAGATCAGCATGTACGGGCCCGACCAAGATAAGACCGCGTTTGTCACCGACCACGGACTATACTGCTACACGCGGATGCCGTTCGGACTAAAGAACACGGGAGCAACATACCAGCGACTTGTCAATCACATGTTCGACTCGCAGATCGGCCGCAACGTGGAGGTATATATCGACGACATGCTCGTCAAGAGCCTCCGAGCTGTCGAGCACCTGCACGACTTGGCGGAAACCTTCGCCACACTCAGAAGATACCACATGAAGCTCAACCCGGCCAAATGCACGTTCGGGGTACGGTCCGGGAAATTCCTCGACTTCCTCGTCACCCATCGGGGGATTGAAGCCAACTCTGACCAAATCCGAGCAGTGTTCGAGATGCAGCGGCCGGGGCGAGTCAGAGACATATAATGTCTCACCGGATGCATCATGGCGCTGACTCGATTTCTGTCCCGAGCTGTCGAACGGTGCCTTCCCTTCTTCCGGCCGATCAAGCAGGTTAATCAAGCACCAGAGAAGAAGGGACAAATCAACTGGGACCAGGAGTGCGAGTAAGTGTTCGAAGAGTTGAAGTGCTACTTGGCATCACCCCCGGTCCTCGCCAAGCCCCAGAAGGGAGAGGAGTTATTCGGCAGTTATCAGCAGGTGGCCAGATCGATCGCCATTCGAAGGGAGCTGGGTGGCCATGCATCTGGCCATTCAAGAAGGCTGGGCAACTAGTAGTCCGTCCGCCTTGGGGTGTGGGAGGCCAGGTCTCTGGCCTTCTTGAGAGTTGGGCGGCTAGCACCTTGGCCGCCCAAGATTTGGGCAAAATATATATATAGTACCTTAGAAAATTCACCAAGGGACAGGGTGGAGCCTACCAAGACAAGGATAAGACCCTACACTTCCAATCAACCAAGGGAAAGGCATCACTTCTATGATGGCTAAACAAGGTGCGCGGGATGTTTAAAATTAGGCGTCTACGGTGGTCAAGGGTGTTGCACCAGTGTCGATGGGCGTGACCCTGACTTGTCACTTATTTACTTGGTACTTGTATGGTATCTCAGTTATCTCGTTAGAGACAAGTGGGAGATACTCCAGGCACAGTGTAAGACGTCAGTGGATGCATCTGCCTTTTCTTCTAGTGACGAGGTACTTCTGTTGCAGGACACCTGACTCTTGTGGCTTTCGTGATTGGTTTTCGTCATTACTGATGTGGTTCTTTGAGTAGTCAGTGTAGAGTACATGACGACGAGGTCGTGTACGTGTTGGTGCTTTAGATTGTGCGGTCTTGAGTTAGGTTTGTCTTTGTAGATGAGCCTGTACGACTGTGATGTCGTGACATGTTCTGGCAATGTATCCAGAGGTTCCTTGTTTCGGTTCGGTGATTCCAGACCATGAGTACGAGAATCTGTATTTCTTGCTGACTACGAGTAGTTTAAAGGGACAAGGTTTTATCGGCTGTCGTGTTTTGTTTAGTATGGCTTTCCTCTTTACTTTTAATATTGATCATAGTCCTGTTGTTATAGTTCCTATTATTGTTACTGTTGTTTAGCACTATTGTTTCATGGTGGGGATCCGCAGGACCCCTACTAAGCTAGTGAGATGAGACTCACCCCTAACTTTAGAGGTGAAGCTGCTCTTCTTCCACGTGGTTTGAAAGTGCGGTTCCTAGTTCTTAGTGCCAGCTTTGCCAGTGTCAGGCTACCCCCGACTTCAGAGTACGTTTTGACATGGGACGAATCGAGACTCAATACCAACTAGATGTGAACCTGAGGCTCTAGGTGACGATGCGACTAAATGGACAACACGACCAGCAAGGATGCGAAACAATTTGACACCCAAAGAGCTCTAGAAGAGGAATATGTCTTCAACAAGAAGTATAAGATCACAATCATCGCAAGCAAGGGAAACGTGGGGATCCGCGCGGTTGAGAAATCGACACTAAGTCAAAGGGTTGTCAACACTCTCACGAGCTCAGATTGAGTCACGGGATGGTTCATGCTATCTCACTCACAGCGCGATTGAAATTGAGCGAGATAGGATCCTATCATCTCACATGCAATGGCATCTAGAACGCATACAAAATAAGAAAATGTGACAAAGGGGAAGCAAAATCGTACCTCCACACTCCAGGCGTGTTGAAGACTTCCCCGACCAAGACATAAAACTCCTAGTACAGTAATAACAAATAATTACATAACCATATTTAAGTCCCACTCCACGTAGGGAGGTAATAGGCTACACAGTGAATTCGGGAGCGGTAAGCTTGGGTTGACGGGCAGCACGTCAGACGGGCTCTCGGGGCGGAGACGAACTGCTAGTCCGGATCGGCACTGTTCAGATCTACAGAACAAGAAATACTTGCGGCTGATGGAACTATTGTCTCTCGGCATCTTCTGACTGCGGCAAAGGGCTGGAACAAAGGCGGGAGTCCCTAGTTGATCCCCAAAAATGGCGAATGCTAAATCAAAGCCAGTGTATTTATGGGAGAATTGAAACTGAGACCTATCCTATAGTTCTATCCCGAGACAGATCTGCGTGACCCGGCTATCTCGCTTGCTATGCCGAGATCAGGAGTCGGATTGGAATGGAATCAGTGCTGTTGCGATGAGGACCCGAAGAGCTTCAACTTATATGGTTTTGAGAACCATCCACCATGCAGATTTCTCAGTAAAAACTCTACAATAGAGGTTTCATGCTGGCAGGGTGTGCAGGGTACACCATAACTAGCCTGAAGATGGAGGTTGACCAAAGTGGAAATGGTGGATCTAGATCACGGAGTTAACATGGGTGAAAGAGGGTGAAGTGGGGATCGATCACACCAAATTTGGTGTCTATCAGAGAAGGTCTAGGGGGTGGGAAAAATGGGTTTGTAGGGTTCTATCACATCGATCTGCAGACAGGTAGACTACGCGGGATGGGAAGACAAAGGTGGGAAGGGGATCAAATGGAGGCGGATCGACGTAAAATTTGAACTGGGAAGAGGGGTGGACATGAGGAATAGTTTGCCAAAGTTTGATGTCAATCAGATGGTGGGATTTGGTGAACCAACCTTTCTTTTCACCCCTTGTCCTACAACTCAGAGCTCTAGACAGCAGGCCAAAGGATGGCTTGTGGTGGCTTGATGGCCGCTTTGATGGCGGCGGCAGTGGCGGTCACTGGGTGCCGCACCTAGAGGAGGAGATAGAGGTGGGAATCACTCCCAAAAAATAGGGTTTCACACCCTAGATCTACAAATCTATCTACTATAAGAAGGAGGAGGAAGGAGGAGGAGAGAGGGAGGGGAGCCCTTGGCTTCTTTCACAAAAATTCCGCATATGTCTGTGGAAGTCGTAGAGTAATAGGCTGCAGAATTGGCAGAAGAGTAGGCTGGCTCATGCTCAAGTCTGGGAGGGGTATTTGCATCGTTATGGTCAGCAGCGCCACCTCAGCCTGCATCACAAATATGTATGCCAACCAGCTAAGGGGGAAATGATAAGAGAGGCTACATTCGGGATGAGGAATGCTTCCCACCTCGACCGACACTATATTCAAGCCTCCAAGAGGAGCCCCCGCTGGCTCTGGTCCTCCTCCTGCTATAGGGTATGATGGCCCTTGCCCAATTATGGATAGCCTCAGAGGGCTGAATGTTAAAAGGTCACTCTCATAAGCTGAAGAAGCCCTGGCATCTTCAGTCTCCGTGTCCGCTCGAAGGGGCTCGTCATCACTGGAGCCACCCCCATAGTCAACTTGTTCAGAGGAGGAAGATTCCTCGGCTTGCTCCCAGATCTCCAGCATCTGAGCAGGCGCTGTGTTGCCAAAGGCGGCTCCTTCAGTTGGGGCTTCGTCAGCAGTCTCCATCCCAGGGACATCAACTTGTTGAGTAGCTTGAGGCTCGTCCCCTGAAACTGCTAATTCGCCCGCAACTGCTTCCCCGACAACTCCAACTTCAGGAAGCATTTGGGGTTGAATATCAACTGAAAGCAGAAATAATGAACAGTCAAGACCTGACTGAAGATATAATGGGACATACAATTCCATGGGTGAACTCTGAGTTACCTCCCGGTTCTTGCTGAGGTGTCGGTGAAGGTAGATCACCTTCAACAAGAGCCGAAGGAGTTTCCTCCTCCCCCTCTCTGGCTGCGTCACTCGGCATCGCCGCTAGTCCGATGACGGCAGAAACAGTGCCTGCGTCCGCAAAAATGGTGATCAGTATAACGACAAAAGCAGGCGGGATAACCCGTGAAGGAAGAAGGGGAGTTACCTTCATCAGTGGGCCCTTGTGTCCAGGCAGCCTCAAAGTCAGCGAAGGAAGGAACCAGAGGAGGCACAATATCTGGTCCTCCCTTCGTAGCCCTCCTCCGACGGGCCCGCTCGGCCCGGGTCTCTGCTCTTTTGGCCTTTTTGGCCTCGCTGATAGCCTCTCTGACCTGGGACCGGGTCCGCTTCCGTGAGTCACGTTCAAGAGGTAATTGGCTATACCTCCAGTATTTTCAAAGGACATTCTGCATATTTTATGTAATCTCCCTCAGTTTAACAGTAAGCCGGCCACGTTACTCTCCCTCAATTTCATCCTGCTCTACTAGCAAGGGAGTTATGTTTCAAGACTAATTGCCAAATGGAGTTGCCGGAGGTCCATATCTTGGTGCCAAGAGACAAGACTCCGTGGTTCCATGATGTTCAACACTCTGAGGAGTTATCTGTCTAGGAATGTCCGATGATGGTTAGCGCCGGGTGTCTAGGGGCAATCACCCGGATGAAGCTGCATGTTCATAACCAGGCCAGGCCGTCTGCCAGGTGGGCCCATTATTTGAGAAGATGTTGTAAATCAAGGAGCCTGAAGGTTCGAGTCTGCGTCAGACGGGCCCATGTTCAAGATATTTTTGCCAAGAAGAGACGGCGGGGTGGATATAAGAGCCACGTGATGTGCACTCAAGGGTCCACTTCTCTTTCTCCTTCTTTCTATTCACCATTTCTTCTACTCAGCTCCCACCCTTGGGTGGTGTATCTTCACATTTCAGATCCTGCTTCTATGATCTTCTCCTCTCTTCTGGGGTCCGTGAACTCCCATTCCTCTTCTTTTTCTCATCCAGATTCTCTAGATTCTCCCTCTTGTCACAATTCTAGGCCTCAGCCTATGTCTGTCTTTTACCCCGGCTTTGGGACCTCTCCTGATTCTTTCTCTTCTCATCAGGAACCTCTGGATCCTTCCTTCCATCCCGATTTTGGGACATCTTTTGATTCCCCGAGACTTCCGGGTGTTGTTTCTGATTCCTTTCTGACCCTGTCGGATGTCTACACTTTTCCTTCTCCAACCCTGTCGGATGACCATTACTCTTCTTCTCCGACCACGTCGGATGATTACTCTTCTTCTTCATTTTCACAGCAATCCTTTCATTGTCTTTCTACTCTCTCCTCCTCACCCTTTCGGGGTTCTTGCCCTTTTTCGTGCTATTTTCGAGACTTTAGCCCGCCTTGATCTCAGTTAGTCTCCATTTCTTCTATATTTGGTTCCTTGTTATCAGGGTCTCTGTGCCTTAACGAGGGAGTTCTAGCCCTCGTCTCTCTTCCTTTTATCCTTCTTCGAATTCGAGACAAGGCCAGAGTTGAAAACTGATTTCGAAGAGTAACTTTTCGCTTTCCGGTGGCGGAAGGTGATCAGAGTTAATGCCAACGCACCACGAAGTACAACCTCTGTAACCAATCTCACCACTGGGGGCGCAAAACGGATGGGCCTGTTAGGATCCGATCCGAATGCAACTAAGGCCCGCATCCTATTGTCGGGTCTAGATCCGGATCTGAATACCTCTGTTACCATATGTTGATATTCAACTGGGCCCGATCTTCAGACATTTCTCACAGAACAATGGAGCTCCCGACCAAACATTTTCCCCCATGCCTGGCTTGCTAAAGACCAACTTCTGTAATCTTTGTCGTCTCGCTAATGCTATGATCTTCCCGAGTAAAGCATCTGCAATCAGAACCTGAGGAGACGAAAGCAGAATAACTCATTTTCTGTATACTTTTCTTGAGAGAGAACCCCAAATAGAACAGCACATGGGCAGCCGGTGCTTTTTCCTTCCACCTGTAACAGGGAGGCAGCAGACCCACGGATCCATCGTGGTTTGCTCCACCTTCTGAACACGGTTGTAAACAAGGTGTCTGCTCTATATTCTCAGTGAGAAATTTGTCTCTTATATACAGGGTCATATATACGGAGCCGGTTACAGAGATGATGACAACGGAAAGAATCCCACTGCAACTGAGGCTCTCTCCTGATGTTGTCGGGAGAGATTTGATCGGGATCAAATGTTTTCCGATGTGGTCGGTTCCGGATCTACCCGACCCGTTTTGCGCTCCTGCTTGTCACAGTGTTGTCACTCCGACCGACCTCCTTCGAGAGTTGAGTCGCTACGTCGTTGAAAGGACAGCACTCTCCACGTTAAAGACAAATCAACCGGTGACCCAAATTGCCTCCCACTATATGTGGGTGACATTCAGATGTGATATTTTTTATGTTAAAATTTATTAGATCGAGTCATCTAACTTAAAATTTTAAGATATTAAGTGAAGAAGACATCATAATTATAATCATATTATATTTTTAACATATTTTTAATACGAAATTATTCTCTAACACTCTACACAGAACGCAACTTCCTCGTCCATCCATAAAATTACCGAAACTTCTGATTTTAATTGCGAAGGACAAATTGAAGAAGATATGGGTCACCAAGGAGGAGGCCCGAATTATAAGGCGTGCAAGGGCGGAGGAGCCCTTCCGCATGTCAGATCTACAACGGGTGCGGAGTCCGACAAGCACTGAGACCTCCGCATCCCCGAGATTTACAACTCAGCCCCCACGTGTGTAGAAGCGCCGAGGGGCAGGCAAGAAGGTACGGCCTACCTCTCCGTGGGCCAGCACAACTCATAGGGAGGAGGATTATTCAGCCCAGGCCTCTACATCCCGGGTATCTATTTTTGACAGACTAGGGGTGGAACACAAGCATGATAGGCAACCGCCCAGGAAGAAGCAGGTGCTTCAGGTGACCAATGGCACTGCCAAAGTGTTCACCTATTATGCTGCTTCCGCCGACAAGCAGCCGGAGGACACCTCGGGAGAGCTCAACCAACCTCTCCAATATTTGAGGTGGTCGAGGCCCATGTCCCGAATCTTGGCGCAAACACAGCAGGCGCCGGCTGCTGGTACGTCTCAGCCCGAGCCGACAGGGCAAAAAGAGCGCCAAGAAGATGTCCACAGTGTCGATGAGGACAACCACCCCCAGCACGAGGAAGATCTGGGGGAAGAGTGTTGCACCCGAAATTGCTTCAAAATATTTTGAGAATTTTATCATGAAACAACTGACGGAAATATGGCGTAGCGTCAACACCGTCGATTTATAGAGCATCTCCGTGAGTTAGGGTCCATTGGCCCGACAAGTCACAACCACAAGCGACGTCGCAGCAAGGAAATTAATGAGGAAAATACATGCGTATACTTGTCAAAGTAGCTGAGCAAGTGTATCACACGGCACAGACGAATACGAGAATTCCTCCCCACGCGGCGACACCCAATCAAACGACAAACGAGACGCTCCGCACGAAGCTCCACCAACGTAGTGCTGTCACGCGGTGAGAGGTGGACCTTGAGGAGCAATATATCTATTCTCCTCAACCCAGGACGACAGAAACGGGGGGAAACGACGCGCAGAGGAGCCAAAAGGCCGAAACGGGGTCAAATGACTCCTCCAGGCACGCAGCCGGAGGAGGAGGAGCGGGTGGCCCACGGGGTTCGCGCAACCGAGTAGGGTCGCGCGACCCCACTGGGTTCTCCCCACCCATCTTGTCCGCCGGCTCCCAAGTTGCTTTCTTGGAATGAGAATTCCTTTATAACACCTTTACCAGTCGGATAGTTTTATTTCTCAATACATGTTCCTTCCAGTCTATGATTTTGCTAGGCTACTCCATATAAGACAAGTCTGCTCTCATCTCCAGGGGCTCATATTCAATAACATGTGAGGCATCTCGGACATATTCCCTAAGCATGGAGACATGAAAGACTGGATGTACATGCGACAGAGCGGGTGGAAGTGCAAGTCGATAAGCCACCTTGCTGACTCTTTACACAATCTCGAATGGCCTGATATACCTGGGACTGAGCTTGCCCTTCTTCCCAAATCGCATGACTCCCTTGGTAGGAGACACCTTTAGGAATACATGGTCTCCTTCTGTGAATGTCAACTCTCTCCGTCGCTGGTCTGCATAACTTTTCTGACGGCTCTGGGCTGTGAGGAGTCACTGTCGGATCATAGATATCTTCTCTGAGCAGTCCCGCACCAACTGTGGCCCGAACAGTTGCTTCTCACCAGCTACATACCAACACACCGGTGACCTACGTGGCCGCCCATAGAGTGCCTCATAAGGTGCCATTCCGATGGCAGAATGGTAACTATTATTGTATGTAAATTCTATCAGGGGGTAAATGATCATCCCAATTCTCCCTCCATTCAATACTGCATGCCCTCAGCATATCTTCTAGAGTTTGGATGGTACACTCGGATTGCCCATCGGTTTGAGGATGAAATGCCATGTTAAGCCGCAGTTCTATCCCCATAGCCTACTACAAACTCTTCCAGAACCTCGCAATTCTATCCCCATGTTTGCTAAGGATTCGATTAGAGTCTACTTGTTGATGGGCAAGAAGTGTGCAGTCATTGTGAACCTATCCACAATTACCCAGATTACGTCATGCTTTCTTCTGGTCATGGGTAGACCAGACACAAAGTCCATGGTGATTTGTTCCCATTTCCATTGTGCCATCTAAATGGTCTGGAGAGGATCGCCAGGTCTCTTATGCTTAATTTTTACCTGCTGACATGTGAGACATTTGGACACAAACTTCACAATGTCTCGCTTCATTCCTGGCCACCAATACATCCTCTTCATATCTTGGAACATCTTGGTGCTATGATGCTTCGGTCGATGACCTGCTAATACATTCACTACTCCCTCGCAGAGGGGTTGATCAAGGGGTGGGGGAATTAACTAACACAACCAAAACTACCTCCACGCAGGGAGGGGCTGTAAGCTAGCCAGGCGGGGTGGGGGAGCTATGTTAGTGGCCAGATGGATGAATTCTACCGGTTCTGCCAGCTTCTAGAATAGCTTGATAGGGGGTCAAAGAAGGTGCCGCCACAGACTCTATCGAGCTCAGAAGAAGCCAAAACTGGAGCCAAAACTTCCTGTGTTGGCCCAGAAGGATGCCTAATTTTTGAAGGAATTTCTTGACGTCGTCGGTGGGTGGGTCAGGGCCTAGATCAAGGCCGAACTGCTCTGACTCTGACTGTTCCCAGAGGGCTGCTGCAGGAAGACAAAGGCGCCACGAGCACTCCCGGGGTCTGATTCATGCGGGACCAGAACCTATGTGACCGTGGTCGAGTGTTCTTCGAGCGGAGACCAACGGGGCCGTCGTTGGAGGTCAGGGATGGCCGCGCAGATAGGAACAGTTGAAGGGTGTTAGACCAGGCTCTGGGGAACTAACCTTGCACACCTCAGGGAGAAAATCTGGAACTCTTGACTCCAAGCTCCAAAAATTACTCTGCTTATTGGAGATGATAGAGGACATGGAGGAGAAAGCTTCAGCCAAATACCGCCCCAAGAAACTCAAAGATATGGCCGTGGGAGCCTATGCAATCCGCTTCTGGTAGTTTGCCTGGGAGGGATTGCGCAGTCTATCGAAGAAGACTCCTCCGAACAGCCCGAAGTCGGATGACAGTGAGACCACCTCGCCTACAAAGCAGCCTTGACGAGCTTTCCAGAAATATAGGGTTTGCCACCGGGAGCTTTGTGGAGATGACAGAATAGCCTCTGCAACCAGAAGCTTCTTTGCTGCCTGCGAACTGGGAACTGCAGGTTGAAATGAGAGGTGAAAAATGGGGTAAATAGGAGGGGAAATGGGGCGGATGGGTGTGGAGGCAACCCCTGGATGTTAGGGGATCTGGGAGGGGGCAAACCAAGGTGAGGGATTGGGAGAATGGGGGCTGGAAGGGGGTCTAGCAGGTGGTGAGAGAGAGAGAGCTATGAATTTGGGATGGGATAATTTCCAAATTACAGATCTGGTTACCCACTCCACGCAGGGAGGTAAAGGGTTACAATTCACTGATTTGGAGTTTCTGGAATCTGGGTTGATGGGCAGCACTCGCTGTAGCCACGGGAGACGAGTCGGGGCCGATCCGGATGACGATCGGGTACCGAACTGGTTCTGTCCACGCTGGTTGCCCTGCGCAGCAATCTTGTGATGGCCGGTACTCCTAGATCCGAGGCCCGATTGGAGTTATGTTTGTTGGAGAACGTTGGCGAGTGGTTGAGGTGTCTACACTCCGAAGGGCGCGTTCAGATCTTTTCAGATCTGGGCGCAGTTTTGTTTCTTCCGAGCTTCTGGTTCTGAGCTCTCAGAATGACGCAGCGACACGGTAAAATAATTTAGAAATACTTTCTGATGGAGGATCAAGGCGTTCTTTGTGGGAGAACGCTGGGGTCATCTAGAGGAAGAACTTCACTGAAGACTACTTGCACAGATCTTGCACGGATAAGGCGGTGCAGGCTCAGAAAATTGGTGTTGGTTCTGAGTCAGATCTGCTGAGATAGATTGCGCGATCTCACAATAATTTGGGCCACGGATAGCACAGTGCTGGGATTGAGGCGAGGTTGGTGGCGAAGCGAAGAGGACTTGAAATTCTATGATCTATCTTCAGACCTTATCTGCAGATGACGTCGAGGTTGGGCTACAGCAATTAAAAGACAGGTATCTTCAGATCTAGGCAGCAATCTGAAGTCGATCTGCACACCTCCACAAAAAGAATTGTTCCCGTCGGTCACAAACTTGGATCAACACAAAACCAGCGCTGAAAGTTTTCTAACTCACAAATCTATCACATAGATTTTTTGTGGAAGAAGAAAATAGAAGGAAGGGAGGATACAAGGTCGAGTCTCACAACCTATTTCTGTCTCGTCACAGGACAGACCCCAAGGAATCACTCCCAAAAGAACACAAAGAGAATCACTCTCTAACACAATTTTCTCTCATAAAACTTCATTAATTCCTTCAATTACACTATACATGCCTTTATATAGGAAATGGCTAAGGGAGAGGGAGGGGATACGTGAGATCTCTAATGGAGAGAGGGGAGGTGGCCCATGACTTGGTGAAAGTGAAAGGGAGATATAGAAGAATGGCACAGTGCATATAAAATAATTTAAACATGGCTCACATAACACATGAGTTGAATAGAAATTACACATGCACTTCTTTGAAATCTCCAGGTATATAACGGACTGGATCGGCGCCGTTAAGTACCATGACGGACCTGCTCATGGCCGCTATGCTTCACAGAACACAGGTATTTCTCAGAAAACCCAGACTATAATGCACCTCAACAGGGGCGCTATAAAAATATAATGCACCGGCACATGGGCGTTAAAGTCAGCACGCACACAACGATTGGCACATGGAGTATAACGGACCATCGCGGGGGCGCCATACTATACATAACGCACCTACAACGGCCGTTATGCCTTCCAGAACGTCTAACTCTATAGGAAATTCGGCGTATAACGCACCACAAAGGGGGCGTCAAACATTGCACGGTGCACGGGTACTAGGCCATCATGCACAACGGACCTACAATGCAGAACAAAGTACTATAATGCACTACCTGGGGCGCATTAAGGCCACCCGAACGATGAAATCCACAGGAAATCCCAGACACTATTCACATAACGGCCTACTAAGGACACGTTAAATAGACATAACGCATCAGGGGATATGCGTTATATCACCTGGGTCACGCGACTCCGTGAACTAGAAGCGAAAACCCATCCCGGCCAATGGAAATCGACTTGGGACGCGACGAATCACAAAACCTGCTAATCCAAACAACCCATATCGTCCATACAGACCTAAGCATGCTTCTAGAAATTAAATACGCAGCCCATGGAATTAAATTAACTAATTAAACAATAAATTCAACAATAAATGAATTAAAATGCACCAAATAGAAAAATGCACGAACTCCAATGCAATTGGTGTCAGATCACGGCACAAGTGATGCCAACGGTGTCCTAGCACGATAGAGATCCCATCCCCCAACCTGGGTGACGACAGAAACGACGATACGATCACGAACCGGCGTGAGAGAGAAACGCCACCTCGCGACCCGGCTCGATTCCACATCACGTGAACCGAGGAACTGAGGACGTCGACGCGATCCTCACGGCGCGAGCGTTCCAATGGTACCTATCCGGCCTCAATCAGCAGTCGTCTGGACCCCGAAACGAGAGAGGCACGTACCAAGTTGTAAGGCGTCATAACAATTTGCCTAAGCAGTTTAAAAATTCTACCTTGGCATCATGGCCTTCCGTCTAAGTCAAGTTGTACGGTGTCATGGCAATCTGCCTAAGTCATTTAAAAAAAACTCTGCCATGGCGTCATGGCCTTCCATCTAAGCCAAGTTATACGGCGTCTTGGTAATTTGCCTAAGTCGTTTAAAAATTCTACCTTAGCGTCATGGCCTTCCGCCTAAGCCAAGTTGTATGGCGTCATGGCAATTTACCTAAGCCGTTTAAAAATTCTGCCTTGACGTCATGGCCTTCCACCTAAGCCAAGTTGTACGACGTCATGGTAATTCACCTAATCCATCTTGGCGTCATAGCCTTCCGCCTAAGCCAAGTTGTATGGTGTCGTGGTAATTTACCTAAGCCGTTTGAAAATACTATCTTGGCGTCATGGCCTTTCGCCTAAGTCAAGTTGTCCGGCGTCACGGCCCTATGCCTAAGCCGGTAAACACTCTGCCTTGGCGTCATGGCCTTCCGCCTAAGCCAAGCTGTACGGTGTCATGGTAATTTGCTTAAGCCATTTAAAAATTCTGCCTTGGCGTCATAGCCTTCCACCTAAGCCAAGTTGTACGTCGTCATGGAAATTTGCCTAAGTCATCTAAAAAATACTGTCTTAGCGTCATGGCCTTCCGCCTAAGCCAAGCCGTTTAAGCATTCTACCTTGGCGTCATGACCTCTTGCCTAAGCCAAGTCATACGGCGTCATGGCAATTCGCCTAAGCCATTAAAAATCCTTTCTTAGCATCATGGCCTTCCGCCTAAGCCAAGTCATACAGTATCATGACCAAACGTTTAAGCCGTTAAATACCCAACCTTGGCATCATGGCCTTCCATCTAAGTCAAGTTATACGGCGTCATGGCAATTTGCCTAAGCTGATTAAAAATTCTACCTTGACGTCATGGCCTTCCACCTAAGCCAAGTTATACAGTGTCATGACAATTTGCCTAAGCCGTCTAAAAAATTTCTACCTTGGCGTCACGACCTTATGTTTAAGCCAAGTCATTTGACATCATGACCTTCGGTCTAAGCCAACAAACATCTTACCATTGGCTCGGAGTTGTTATCCGAACCAATAAACAAAACAAAATTGTGCTCGGAGATGGACCAATAAGCGATTGACGACTCGAGGCATCAACAAATAATAGTAAGAGAAATGACCTGACTCGTTGGCAAAAAACGGGTGTCAACACGCGTGGGACTTGCTGAGACGCGTGGTGGAGCGAGGAACGACGTGGATTTGGCGCGATCCTGAACGGTGGATTCGAAGTCGGCAGTTCAGTTCGCGATGGTGTTTTCGGCATGGTTTAGTCGCCCATGGGGCACGGTTTCTTCGATGGAGGTAGGGAGATGGACCCCCTCCGCATTCTGCACGTTTTCCCTATCTCCGTGCGTAGTTTGATGGCCGATCGGGGGAGATCGAACCAGTTTAGTATAAACCGTAGTTTTTGGGGTTCGTAAGGTTGGCCAAAAAATGGCAACCACTCGCGACATAGTTAGTGTCAAACTGACCGCTGGGATGTCAGGATCCCAACCCCACCAGTTTCATGTCGATTGGTTGTCATTTCGGGCCGGTAGGAGTCTGGGAACCCCGGTGACTCTATTTGGGTCGATTCGTCTAAATCGCCCGAATCTTACGATTTAGTGTGTTTCGCGGCGTGCATGTGGTGTTTTTTGGAATCCTTGAAGGATTTCTCACCGTTTGGATGTATTTTCCCTACGCTACGGTGTACATGGGGCGTGGAACAGGCAGATGGGGCCATTTCACTATTTTTAGCCGTCGGATTGGCATAATGGTCCTACCAGAGACTGCTATGTGCATAACGGTCCCCCGATAGACCGTTATGCATCGTTCATTGGTTTTCATCTTCGGAGGTCTTGGAGCATAACGGGCCAAGACAGGTCCGTTATGTGGAGCATAACGTCCTTGTTCAGGTGTGTTATGGTCGGGTGGTTTTTGAGGATTGCCATGTCCGAACCCTCGACGACTGTGTCCACCTCGAAGACTGTGTCAGTCGGTTTGCATAATGGACTTCTCCCTCTGCGTTATGGTAAAGATAACGCGTAGGTGTAGATTTGTTATGGTTCGTTGACCAATGCTTTGACTGGGTATGGCGGTTGATATAACGCGCCCCACCCTGCGCGTCTTGTGGCTATGACGGATTAGGTATGGTCCATTATATGCCCTTGGTTTGTGGTTAGTGTGTTTCTGTGTCTGTTCGATATAACGCACCTGTCTTTGTGCATTATACTTGTATAACGTGCCTGTTGTGGTCCGTTATACTCAGTGTTGTTAGTGCGTTGGTCTGTCGAGCATAACACACATTCTCCGGTGCGTTATGTTCATATGGCGCCCCTATGCTGGTACGTTATATCATCTGTATGTAGTTTTTGGTCTGGTTGGCATAACGCCCCTCTTGTGGTGCGTTATGTGGGTATAGCGCCCCTATGCTGGTGCATTATAGTCCTATTTGCCGTATTAACCATTTGCTTGTTCTGTGTTGTGTGTTTGTCTATCTTAGGTCCTTGTTTAGGGCGGTGTCTGTCTGTCGGTGGTTATCTAGATTAGTCAGTTTAGGTGAATGACTGTGGTCTTTTCCTAGACTACGATAGTACCCTAACGATTCAATCTAGAAACTACCATTGTCTGTGCCTCTGGTTATGTAGCGGCTATCTCTTGACTCTTGGACTCCCCCTAGTAGTTGACTGACAAGTTGCTCTGCCCAGAGTGTTGTCATCTCCTGCCACTTTTGTCCCCATTGATTCTACTTACTTGTGCTACAGTGGCGGTGGATGTGTTTGTATGTCGGTGTCGTGTCGGTTCCAATCGACCCGGGGTTACCTAGTGGTTGGCAGGAAGTCTTGTTGTGTCTCGGTGACCTTGTCTAATTCGAGACATTGGTTCTGGATGCCTCGAGGTACCGTTCTACCTCGGTTTGTGTATCCAGGTGTGTTGAGGGTTCTTGGTGCCCCCTCAGGTCTCCGTGTGTCATTTCCTCAGAGGGTCATTTTCCTTGGCTTAGGATTAGATCAATTGGCCACTTGTTCCGCTATGTGTGATGATCCTGACTCAGAGTCGTAGGACTCAGGGACCGTTGTAGTTGTAGGGCTAGCTGCCTTGTCCTGAGTCTGTTGGCAGTCTCCTGCGCTACCTTTGGTACTTCGAAGTACGTGTTACAGGGCACTCTTGCCTGTAGGTACTTCGACACTTGCATTTTGGAGTCCGTGTCTTGTGAGCCTTCACTAGTCGTAGCCTTACGGCACGCTTCGGCGTGACGACTTTTACAGCGGGGCACTTCCGGTTCACGATTTTTAAGTTAGCCTCCGTCAGCTCCCGCAGTTACCGTTGTGTCCTACGGGGGGAGAAAATTAGCTAGAGGCCTGGCTTAGGCAAAAGCCAGTGTGTGCACACGCGGTCAGGGGCTTTGGACTGATGTCGACGGGCATTCCCCTGTCTAGTCACTCACGACTTGGTTACTGTTATGGTTCTGACAGTGTCTTAGTCTCTACCAGTCTGTAGGTATCGTAGACGAGATGCTAGTAGGCGCAGCATAAGACGTCAGTGGACGTAGTTTGCTGTTCTTCTGGTGTGGGGCACTCCAGTCACGTGACGCGTGACTCTTCTCTTCGCGGTTCTCTTCGCGTTCCTCGTGCATCGTGACCTTCTGGGTTAGCCTTTTTGTGGCTGTACTCGGGGTCAGTGTTTGTCGCTTGCACGACGTTCTGGTTGTGTATGTGGCAGTGTGCACGACGTCCTTATCATGTTATCTGTAGTTTGTGTCGGTCGTCTGTCTTGGTTTTCCTAGGCTTTCTCGTTGTCATTGCAGGTCTTCATTTGGAGCCTAGCGTCATGTTGACAGTTCGGTAAGCTTCTGACTCCTTTAGTTCAGAGTTCACCCTTCTGTCTTTGCTTGCTGTAGTGTCTATTTTGTAGGTGCCTTGTGTCAGCAGTTCGGCAACTCCTGACTCTGTCAGCTCCGAGTTGCTCTCTTGCCCTTGCTTGGAGTAGTTTGGGGTACCGAGGTTAGTTCGGTAGCCGTTGTCTGGTACGACTTCTTCCTTCCCCTCTTCCTTAGCTTGTTCCCTACTCCTACTTCCTATTCTGTTCTTTTTACAGCCTTGTAGTTTAGCTTTCCTGCTTTACTACTGCCTGTTGCTTGCCTGCTATTTTAGCGTGTTACTACGCGTTTTTCTTGGTGGGGATCCACGTGACCCCTACTGAGCCAGTGACACAAGGCTCACCCCTACTTTTTAGGTGGTGGTCATTCATTCGGCTTCCATGTGTACTTGGGGCGCGTGCTCGTAGCCTCTAGTGTGGCCAGCTGGTACCTTCGTCGGGCTTCCCCCGAGTTTCTGGTATGTCTTTTCTTTTCTGTCGACTATACTTGGCACTTGTTGTTTTTCCTTTGGACTTCGTCACTCACTCTCTCTCTCCCATCTCACTCTCTCACCCTCCCTCTCTCTCTCACGTCGCCACTCTCTCTCCCTCCTCTGGGGTTCGGGCGAGACAACGACGGATCGAGATGCGAAGCATACCGTTGGACTCCTGGCGATGAGTGGAGCGTGTTAACGACCACCTCTGTGCGGTTCACGGCACGTGGAGGCGAGACGGGGCGAGAGGGGTGCGGTGATCTACCTCGCTTGCATGTGGCTTAAACGGCTGATTCGGCTTGAACAAGGTAGGGGGATGGATCACCGAGCTCGCTAGGAGCATTCCCAATGGCATGAACAACGTCTTTATTGCTTCTAAGCATGTCCATTGTCTATTTCTCCTTTTTCGTACATGAACGTCGTTCCTTATGTTTTAATCCACCATGAACATCGTTGCTGAGTTTTATAGCATTAGATTGTGGTTATGCATGCGTGGTTTGGCAGAGAACAAGTTTTAGAAGCGAATCCCATCGATTTTGGTCGACCGGGAGGTGTTTCGATTTCAAACCGAACCCCTTCGCAACCGAATCGGTGTGACAGCCATTCCAGTGACCATCATACTTGTTACGCCCCTCATAGGGTGCGTTACATTACTGTGGTAGACCTCTATAGGTGCATCACAGCTTGTGTAACGGCTGGGCATTCGACCGTTATAGCCCTTCGACTTGGTTTGACTTAGATAGGTGGTTGGCATGACGGTCTGTCGTGCGACCGTCACAGCCTTGTAGCGCGCCACTATAGGCCTATTACATTTCTATAAAAACTATGGATTTTCACTCGTTTGGGTAAGCTTAATGGACCTAAGGTGGCACGTCATAGCCTTGTAGTGCACCTACCTTAGACCGTTACACTTAACGGACCTAAGGTGGCACGTCACAGTCCTGTAGCACACCACCCCTAGACCGTCACACCTTGTGACGTGATAGCGGTAGACCGTTACATTCTCTGGCATTCTAAAAAGTGGTAAATTTATTTCCTAATGCATTTTATGTTGCATATCTACCATGTTTAAGTTATTTTATAATGCAATGACTTGCTTTTAGATCCCAGTAGAATGCTTTCTCTTTCCTTGTGATAAAATCACTAGTCGTAGCCCAGCGACCCCTAGTGTAGGCAACACGATCTCAGCATATCTTCTAAGGTCTGAATAGTTCTTTCTGACTGACCATCGGACTGAGGGTGATACGTTGAAGAAAAAGCAAGCTCAGTGCCCAAAGCTTTCTGGAAGATACGCCAGAAGTCGAAAGTGAAACGTGGGTCACGATCTGACACTAGTGAAACTGGAATACCATCTAGTGGCACGATCTTTTCAATGTATAGCTCGGCCAACTTCTGCACATTCCAAGAAATCTTAATCGGTAGTAATTCAAGCTGTTTTAGTTAACCTATCAACAAGCAGCCAGATAGCATCAAAGCCCTATTAAGACCGAGGCAAACCAACAATAAAGTCAGTTGCAACATGATCCCATTTCCACATTAGAATTTCTAGCGGTTGGAGCAGTCCACCTGGTTTCTGATGTTCAGCCTTAACCTGCTGACAAGTCAAACAATGAACAACAAAGGGTGCAACATCTTTTTTCATACCTGGCCACCAAAACTACAGCTTCAGATTCTGATACATCTTGGTGGTACCTGAGTGAATTGCAAACTAGGATCCGTGGGTTTCACTCGGAATCGCATTTCTCAACACGTTAACAGCTGGAATATATAATCTGTTATGGAAACTGATGACCAGCTCGTTATCAAACTCGATGTCATGCATCATCACAACACGTGACAAGTCAGGATCAGCCTGTTGAGCTTCTTTTATCTGCTAATATAGAGTTGAAGTCGTAGCCAGATTGGCACAAATTGTTGATCTCGGATCCGCAGGAAACTCTACACTGATCGCCTCACTCGGAAGTTATTCCCATAATTTTCATTCATGCATCAATAGATGATTGACCTGTACCCTCCTGCTAAGAGCATCAGCCACAACGTTCATTTTACCTGGCTAATAGGAGAGCGTAAAGTCATAGTCCCTCATGTATTCCATTCAACAACATTGCCGAAGATTCAAATCCTTCTGTGAGAAAACATATTGAAGACTCTGATGATCAGTAAAAATTTCAAACTGCTCACCATGCAAATAATGTCTCCAAATCTTCAAGGCAAAGATGACGGCGGCAAGCTCCAAATCATGCGGCCGGACTAGCCCCTTAAAGCTATACTCCCTAGACTTAAGGACGACGATGAACATCTATAAAATTCATAATCGTGTAGAAGACTAAAAGTTTAGATAATTTATCTTCTTGACCAAAACCTAAATAAAATTTTATCAAGCCGAATTAGGAGAATTAGGCCAAAATAGAGTTTTATTTAACTAGACCTTAAATCACCCAAATTCTAGCCCAAATCTTGACCATATGAGCCCAAACCAGGCCCATTCGATCAGCCTTGGTGAGTAGCTCATTTCCCCTCTATTTTCCCACTGAAACCCTAACCCTAGGAGTCTAATTTCAGGAGAGAAGGTGGCGCGACGTGGTCAAAGTGTGAATCCCACGCGCGGAGAGTTCTTGGGCTCTATTCGGCCCTATCCTTTGTTTCCAGATCCTATTAACCCTATAAAATTAACCCTAACCCAACCTAGAACCTCCATTTGCTATGGCGGCTGGTGAGGAGCTCATTCGAGGGAGGATTCGGTGAGGAGGCAGAGCACGAGTTCGTGCAATCCCCGAGTGTCGTCGTCCCCTTCTTCTTTTGATTAAGGTAGGTGATAGTGGACTAAACCCTAAGAGTAATATATCAGTGGAAGCGTCTTTGAGTCCTCTTCCCATCAGTAGCAAAAACCCCAATTGTTATTCAGTATAGCGCGTGTATTGTCCATTGGAGCCGGAGCATGTTAATTAGGGCACTGATCTTGTTACCTCCTCTCTACATCTATTGAATGCTAGGATTAGTAGGCTTAAAATATCAATTGATCATGCTATATTGAATAACTTTTTATCCACTTTCTATTAGTATAATTTTGCCTAATTTTTATGTATTATCCTGCTCGTATTCTTGGTCGTAACTGAGGTCTATCGGTGTTCGTCGGAGATCGAAAATGACGAATGGGTTGTGGTCCTAAAAGGAACCGCCTATGACCCTAGCGGCCCCGCGATAGACCGCAAGGTCTGGGGTTGCGGCCATCTTCTGACTGTTTTCCTCGTTTAGCGCTTTTGAACCCCATTGCACCCTGGCGGCCTCGCGATAGACCGCAAGGTCCATAGTTGCGGCCAGGTTCTGACCGCTTGGGACCCTAGCGGCCGTGCGACAGACCGCCTAACGCGTGTTTGGATTTGAATCCTCGCACCTCTAAGCGGCCTTCTGATGAACTGCCAATCTTATTTTCCTCTTCTCTCTTTTTTTTCTCTTTTTTCTTCTCTTTTTTTCCTCTTTTTTTCCTCTTCTTTTTTTCTCTCTTTTTTCTCTTTCTCTCTCTCTCTCTCTCTCTTTTTCTTCCTTCTTTTTTTTTACGTTGAAAATCGGTGTTGCAGTAGGGGAGAAGGGAGCTTTACATAACGGGAGTTGGTCATCTGTCGGCGTGGCTGCTAGTGGTTGTGCATCTGTCGGCCTGCATGTCGACGGCTGATCATCTGTTGGCTTGGTCGTCAGTGATCGACATCTGTCGGATTGAAGCCCCGACGGCTGAGCATCTATCGGATCAAAGTCCCGATGGCTGAGCATCTATCGGATTGAAGCCCCGACGGCTGAACATCTGCCGGCTTGAAGCCCCGATGGCTGAACATCTGTCGGATTGAAGCCCTGATGGCTGAACATCTACTGGATTGAAGCCCCGATGGCTGAACATCTGCCGGATTGAAGCCCCGATGACTGAACATCTACCGGATTGAAGCCCCGATGGCTGAACATCTACCGGATTGAAGCCCCGATGGCTGAACATCTGCCGGATTGAAGCCCCGATGGCTGAGCATCTGTCGGATTGAAGCCCCGATGGCTGAACATCTGTCGGTTTGAAGCCCCGATGGATGAACATCCACTGGATTAAAGCCCCGATGGCTAAATGTCTTATCGGGTATGTGAGAGGTTTATTGGGTGGACGGCCGAGGGCCGAAGGTGAAAGACCGGGTCTACCTAAGGACCTCCTTTCCTTTCATCTCTTCTTCCTTCGCGTGAAAAGGCAGGTACGAAGACCACATCTGTCTCGTGACTCTTCTTTCTCTTTTTCTCTTCTCTTTTGTGTGAGAGGCGGGTGCGAAGACCACGTCTGCCTCGTGACTCTTCTTTCTTCTCTTCTTCTTCTTTTCTTCTTTTGTGTGAGAGGTGGGTACGAAGACCACGTCTGTCTCGTGACTCTTTTTTCTCTTTCTCTCTTCTCTTTTTGTGTGAGAGGCGGGTGCGAAGATCACATCTGCCTCATGACTCTTCCCTCTTCTCTTCTCTTCTTTTCTCATCAACACCCCTGGACTGGGGCGTGCTTCTCTTAATGTGCCCCCAGGCTGGGGTGTGCCACCCCCTTCCAGGTACGTCCACGGCAGCCCCGGCCTCCCTCGGCATCGTCCCCATCATCGACGTTGAAGATCTCCTTGTTCTGCTGCGTCCAGACTTGTAGTAGAACCATTGACAGAGCTTTCAGCATCCACACCTCCACCTACTGCGTGAATCAGCCTGAGCCCACTTCTGTGGGATCATTTTACTCCGAGTCCTCTTCGCAGCAGAGGTAGTTTTGTCCCGTTTCGTCAACAGCATCCACCACTACAGGCGTTTTGGTGCAACTGTGCCCGGACCATGCCTGTTTCTGAGTGCCACTTGGCAATGCCTACACCGACCTCCCCTGTGCGGATCAGCCAGAGTCCCCTTCACAAGATGTCTTCCTCCTCGAGTCATCCTCGACCCTGAGGTGGTCCCGTCCATTTTTGTCGACAGCACAGCCTGGGGCCTCCATTCTCCCACGACTGCGCCTGACTGGTGCAACCCAGTTCGCCCAGAACCTAAAGCAGACTCGACAGCATCAGCACGCCTCCCTCTGCTTGTTTTCGGCCTGAGGCGTCTTCACCAAAGTTGCAGCCCACGGAGACACGAAACCAACCCAGGTTGTTTCGTCCCGTTCTGATGTCAGCACCGAAAATTCCACTAGGGCTGTTGTGGGCCTATCCTACTGTTCGCCCAGGAACTAGATGCCGACCATCTGGGCGACCATGACCTGTGAAAAGATCTGATGGCCACCAGCTTTTGAGGGTTTGTAGTACCCATGTCTTCTATGCCCAAGAGCTGGTCCCGTCACTTTTGGAGTTCGACAGTGAGCGTACCTACTGACACACCACGACCGCGCCATCCAGTCCTGCGAGGCAGAACTGTGCAGGCTAACGACTGCTACCCCCTCCACCTTCCAGTGGCATCGGCTTGACGTTGGACTTGCAGGCATCCTTCGGCATCCCTCCATCTTCGTCCAGGCATTGGCAGCACCTCGAGTGGACATCGGAGCGAGGCGTACGGTCGTTGCTTGGTCTCCCCTCCCCTCGTTCCCCCCTACTGCGCGAGGGTAGTGCATGTAGTGAATTGCCCCCATCCCCGTGATCCCCCTCCCGGTGTGGAGTGTAGTAATTATAATAGCAGGGGCATCGCCAAGCCTCCTCAAGGATAAGATTCAACCAAGGAGGCAATGACCCATGAAAGAGACTTCTAACTTGCCCAAGAAGACTCGACAAGGGTGAACAACTCGGAGCATTATTAAAAATGAGTAAGGAGACGACCCAACTAATTGGTCATAAAATGGGTGTCAACAGATGCCTCTCCTTAACGTCCTCTTTGCAGGGGAGCGAGTGGAGGTGTAGCTAAAGTGAAATGGAACATGGAGATGAAGAGGAGATGACGCGGAGTGGACTCAAAAGTAGGCGTTAAGGCAACGACACCCATTCTCAACCAATAAGCAATAGGAATCTTCCGAAAACTTCGGACTAATCACTCAGGAAATGGCAAACCAAATGACGTCAGTCTGGAGGAACTAACAACTGAGGAAAGGAAAACACGGCCAGCGGCCGGAGCAACGGAAAAGAAAAGAGATAATTAACTAAACTCCAGATAGGAACCTTCAGCTAACCAGACCGAGTGAACGAACCAACGAAAACCTTCGGACTCAGAGTGAAATGACTCTTCTTACTCGAGATTACAGACAAAGTTATTCATTCTTTACCGAGATACCTTGGACAGATGAAGCACGATAATGCTCAAAGAAATGCGTATGATGCATGCTGGGCTAAAGAAAAAGAAACCTTCAAAACGAATGCCAAGAAATGATAAAATAACAAGATACTCGAGAATAGTATTGCTAGACTAAGAAAACTAGAGTCAGGACACCATCTACAACCACGGCGTGCAAGATAGAACCATCGTCCCCGAGCTTTTCCAACCTAACGGCCTATTCAACGATTAAACATGTACGCCTAGATCATCACCATTTTTGTTTGAGGGGAACATCAGATCGTGGGGCATATGAATGACCAGCCGGTTCTCGAGATTATATATCATATTTTAACATATAGTAATGCATTAAGGGTATAGAGGAACGAGATACAATACCTGCCTTACCTGTGCAGGCGAGCGGATGATTTTCATGATTGGGCTCATAACTTGGCTTGCTGCATCAGGGTTAGCCATAAATAATAACAATAGCAATTCAATCAATCAAGGCATAATCTTTCAACAAGTGAAAACATAAGCCAACAATTTAACGGACGTATAAAGATGCGCCATATAGCATAAAAACATATACTAAACCAGCAAAGTGAGAGAGGAACGAAGCGCATACCTCCACGACTAGGCGTGGGGAAGAATTCTCGGTCGAATCTAAACAACCCCAATACACACAATTGTTAAATTTACAATTTCAGAACCTGATGCCCACTCCACGCAGGGAGGTAATGCACTACAAACATCAATTTTGGGGTTGCTGAAGTCCGGGTTGATGGGACGCACTCGAAGTAGCTGAGGGAGGTGGGTCTGGGCCAATCCCGGGGATGACTGGGTACCGGTCCAGTTCTGCCCACGCTGGTCACTCTGTGCAGTGATCTTACGAAGGCCGGTACGGCAAGATCCAACGTCTGATCGTGATGCCGTTTATTGGAGAACGTTGGCGACTTGATGGAGTTCACCCAATCCAGAGGGCGCGTTCAGATCCATTCAGATCTGGGCGCAGTAACGACTTCTTTCAGCTTCTGATTCTGTGTACACAGAACTGTACAAGAAGACAAATAATTAAGGGAAAAATGGCTCCCGATGTCCGATCGAGGCGCCGCTTATTGCAGATTGTCGGCGACATCCAGAGGAAGGATCTGACCAAGGGGTTTGATCAAATCAGCAAAGGGGATGGCAGACTGGCTTCAGGAAGTCGGCTCTAGTGCTGAGTCGGGTGTGCACAGATCAGCTTGTGCGATCCCACAAAAATCCCAGCCACGATCAGCACGGGTCTTCGATCGACGCGAGATCGGCGGCAATGCGAAGAGGACTCGAAATACTTCATCCACAAAGAAACTCAGATCCAGACAGCTTGCGAGGAGATCTAGAGAAATTAATACTCAGTCACCTCGAGATCAGAGCAGCAATCTCGAATTGATCTGCACGCCTTCACGAAAAGAATTGTTGCCGACGATACAGAGCTTCGATCGATGCGAAACCACCTCTAAAATTTTTTTGACCCGATGAAATATCACTGATAAATTTCCTGGAACCATATGAGAAGGGGATGGGAAGGATAGTGGGGTGAGTCACACGGCTAGATTCAATCCCATCGCAGGATTGGGCAGGGCTTCACACTCAAGGGAAAAAGAAGAGAATCACTCTCTCTATGTAATTTTTCTCTCACAAAATTTTCATTCCTCTTCCCTAACACTAGAGCTTTTCACTGACCATCAGAGTTTGAGGTATGTGTTTACCCAGAAGGATCTTAACCTCAGGCAGAGGAGGTGGATGAAGTATATGAAGGATTATGATTTTACTCTATCTTATCAGTCTGGCAGGATGAATGTTGTGGCTGATACTTTGAGCAAGAGAGTTATGGTCAGTCGGATGTTGTTGTGGAAGTGGAGCTTTGGGAGGAGGTAACGGCCATGACCTTCAGGCTCAAGATCCCTCAGGATCAGGGTTCGGTTGTTCTTGCGAGTTTGACTGTCACGCCAGCTGTTCATCGACAGGTGACAGAGGCTCAGCACGCGGACATCGAGCTACCTCGTATTCTGTCGATGGCCGAGGTGGAGTTTGGTGAAGATGGAGCCGTGAGATTCAGAGGTAGGTTGTACATCCCAGTCGAGCAGCAGGTGAGGCGTACGGTATTGCGGGAGGCCCATGGGAGCCAGCATGTCATGCACCCTGGATCGGCTAAGATGTACCAGAACCTGAAGATGCAGTTTTGGTGGCCTAAGATGGAGAGAGATGTTACGGAGTTCGTGGCTAGGTGTTTGACCTGCCAGAAAGTGAAAGCTGAGCACCAGCAACCAGGAGGTACACTTTAGCCCTTGGAGATTTCTGCGTGAAAATGGGACCACGTGATCTTTGATTTTGTGGTTGGGTTGCCGAGGACATAGTGGGCATGATAGTATTTGGTTACTGGTGGATAGACTGACGAAGACGGCCCAGTTATTGCTAAAAGTCTGTTGGAGTGTACATAAGTTGGCCTGATTGTATGTGGAGCAGATCGTTCCGCTGCATGGAGTCCCCATCTCCATTGTGTCCGATCGAGATCCGCGCTTCACTTCAAGATTTTGGAGGAGTTTCCAGAGAGCTCTAGGCACGGAGTTGGCATTCAACGTGGCCTATCATCCTCAGTCGGACGGTCAGTCTGAGAGGACCATCCAGACTTTGGAGGACATGTTGAGGCCATGTTACCGGGAGTGGCAAAGGAGTTGGACCCACCATCTACCGTTGGTGGAGTTTGCCTACAACAACAACTATCATTCGAGTATTGGTATGGCTCCTTATGAGGCGTTATACGGGCAACATTGTCGGACTCTGCTCGATTGGTTGGAAGCAATCGTTACATTCACTACCCTCGCGCAGGAGGGGGGATCGCGGGGAGGGGTAAGCAACAGTTGCCCGTACGTCGAGCTTGGGCGTCCACTCAAGACGCTGCCGACTCCTGGACGAAGACCGAAGGATGCTGACGGACGCCTGGCAGTCTGGTGTCGAGCTGACGGCGCTGGGTGGGGGCGGTGGTCACAGCAGCGGGCTGGCGCAGTTCTGCTCGGCTGGACTGGTCGGCGCAGAAGTGGTGTGATGGCCGGTACGGGCGCTGCAGAACTCCAAACGTGGCAGGGCCAGGTCAGGGACGTTGCTGACTGGGAGGTCTATGATCCTTCAGAAGGGGGCGCCCGTCTAATCACCTCGGTGGACGTGGTCGCAGGGACAGCCGACGTCAGATTTCTGGGTGAACAGCAGGATAGGACATTGAAGAACGGGGCAGAACTCCCAGTGCTGACGTCAAAACGTGACAAAACCACTTGCGTTAGTTTCATTTCGTTGAGGGATGCAACTTTTGTGAAGATAGTATGACCTGAAACTGGCAGGAAGAAGGGGTGTTGGGGCCGACTTCACAGCAGCTCGTCCTGGGCGAATAGGGGCTCCGGGTCTGGCGTGCCTGTGGGAGATTGGATGCCACGGACAGTGACGACATCAAAAGCAGGTGGGACCACCTCTGGTGTGTCGGCGCTTTGGAGAATCAGAACTCTTGTGAAGAGAGCTCTGGCTGAATCACGCAGGGGATAGGCTGTGGCGCTGCTACCAGATGGAGTTCAGGTTCAGTCCTGAGTTGGCCGCAGTTGCAGGAGAACGGGCGGCGCAAATAGTGCTGAGGTCAGATCACCGCGGGATCACTTCTGGAACGAAGCTGACTCGATGATGTACGACTCCAAAGAAGGAAGCTTTGGCTGGTTTGCACCGTGGACACTGGGGTAGTCTCTGCAAGCTCGACCTCTGTTGCAGGCTGGTTGCAGGGACAACAGTGAGGTCTTCTCGATCCACGGGAGGGCGTAGCGAGGACGGGGCGACGTCGGGTTGCCGTGGACTCTCGGAGCAGGGGGGAGGGCGGACCTATGTGCAGAAGGAGAGGGGGCTGGGGCATGGGATGTAGGGGCTAGGGTTAAGGTGGATGGGGCCCCCCCCCCCCCCCCCCCCCCCCCCCCCCCCCCCCCCCCCCCCCCCCCCCCCCCCCCCCCCCCCCCCCCCCCCGGCTCTGTGGACTGACCAATATACCGTGTGTGCATGTGTGCAGGATTGTGTGTGTGTGCATGGGGAGACAGAATGTGCTTTGTCAATTGTGTTTTTCTTATTCGTCTACTGCCTCCAATTATGTTATCCAGTATTTTCATTTATATGATTTTTGTTCTTTGCATTCCTTATTCGCGCTATGGCAAGGTGGTGGGCATTTAATGCTAGAGGAGAGAGGAGGGAATATGATATGAAAAAAATGGAAAAAGTTGGTTCAGAGGATTAAGAAGAGAGGGGGATGCGAACCTGATGCAGGGCAAGGCTAGTCATTTTTCAATTTTATTATATATTGTGTCTATATTATGTTTTCATCAAACCTAGTGTACATCCTGTAGGATTAATTATTATACTTTCATGTTTGACTATATATTTTGGTAAAACAGCTTAGACCCAAAACCAGTGATAGTGTGCCTAAGCTTTCTTGGATTTGTAATTTCTGTTCATTCTTGACATTCTTGTAGTGTAGTCAACAATAAGATGCAACCCTTCCTTTTTCTCCCTGTCTATTTACGTCATGTGAAACCTTCACTAACACGGGCTATGTTATTTTCTTGGGCTGTCACGGACTTTACAGTTTCAGTTACGCTGTTGGCATGTTGTCCTTAGTCATTTTCTGTGTTGAAGAATCATTTCATTTTTAGGCCCCCCCTTTTTTTGGAGTACTTTTTCAACTAGTTTCCACTTGTATTTATTTACACTTTCTACCTGCACTGAACTGGAACCGTGGATGTGTGTGTGTGTTCAGTGGGTATAGGTTGTGTGTGTGTTCAGGGGAGACAGAATTGTGTGTGTGCAGACTGTGTGTGCGTGTGTGTGTGTTCAGGGGAGACAGATTGTCAGAAAATTACTCCTTCCCATTATTCAGTGCTCCCATTGTTCAATATTGGTATTATACTCCTTCCCAATGTCAAACTATGGTTGGTCCGATCAGGTATGTTTGAGGCAATGATGATGGGTTGGATGGCTTAACAGCAACATGATCCATGTGATTACATTATCTCATGTTCTGAGCCTCTCCTTATCTTAGAAAAGGGAAAATATGTTCCTAACGAAAATCAAAAGGAGGTTGAACTAAGACAAGAAATCGAAACTCTCAGAAATCTGAATAGTGCGCTGCAACAACAACTCTCTGTCTGTGAGGAAGAAATGGCCAGTCATGAGATCCAAATTTCTTCCCTTGAGTCTGAGATAAATGATCTGAATGTTACATTATCAAAATTCACCAAGGGAAAAGATAATTTAGACAAGCTGCTGGGGATGAAGATAAATTTTCAGAAAGAGGGGCTGGGGTTATAATCCTGTTAAAAAGAATAGCTTTGAGAATAAAACTCGTACATCATTTGTAGGTAGCTCAAAACAAACACCATCACCTTCTCAAGACACATCACCGAAAAATACTGACCAGGCTGATGGCAAGAAAGGTTTAAAACCTGCTGATAAAGGTAAAAGGAAGGGAAATGGGCAGAACACAACCACAAACACCCATTTGCATGCTGTACACAATTCAAACCCCCATACACATGCTCACAAAAAGAAAAGGGTGTGTCATTACTGTGGTAAACTTGGACATCTTATGAGTGATTACTTTGTATTGGAGAAGGATGATTTGAATTTTAGTAACATGCATGCTGAAAAATCACATGCTAGAAATCCTACATTTAGGAGAAAGAACATTCACTGTCCTCACTGTGGTAAAGTAGGACACACGGCTGCACAATGCTGGTCTATTGGTGCACAAACCAGAGCTTGTGGTTATTATCCTATTCACCAACATCACTCAGATAAAAGTGAATTTTCTTCACATGGCCCACATATTGTATGTTTTAACTGTGGCAAGGGAGGTCACATTGTAACCCATTGCTGGCATCCTCAGGGAATGAAATTTAGTTCTGAATTTGTTAAGACTCATAGAAATCAAAATGCTTTCAGTGGAAATAAATTTGTTTTCAAAGGAAAGTTGATTTCATGTTTTGAGTGTGGAAGGTCAGGCCACAAAGCTGTCAATTGTTGGAATAAAAGATAGAATCCACACACTATTAACAGAAATCTTCATCCACACAAACAACATGGTTACACTGGTGTGCACAATAGGATGGAGTCAAAATCTGTCATCTCATGTTACTACTGCGGTAGGAATGGGCACTCTATGGATAATTGTTACACCTTGAGAGTTGATGATCTTCATGCTCATGGATTGCTCAAAACACACTTTAAAGGTTTGACTAACAGAACAGGACCACCTGCTGGTGGGAAATAAAAGTTTCTTTTGCAGATGTGCCTTGGTGGAATAAATAATCGAGGGTCGACAAACCAAGGTACTCAGAAATGAAAGACCCTTATACTCAATCCTCAAGTCAGTTATGTGCTGTTACTATCTAGTTTACCTAGTCTAGGCTTATTGCACAATTATCTGTCATTTCCATAACTGGATTCATTTTTTTTAAAAAAAATTATATGTTCTGAAATGGAATGTTTTATCTCACTTGCAAGCATGTTTAGTGTCATTCTCTGCATACATGTCATTTGCATCCATGTTAGCATACCATAGAAATCCCAAGTGATGTTTGGAAAAGTTCTTTGCACTGGTTGAGGGGGAGCTGATCTAGTCATTTCAGTATATCTGTAAGCTGTGGAAGGTTGAGTTGTGTGTTATTGTTCAGGTTTGCTTTCTGACTGAATTGTGGCTGGAGAGCTGCTTTGTCATGGGAACATTTCTCTCTCCTAGTTGAGTATAGTCAGATTTTCTGTCAGTTGGGCATGGATAATTGAGGGTATTTCAAGATTGGTGACTGTTGCTGTTGGGTGATGCTGGTCATTCGATTCTGACCCGTACTCTTGCTCTTGAGCAAACTTTCAATCCATCACTTGTTTCTATCCAGTTCAAGCCACTCATTTGTATCTGATCTCTGCCATTTAACTTTAAAAAAAATTAATAATAAAGGGGGAAGTTATACCTTGATGTTGACACCTTTACCAAACCTTCATTTTTTTCGGACCACTCTGGAACTTATGCAAAACTATTAAAATCACTAATAAATTGATCTTCTGCATGTAAGGTTTATATCTCTTTTTGATTGTTTTAAGTTAGCCTTAAGTGTGATATCAATTGTTAGCAAAACAGTCTGTTTACAGGAAGTGCTCTGGTGAAGACTTCATTAATCTAAAAATTATTTGTAGAAGGACTACCTAAAGAGGAAGTATGTCTTATGAGAAATTAATCCTTCTTCACAGATCTTCTGGAATTAACTCAGGGAATACGCCATAAATATCGACAGAGCAATGGCAAATTCGTTGAGAAACTGACCTCCTAAGTCAATGAAATTTAGTGGTCATGTCATGATACAATTAGCTAACTCTGTTTGTTAAATAAAAATCAAGGCATAAAGGTAGACTGTCCTGAGTAACCAGGGATTCTGGTGTCTGATAAACATGTCTCCTTGAGTAAAAAGGGACAGTCATACCAACATGCTCATGTTTAAAAAAAAATAACAACAATAAAATAAAAATAGTTGAAATGGTTGACCCTGAGTTTCCCTTTAGATCTGGTTAATGGATGTGTTTTCTTTATTTGACTGCTTTTAAAATTGGTTTTTGCCCAATGCAAATAACAAGTAAAATTAATGAACTCCTCACTGGGCATTGTACTTTATACAATCTGTTTTCCTTTCAAAATTGGTTGAGCATTAAAGGTTTAATTTCAGGAACAGATGTAGGCTTAATATGTCGAAGGTCACTAAAGTGAAATAATAAAGGGCTGTTTTGCAAAAGGACTAGGGGTAGTCTGGATTATTTGTTGTTGGTTTTGGTAAATGTGCTAAATGTCTCGGCATAAAACCCTATTTGTTTCAATATACCCTTCGCCTTCCTTTAAACCCATAAACCCTCCATCCCGCTTCCGTCTTCATCCGTGCTGCCTAAACTTCAAAAGCCCTACTCCCGCACCTTGTGTCCCTCTTCTGCACAGTGCTCGTCCTCTTCCCCTTCATTCTGCTACCATGTCGTCTCCAGTTGCCGAGAGCAAGGGTAACAGGAAGGAACCGGAGGAATCACAGCAAGAAGGGGTTTTACCAGAAATCTCTACGGAAGCTCCTCTTCAAGAGAAGAGGAAGGGAAAAGAAAAGGTCAGTGAGCCTCTCTCCAAGCGCCAACGGTCGCATGCATTAGAGTCTGCTCTAATAGCTTCCGGCGTAGGAGGTACATCTTCTTCACCCCATATCCAGGTTGTCGTGCTTTTGGAAGCAGGAAGAATCATTCCTCCGCATTTCGTGGATTTCCATGATGATGCAATGGTCTCGAGGTTTCCAGAAATGGTGGAGATGTTTAAATTTCAGAAATGGAAGAAGATGGCCGAGACTTTCGACCATCCACCTTCCCTATGTTTTGGGAGAAAACCTCTTTAAATAGGATCTAGGAAAATCTAGTATGTGTATAATGCAATAAAACGAACTACAATGCAACAAGATAGAGGACAAAGGAAGAAAGACGGGTTTGCCCGTCAACCAACAGAAGGCGACCAAGCATGCGGCCGTTCAGCGGTGGTAGGCGGCCATGTCGATGACCGCCTCCTAGAACTTGGG
Source organism: Amorphophallus titanum (assembly GCA_024336825.1). NCBI lineage: Eukaryota > Viridiplantae > Streptophyta > Magnoliopsida > Alismatales > Araceae > Amorphophallus > Amorphophallus titanum. The sequence continues at coordinate 7,418,860 of JANBPO010006887.1, read as the reverse complement.
CCTCTTCCGTGGCGGAGCTCTTCGACTTCAAGTTCTGCTTCTAGGGGAAGGTTGGGAAGGGTCCTCTCGTCGTCACAACTCTCTCTGGGCTCACCGAACTAACAACCTCACCTCCTTCAAAAAATGTCCAATCCTGCGAGATTGTTCGGAATTGGCTTTTGTACCTGGGGGGCTTTCCTCCCTCCAAACCTTCGAAGATAGAGTCAAATCCGGAGGCGAGGACGTGTGAGACTACGTGCGTCTCGACCTCTCGGAGTGGGAATGACTGCGGAGTACGTGCCTGGAGGGGGCGGGATCGTGGAATGGACAGACGGTTATCAGGAGGCGGCCAGGTCGATGGCCGTTTTAAGGGGAGCTGGGCGGCCAAGGTTGTGGCTGCCTTGAGGATTGGGCGGCCAGGAGTCTGGCCGCCTTGGGAAATGGGCGACTAGTACCCTGACCGCGTTGAGGACTGGGCGGCCAGTAGCTTGGCCGCCTTGGTCAACTGGGCGGCCAGTACCCTGGCCGCCTACGAATCTGTTCAAAATGTATAATAACACCTAAAAAAAAATCACCTCGAGGGGTCACGCCCCCAAATCCCCGACCTTATTGGCAGGGGGGCGCTACCCTCCTGCAACCCCCCGCCAACTTACCGTGAAGTTGGATCCGCGAAAGCACAGGGTGGAGCCTACCTAAATAAGGATGAGACCCAACACTCTCAATCGTCTAAGAGAAAGTGTCACTTCTATGATGGCTAGACAAGGTTTGCGGGATGTCTGAAATTAGGCTTCTACAGGGGGTGGGGATTCGACAGCGATGGTAGAGGGGTAGGCTGAGGGGCATCCGGTGGCCATAGTGGAGGGAGAGGGAGCTCTGATGGCCATGGGAGGGGAGGGTCTTGTTTGTGCAGGTGCGTTTCGAAGATAACTCGACAAATGTTCCAACGACTCCAGCCACGCTTGATTCAGAGTTCAGGAGCACTCGTGGCGGCCTCGACTTCCTACTGCTGTGGTACCGTAGCAGACAGAACCAGAAAGCAGGGACCCTATCTATGGCTCTTCCCTGACCGGCACCGCCAACCTGGGAATTCCCCAAAAATTGGACATCATCCTAATCCAGTCCCGAAGAGTTTGCCACTAGTCTCGTTGAAAAGCGAGTTCAGGAGTGGTCGTAGTGGTGCCGATAACGACTGACTGTCTCCTATTCCAGAGCGCGGCATCCTTTGCTTAGTTCACTTCTATTTCATTTTTCCCTCCCCGCTTGGCCAGCTTACCGCCCCTCCCTGTAGGAGGTAGTGTTTGAATGTAATTTTGACTTCCCTTCCCTAAGTTCAATCCCCTTGCATGGGGCATAGTGATGTAAAACCTTGAACAGGTCGAAGCTACACCGGCATGGTGTGTGGGGAACCCACGCTTCCCCACTCGCCCTCGTCTTCAAACGGGACCAGTTTCTTCAAACCGGTCGAGTAAGTTCTCTACCCTCGCTCTCCTTCGGTTGCCATGTTCCTTCAATATTAGTTTATAAACTCCGCTGGTCCGTGAGAGTGAGCGCTCAGTCCTCAAGCCCCATTGCTTCGAGTGACCGCCGTGGGAGAGAGTGTGACTCATGCCCATTGGCACCCAGTTGGCCCCTTTGAATTGGGCCTCCATACCCTTGGGAAGCCCCTTAGCCATGCTGGCCCTCTACTAGCAAGGGTTCATCCCCACACAATCTCAACTTGGTATTGCCGAGTTACCCCCGGGTTTGGGTGAGTGCCGGGTGAGTAGGCCGCCGATATCGACCCGTTCAACTTGCGAATTGTGCTTGCTTATTTAGGTCCAATGGTATGTCACATCAATTGGTATCAGAGCAAGTTTAGACTTGTTTCTATCAAGTCTAAGTCCTAGGACCATTGCATTGAGTCAACCATCCGTCAAGCCTTTCCCCTCCCTTACATGTCCACCCATAGTTGTCACGCCCCGAGTGCGGAAGATTACTCGGATGCGTGACGCGTCTATATAGATCGTGTCATTAGAGCGATAAGTATGTTCGACATACATAAGATCTGGTGTGCAAGTGTACTGTGAATGATCCTATGCATTCATCTAAGTGGACAATGAATCAAAGAAGCAAACACTAGGAAAGCAAGCATACGAGCAGCTAAGACAAAAACAATCACACAATACACCGGGAATTTTAGGTGGTTCGGCTTTCACCTGCATCCACCCCACACTCAGATCGAGTGTGGCTTACTGCTGATTCACAGCATCAGTTCACTGATCCACAACTTCGGGGATTAGATCCCTACAGACAGCTGATCCACAAGTTCGGGGAAACAATCCCAGACTACTGAGCCTCACAGCTTGCTACTGCTGAGCTTTACAGCTTCGCTGTCTGAGGTTTTACCCTCGCCCGCTGACACACAGCTTAACAGAAATTCAGAAATGAAAAAGAAAGAAATGATGGAACAATGTAGCTCTCTAGGACTGAAATGACTTTGGATTTGATCCAAGAGTCAATTACAAAGACTGACACTCACAAACACTCTTCTCCCTCAAGATTGCGATACTCAGCTTTCCTCCATGGCAGGACTCTCCTTCTAGCTTCTCCTCTCAACTCTCAGCTTTCTTCTCTCTCTCTCTCTGTAGATCTGCAGCACTTTTTCTTTTTATCTTTCTGTATATCTCGAAAGCGAGTGATCTGGCCTCTTTATATAGGCTGGCGGGAGACCGACGCATGGGAAACACGTTCCCGCCCAAAATTAGTGCTCCGCTGTTAGTCCACGTGTTGAAATCTTAAGGCGAGCTGACCACGTGGCTCAATCATCTTTCTAAACCTTGCCTTGGATCACATGCCCAATCATAAGCATAGAGGAATCTGGGACCACGTGTCTCACTTAAGTCTCACGAGCATCTCATCTTGGTTCCCTTGTGCCTTTTCATGGTAGAGTCCCTGTCAGCAAAGTAACAGACGTTTCTTCAAACACCTTGTAATTATTTGAATATCAATGCAATAAGATAGCCTAACAAGTCATGTGCTCAGTTTATCAGTCCCTAAGTACAAGGACTCTGATATGGTCAGCACATTTGCACTGACCTTATGTGCTATAGCTAGCACGTGTGTACCTTCTCAAGTACAGATGAGTACTGACTTAGTTATGCAGTAAAAGAGATGTGCACCGACTTAGTTGTTACGATCCCTGAAGTCACAGCTGCTTTCAGGCGAACTTCCGCTTTAATTCGGAGATAGATGGATGACGGTTTGGGGTCCGTAACAATGACAGAAGCAAGAAAAGTTTCACATCCTTACGATATAAGTTTACAAGCGTGAAGAGATGAAAGGATGGCAGGATGTTTCTTATACTTGATGCCAAGGAAGGAAAATCTTGGAAGACCTGATTTTCAGAAGGACATAATCATATTTTGGCAGTTAATATAGGCATCATGGTCCACCAACCAATCTATCATAACCTTTCATGTCAAGACATACTAAGTTCGCGAGGAGATTGTGACCTTCTATTATCACTTCACTATTTGGATAATACTTGGTAAGCTTTGTTCCAGAACCTAAGGTTGTAGCAATGGCAAGATCTGAAGGTAGAGGAACAGATGCAATTGGTAATATTTTTGTAAAAGTAGTGGAGATGAAAGAATGAGAGGCACCAGTATCAAATAACACAAATGAAGGATGGGAACAAATTTGAAGGGTACCTTCCATAAGCCCACCATCCCGGGGTGCTTCTTCTTCCTCTAGAACAGCATTGAGGTGAGCCTACCTCCCACGTCCACCACCAGATGGTTGATCCTTCATAAGGGGGCAATCTGGCATACGATGCTCCCTGCTTCCACAACATAGACCAGCGCCAAGGCGCTTCCAGCATTCCTCAGCCGAATGGCCGAACTTTTCACAAAATGTACAAGCCGCCATGACTTGCTTCTCCTCCTCTTTAACTTTCTTATTTTTCTGAGAACTTCCACCGTTCCCGCTTCTGGATCTTTTCTTACTATCACGACTTTTGTGAGGCTCCATGATGTTGTATTTTTCTTTCTTGTAACGCCAATCAGACCGTCGGCTAGATTCTTCTCATTTTCCTTTTAATTTCTCGACCTTTTCTAAAGTGCTCTCATATAAATATGCCTGCTAGACCATCTCCGCATAGGTATGGATATTCTGGGTCTCGAGTTGCTGAATGAAATCAGGTCGTAACCCGTCCATAAACCGATTAGCTTTTAATAAATTGGTACTGATGAGATGAGGTGCATATGGTGCTAGCCTGGAGAATTGAAGTTCATACTCCGCGACTGTCATCATTCCTTTGGGGACTGGGTACTGGAAAGAGACCAAGTGCTGGGGGCTAGTCTCTAGGAGAGAAAAGCCCGTGTTGTATGGGGTTGGCGTAGGTTTGTCGGGATATGGCGACCTACGAGGTGAAGACTGAGGGCTGGTTCTAGGACGCGTCGGTCATAGGCCGATGCGTGGGGTGTTGGTTATCTTCATGTTGTTAGCCGAAAATGTGGTTTACATTAGGCTGAGGAGCTGAGGTTGTGATGGTTCAATGACCCTGAGAGGCATGATGGCCAAAGGCCAGAACTGGGGCTGGGACTGGCCAACTACTTCGTGTGGAGATGGTAGCTGAAATGCAGGAGTTAGATGTTGATGTTGGGTCTGGGTGACTGACTCACGGAAGCGTGATGATCGGATTACTGAATTGGCACTGGAACTGGTGTTGAGTGGCTAGCCTATAGAGGTGTTATAGCCGCGATACTGGAATTGGAAGCTGGGACTAGAACTGGGGGCTAGCCTATAGAGGCGTTGAAGCCACAGTGTTGGGACTGGGGGCTGGTGTTGGAACTGGGTGGCTGACCCGTGAAGGCGTTGAAGTCACGTTGCTGGCACTGGCAATCGATACTGGAGCTAGGTGGCTGGCCTGGGAAGGCGTTGAAGTCACGGGACTGGAACCGAGGACTGGAACTGGAGTAGGGTGGCCGGCCTATGGAGGCGTTGAAGCTGCATCGTTGGGACTGACAATTGATACTAGAGCTGGGTGGCTGGCCTGGAAAGGCGTTGAAGCCACAGGGCTAGAACTGAGGACTGGAACTGGATCTGGGTGGCCAGCTTGTGGAGGCGTTGAGGCCGCGAGGCTGGGGCTGGCAATTGATACTGGAGCTGGGTGACTGGCCTGGAAAGGCGTTGAAGCCACAGGGCTGGAACTGAGGACTAGAACTAGAGCTGGGCCTTGTCCGGCCATTGAGGGAGTAGTGGTCACCCTCACTGTGGAGTGATCTGGAGATAGCCGTCGACAGAATGTTGAAATCGACGGCCCCTGTCGGCGAGGAGTAGAGAAAGAGAAGTATTTTATTTTTTCTCTTTACTAGCCCTACTACCCTTTCAGATTTTCACTAGAGCTGGCCCCCTTTAACTTTTTCTGGTATGCCCTTATGAGCCGGAGGACAACTCAACAAGCAGATCACAAGGTGACTCGATCACCGGCTCCTCGAGACGAGTAAGGAAATCCTCAAAAATAAATGAATGAGTGGCACTTGAATCGAATGGCACATGAGTAGGATGACCAAAAGTCAAAATCGTACATTCTGTAAGATTTGACGCAATGGCTTCTGCACGAGTGATATGCATGATCCGGCTCCTCGGCTTCCTGCTAGAGGCTGCAGAAGATTGCTAGGAAGAAGTAGGAACTTGCAAAAATGACGGCTGAGGCTGAGGTGGTGCAGGAAGGCAAAACTGCGACTGCTGTTGCTGGGTGACCTGTAAGAACTGCGCCGGCACAGACTTCATCGGGCAATCTCGGACAACGTGACCCGACTGATCACAGCGATAGCAAACCATTGGCAAGGAATAGGGTACACCAGGATGGCTGCCACCACACCTCGGACATGGTCTCAGCTGACTCACTTGAAACTCACGGTGCTGCTGATATGTAGGAACAGACTGCTAAACTGAATCAGGAGACACCGATTGCTACGGCACAAAACTCGAAGATGCTTGACGATTGAAACACTTCTTAGATTTTCAAAACATCTGCCTCGATGGACCACCAGAAGTAACCATGACAGACGGAATGCCAGGTGCTGACGGCTGATAGGACTGTTGGAATGGCACAACCGGCTGAGCAACACTGGACTGAGAAAACCCTGCAGAACTCGCCAAATCAAGCTCGACTGCGACCGCTGCCTGATACGCATCATCCATGACAGTGACACCGGTAGCAAGAAGTGGCACTCTCAACTTGGCCTGCAAACCCTGGAGAAATTGCTCGGTCTTTAAGGCTTCATCAGCAATAATATACGGCGCATACCGACCCAAATCGATGAACTTGTTTCGATACTGCAACACGGTCATCTCACCCTGCACCAAATTCAGAAATTGATGCATCTTATCCATGCGAAGACAGGCCGAACTATAGGTACGCTCGAAAGCAGTCATGAACTCTGTCTAGGTGATCTAATGAAGTGGTCGGGAATGGAAGGCAACTTCACACTCCGAACTCCACCACATCAATGCTGCACCCTGAAGCTGAAAAGTAGCGAGCATAACCTTCTCGTCCTCTGCGCAGATTTAAACCAATCTGAAGATAAGGGCTTCATCATTGAAATTCTATAACTGAAGATTATGAAAAATCTATAGCTCTGCATTTATGAACTTGGCTTCAGGCTATCTTACTCCCATGCTATGAATCCTTGGATCTGCTTCTCCTACAATACCAAGTGTCGACGCCTACACTCAACCCTCTTCAAATCCAGCTCTGTCCCGCTACCTGGTGTTCTGATGTCGACCCCAAAGGTCGACCCCTTGTGTCCAGACCTTTGTCTAGCCATCCTGGCATTTGTCCTTAACGCAAATTGGCCCCCTTGTTAATGTATGTCTCCATATTGATTGCTACTCTTGTGCCTTCTACAACAAATTCTCCTGGCTGCTGTGAAGACTTCACCTCTCTATGCTATTGGTACCAATTCCCTTCATGTGAGTGGTTGGATTGCATTTCCCATCTAAGGGACTAATCTCAGATTGCATTTTCGTCCAAATATCTTGTATACATCTGCATCTCATGCCTCTGTCTGTGCTGCTCCATTGTGATTTAATGTCTATGACAAGTCAAGGAACCCCAATAGCGTAGAGAGGTGAACCCCAATAATTTGCTCTTGCATCTGACTGCCTGCACACTTGCTTGTATCTCATGTGCTTTGAATCCTTCTTGTATCTCAGGTGCTCCTGTTCTATCCTTGTATTTGGCTTTACTTTGAACCTTCTTTGCTGACGGCAAAGGGGGAGAAGGTTTGATGAGTCATTGTATAACGACCCAAGATCCGGATACCAAGAATGACCCAATACCAATCGGACCCTGGCCCGCCACCCACGAGCCGGAGGGCTAAAAGGGATAGGTGTAGTGTACATAAAAATAAGAAATAAAGTAGGACAATACAACAATTAACAGAAATAAACAACTAACTACAACAGAGTCTAGTCCAGCAGAAAGTACAATCTAAGGCAGAGAACGTACCAAATACCAAGTGAACACTTGGCCTGGCGAACTGATAGCTAAAGACCTCCACGCAGTACCCTCGAACCATGAGAAAGAATCGTAACACCTGAAAATTAGGGGTGAGCCTCCTATCATTGGCTCAGTAGGGGTCCCGCGGAACCCCAATCGAAAACAACGGTGGAACGGAAGCAGCAAGTATAGTGTGCCGGTCAAGGCGCAATTGGGGTGTGCCGGGCAAAGGTGAGGTCTGTGCAGGGTAGGAGGTCCGTGCAAGGTCTGTGCAAATGGGATGGGGTCCATGCAAGCTGGGAACAAAGTTCGTGCAAAGGATGAAGTCCATGCAAGTTGGAGGTGAAGTCCATGCAGACTTGGATGAGGTCCATGCAGGGTGAAGTCCATGCAAGTTGGAGGCGAAGTCCGTGCAAGTTCCGGCGAAGTCCGTGCGTGTTTGGGTAAGGTCTATGCGTATGTTGGGGTTAAGGTCCATGCATGCTGGGCGAAGTCTGTGCATGTGTTGGGGTTAAAGTCCATGCATGCTGGCGAAGTCCATGCAGGTTTTGGACAAAGTCCATACATGTTTGGACGAAGTCTATGCAGGTTTTGGGCAAAGTCCATGCAAAGCTTGAATGAGGGTCTGAGCAGGTCCACGCGGAGTCCGTGCAAGTGGGGGCAGGAATGGCTGGCGTGTATCGGTGAAAGCGCAAGCGGGCTGAAGAGTATACCAGTGAAAGGTCATACCGATGAAGGGTTGAAAGAGTGGAGGCTGCACCATCAAGGGGGCTGAGGAGCGTACCGGTGAAGAACGGGCCAGGGAGGGTGCTGGGTGTGCCAACAGAGGGAGAGACAGAGAGAGAGAGAGACGGGGAGAGAGAGACGGTAAGGGAGAGAAGAGAGAGTGTCAGACTGGGATGGCCAGGGGCGTGTCGGCGAAGAGAGCTGACAGGGTGTGCCGGCCTAGCGACACACCGTTGAAGGCACCTGGCGAAGGGTGCCGAAGAGGGCTGCCCAAAGGTGTACCATCCTGGGGGTGTACCGGTGAAGGTGAGGACTGGAGTGTACCGGGGAAGGCCAAGCTGGGGTGTGCCTGTGGGGAAGGCACGGGCGTGCCGGGCGAGGTCTAAGCTAGTTCAGGTAGGGTTTGTGCTAGTTGGGTGAAGTCTATGCTAGCTAGGCAAAGGTCTGAGCTAGTGCTGGGGCAAGTCTGAGCTAGTTTGGGGTAGGGTCTATGCTGGTCTGGGCTAGGGTCTGTGCTAGCTGGGCAAAAGTCTAAGCTAGTGCCGGGGCAAATCTGAGCTAGTTTGGGGTAGGGTCTATGCTAGTCTGGGCCCTCTCAAGATACTCCTCTGCCCCTGCCATCTCAAGCCAGAAGTCAGACCAACTGATAAACGGCCCGCGCCTAAAGAAGTTCATACAGTTGACTTCAAGGCATTTGAGCAACAAAAAGAAAAGGATAAAGGGGTTGCTAACCCTCTTGCCAAGCCTGATGAGTCACATGAAGGTTCCTCCCTGCGAGTCAAGATGAAGAAACTCTACTCCTTCCCCAAAGATAAGACTCGGGTCCTGTTCGAGTGGGTCACTAAATACAACAAGGTTACTCTTCCGGAATCGAAGAGGCCGAGCGACACCAGGAGGAAGGATGATCCTCGCTTCTGCCCATATCACCAGATGCTCGGGCACCCCATTGAAGACTGCTATGTATTCAAAGATATCATCGAAGGTCTGATCAAGAAGGGGGAATCACAAATGAGGGAGTATAAGGTTGATCCCCCACGCCCTAATGAAATGCCTGCTTTGGGGGCAACAGTTAACATGGTATCCCTATACCAACAGTTGCCTGAAGAGGAGTCAGAAGCTTGCACCAAGCACACCTATCAGGCATATATTTTGGTCCCCGCAAAGGATCATGAAAATTGGCAGATAGTGCCAACAAGGACAAGAAGAAGTCCGGCATCCCGCCCTACTTCGGGAGTCCAAATTCGCAGTGTCACGCCTTGGTCAGCTTTGACTGCTGTGATCCCCATCTGGTACGAAACAACCCCTCAAATGGTTGTGAGAAGTCATACTACTAACAAGAAGAAGCAAACCCTGCTGCAGGTACATAAAGAAACCAGCCCAGTAGTCGAGCGGCTACAAGCAATTATAAATGGGCTGGATGAATATGAGCAGCCTGGAATTCAACTTGTACAGTTAAAAGAATGCCCCTTGGGAACATCTCGAATCTCTCGAGCTGACGTAGGAAGTCGAAGCTGAAGCAAAAGAGTCAGTCACCTAGAAGGACCCTCCACGGGTGCAGATGTTAACTGCAAAAGTGAAGAAAAAGAAGAAATTGAAGAATAAAAGAAAGGGCATCATTGTCTCCTGCAACACACTGTCAGCCTTATTCGACATGGCCCAAATCTCTGAGGAAGAGGATGAAGAGATATGCTTCGCACCGACAGAGGCAAGTCAGGCCGGTCCCGGAGCCTGACAATGCGTCGGTTCACCCTACATAGGGTTCCGAAGGCTCGTTAGGGAAAAACCCACGTAAATACTAAAACACACTCTGGGAGTCACCAAGGCACTCCGAACTCATGGATTTAGATTTGGGAAAATTTGGGGTGGTACAGTCCTCCCCTCCTTACAAACATTTCATCCTCAAAATTTGAGGCAACCACAAACTCAAGGGGAAGAACAACGCATCTAGCTGGTAAAGCTCCCAAAGCTCTAGCCACAACCTCGATTCTCATGAAACACCACGATCCTAAGGGACACAGCCAGACTAAAATCATGGACAGAATGCCTCGGTCCACACACTACGTATGCATATATCATTAGAGTAGGCATAATGCAAAAGAATACAAGTCTGGCATCACCTCAGTCACAACGAAAACCAATCATGGCATCACTACCACGGTCTTGCTCACCGAGGAAATGTAATCCTCGTCACAAGAAATAGCCATCGATAAAATCCCACACTCGGCGGACCAATCATACATCAACTTTGCTGCCGGCTGACTGATCTCACGCCCTGCACCATGGACGACCATCACTGAGCCTCCACCACCTCACACAGTCATCTCAACTGACTGCCACAGTCCATCGGCTCTGCGCCATGCACCATCTCATACGTGGCAAGCCGAACACCAACAATGGCACCGGACCAACTTTGGTTTGACACAAGCCTTCAACACATCCCAGATCCAATCTGGGAAAAGACATATCTCATAATCGGCCACCAAAGGCCTCGCTAGGACACGGCTCTTGCCATTCTCGAGTTCCCCTACAACCAACATCTTCTGTTTGTGAAAGACCATTCGTCAGTCACTGACTACTTGTCAACAGGAAACCTTGACTTGCTCAACTTCTTCCTTCCTTCTTGGTCCTTCACCAGATTCGATAAGCACATTCCAAATCTCGACAGGCCATCCATTGACTCTCGCATAGATCATTACCGCATCATGAGCCGATCCTCACTTGGACACCGTATCTGATGCTAATCCTCTCGCCAACTCTACCCACTCAGGGGAGCATGGCGAAACCACATAGCAAAATTCCACAATCCTCGGTCTACACATCACTCAACTCAAGCTTACCGAAAAATCCTCCTATGTGAGTCACAGACCAAGGATCACCACCCAACAACAACGTCCCTCCAGGGACCTCCATGCATAGGCATCGTCCAATTACACAATCTCATCATAGATCGCACCTCTATTATTCCAAATGGATGCCTGCTAATCCTCAGTTCTGCTCTCACCACAGAGCCACAAGACACATCCTAAACAATTCACGGCACACATCTCTCAGATAGGAAAGTGCCATTTGCCACCATAGTAGCCTGGTCGACGACCCCGCGATCAATGCACACGAGTCCCCAAATGATACAGACCTTGCCATGGTGGACTACGTAGCTAGCCTCACTAGCCGCTTGCAGCTACCAACTGGGACCCATAATCTCTCAGAGATCACTTCTCAAGATCAAGATCTCACCTGAGGACACAGCTCCTAACACGAGTCGAGCCCACAGCTTACCGACTTTGACCATCACGTCCTCATCCTTTATCAGGCGATAACCTTAGCACCCCATCTTGGTCCAACTCCAATGCCTGACATGGCTTCCAACAAATGAACAGGGTACTCATGTGGCAAACTTGCCATCATATTTCCCCAACTCTCCATCCTGCTAGTGCCACAACCATAATGCCTCCAGCAACGATAGGGCATTCGACGTGGCTCACACAGCTAGAGATAATCTCACACCGAGGAACCAATCCTCTAATGAGCTACATATCCTCAGGAATCTGCCCGTAGCAACCAACGCTACAATCCTAGACCTGTGGGTCATGAGCCCACCAGGCTTCTGCTATACACTCTGGCCCATGCACGCAACATCACAATAGCTCGGGATCTGTCATTTCGATAATCCTCAATTCGGCTGGCTGACTCTGAAAATAGGGTGAGGAAAGCTCCATTACCTTGAACCCAGAGCACAAACTCTCTCTCTTAGTCTGACAATCCTCCTGCAACTCTACAGGCTATGATTCATGATGCATCGGGAATCACAATGCCAACCACGAATTCTCATGAGCACCACCCAACTGGCACTCATCCTTCTGGAATAATGCCAATGCACCCTTATGCACCTGGGGATGGGCATCGCTTCTCACAAGCAATCATACTGCCAACACTGAACACGCCTCGTACAAACCTCATGGCACAAAGGAGGAGGCCAACCAGTCTGAACATACGGTGCAAGATGACGGAGCTTAGCAGAACGCGATCCTCTCTGACCAAGGGGGAACCAGCATACCTCCTACAAACGAAAGATCTCCAAGCATAACCTAACCTCAAACCTCGTGTACGTTGGGAAGCGTGACTTCCAGTGCCAGAGAAACCATTGCTTTCGACAGGTCAGCTCCTTCGACAACACTCGCCAAGTGTCTCATCGGACCACATCCATAGCATCTCCTGATGTGCCATCATTGCAATTCCTCAAACTACAACTCACCACGCCTCGAGCACCGGCTCTGTTGATCGCCAGTAGCAACTCTACCACAGCGGTTGAGCCAGCCGCTGCCACGCGCTCCCTATCTATGCCTGTCTCTGACCTCGGGACCATGAAGATGCCAAAATGCTTGCCAATGAGCAAAGAAAATCACCAAAGGATGCCTGGCTCAAAGGCTACTACCCCTCTAGCCACTGGACAACATTCCCTCGAATCTGTCCATGCTAACACCAAATCTATTCTTGATTCTAGGGACCTCATAATATCTATGTCCTGAGATACTACCGCATGGACCACCACGCCAAGAGCCGCAACATGAACCATAACCGGCACCTGTTGATGCTCATCCTCAAGTCTCAAACTTGCCATGAAACCTTCGCAACTCATCTACTGCCTCGCACGACGCATCTAAGGTAGTGCATAATGGCCCCAAATTTGACAATCTAGGCCACAAACCAAGCCACTGCCACACAATCTCGAACCAAATCCAGGACTAACTAAGTCTATTCACGCGTAGAAGCATAGGACTTAGAGCTCACTGGGATAGCTCTACTCAATCTTGTCTCAAAATCTATAAAAATAATCGAGACTGACACGTCATCTTTGACACCATAGAGCATGATGAGAACATTAGGCTCGATGATTAGTAGCTCTTCAGGGAAAATCCTTCGCTCACCCGAGCACATCTCTCGATCAGAGCACACACTCTGCCACCTCAAACCATGACCTCAACACCTCAAGAGTGAGTTAAATCTCAAACTAGGGTGGCAAACTCAACATTAACACCTTAGGAGCACAACGGGCCAGTATAAGGTCGATGCACATTTGGGCCAGGTCACTATAAGGTCGATGCACATTGGGGACAGGCCAATATAAGGTCGATGCACATCTAGGACGGGCCAGTGTAAGGTTGATGCACATTTGGGATAGGCCAGTATAAGGTCGATGCACATATGGGACATGCTAGTATAAGGTCAATGCACATTTGGGACAGGCCAGTATAAGGTCGATGCACATTAGGGACATGCCAATATAAGGTCGATGCACATTTGGGATGGGCCAGTATAAGGTCAATACACATTTGGGACAAGCCAGTATAAGGTCGATACACATATGGGACATGCCAGTATACGGTCAATGCACATTTGGGACAGGCCAGTATAAGGTCGATGCACATTAGGGACTGGCCAATATAAGGTCGATGCACATTTGGGACGGGCCAGTATAAGGTCGATACACATTTGGGATGGGCCAGTATAAGGTCGATGCACATTTGGGACAGGCCAGTATAAGGTCGATGCACATTTGGGACGGGCCAGTATAAGGTCGATGCACATTGGGGATAGGTCAGTATAAGGTCGATGCACATTTGGGACAGGCTAGTATAAGGTCGATGCACATTTGGGACAGGCCAATATAAGGTCAATGCACATTGGGGGCAGGTCAGTATAAGGTCGATGCACATTTGGGACATGTCAGTATAAGGTCGATGCACATTTTGGATGGGCCAATATAAGGTCGATGCACATTTGGGATAGGCCAGTATAAGGCCGATGCACATTGGGGACAGGCCAATATAAGGTCGATTCACATTTAGGACGGGCAAGTATAAGGTTGATGCACATTTAGGACAGGCCAGTATAAGGCCGATGCACGTTGGAGAAAGGCCAGTATAAGGTCGATGCACATTGGGGACATGTCAGTATAAGGTCGATGCACATCGGGGGCAGGTCAATATAAGGTCGATGCACATTTGGGACGGGCCAATATAAGGTCGATGCACATTTGGGATAGGTCAGTATAAGGCTGATGCACATTGGGGACATGCCAATATAAGATCGATGCACATTTGGGACGGGCTAGTATAAGGTCGATGCACATTTGAGACAGGCCAATATAAGGTCGATGCACATTGGGGACATGCCTTGCAATGGCAATCATGTAACCACCGCTACAATGTGATTGTCAGTTTAAAAAATTACATCATTGCCCTTTAAGGCCCACAACCAGCCCCTAGTGATCATGCTACTACAAAGGGTTGCAATGTTGCCATCCAACTCTCTAAACAGAGCATGAAAACGAAGGGATGTTAGGGTATGCCCCTGTGAAATGGACAATATCACAAGGTGATTATGTAAACATGACAAAAGTCACAAATGCAGGAAAGTCGGTCAGAACACAAGTAGGTGGATACAACATAGTCCAAATACAACAGACAAACTACATTATAACAAGGTAAGAAATTGAGCAAGTTCACGAAACACATAATAATTTGTAGCACATATCATAGTCCAGTTCCACCCCCAAATACTATTAGCAATTTCATTCCTACGACGCTCCCCAACAGCAACCTCAAGGTGGCCGATGTGAAGTCCAGCGTCCACCTCCTCATCACTAGCAATATCGCCTTGCACATCATCCTCTGAACTCTATTGAAGTACCAATCAAACCCTTCTTCTCGATGAATGAAATTCTACACCACACAACATGCAATGGCTATCTTCCACTGTTTGCGCCAAGGATACATGCTTCCCTCATGCAATGTTTGTAAACGCATCTTCAAGATGCCAAATGTACGCTCCACAACATTTCGCAACTGGACATGGCTATGATTGTATTTTTCCTTCTTATTTTCATAGGACACATTACCACGACCACGAAATTGAGCATGATAGTACTTAACTCCCCTATATGGGGCCAAAAAAGATGAAGTATTTCTGTATCCTGACTCAACCAGATAATACTTCCCCTACGGTACATAGAACCCTCCTTTGTCTAAGGCCCACCTCAACACTCGCATGTCAAAAGCAGATCCTTCTCATCCTACACACACATACTGGAAGAGCATATCAAACGGTACTGCAGCCATCACATTTTGGGTAATGCACTACTTACGATTGGGAAATCAATCATGCTCCGATATTGCTACATTTGCAGGAATGTGTGTGCCATCAATGGCACCAATCGCATCCTAGAGTAAGACATGGAACATGAGTTAAGGTACCAATGATGTGAACAATAACTACTAAGGCAATAGAACTCACCTTAAAGTGTTCCTCGCAGCCAGAACATCTTAGCTGACACTATCGCTTCACTTGCCTCCTCCTTGATTTTTCTCCCCGAGCGGGACTCAGAAGCATCTCACTCCTGCTATTCAGGATCCTACATTTCTTAGTGTTAAAGAGGAGCTACTTAGGAAGGTTAAGAAAGGAGAGATCATCGAGAATAAGGAGGTCATGCTATTGGATTTGGGAGAAGAATTGGTGAGGAGGAGAAACCATGATTTTATGAGATTGCTACATATTGTCACGATCAGTTTTATCCTGAAGAAGCCTCGACAAAAGAAAAGAAGGCAATCAGGAGAGTCACCCAAAGATACACTTTGGTTGGAGGTGTCCTCTATCGAAGAGGTCTTACAGGTGTACTTCTAGGTGCCTTGATGATGATGAATCATGGAAGGTCGTAGAAGACGCACATTCTGGAGTTTGTGGTGGCCATGTCAATAGCCAGATGTTAGCTAAGAAGATTCTTAGGCTAGATTTCTATTGGCTCACCCTAGAAGAGCACTGCTCAATCTATGTTCGAAGGTGTGTCAAGTGTCAATTGCACGTCGACAAAATTCATTCTCCTGCTTCTTCACTCCATCCTATGTCCTCCCCACGGCCTTTCCCTATGTGGGCTTTTGATATCATCGGACCTCTTGGTGACCCAAACCTACTCACAAAATCAAAATCATTTATACTCATGGCCACAGAGTACTTCACCAAGTGGGCGAAAGTGGAAGCTTATACAAAATTAAAAGCGTCAACAATATGCAAATTCATGATGAAGAACATCATCACTAGATTTGGCATACCAAGTACAATCATCACCGATAATGGACCACACTTGATCTCTAAAGAGCTTCAGGACCTCAGCAACAGGTATAATATTACACTGCATCATTCGTCTCCTTATTATCCACAGGGTAATGGGCAAGCGGAGGCTACAAATAAAATTTTAATCAAAATTATTAAGAAAATCTGTGAAGCTAACAAATTTGTGGACTAGCCAGAGAAGCTGGTTGAAGCTCTATGGGCCTACCGTACTTCCATTCGAACCCCTACTGGGCAAACCCCATTCACCCTTACTCTTGGAATGGAGGCGGTGGTTGCTTATGAGATCCTTATTCCCTCTCTCCGTCCCGGGTGTAGCTCCACTCCACGCCCAATCCCCGGCAAATAAAGAAAGGCCCAGAACTGCATTTTAAGAAGTGTTAGCATTTTAATCAATCAAAGGCACATTAGAAGCAATGGAAGGGCATTCAAGGCATTTACCTGCAAAAAGGGTGAGAAATCGCTGAGCATGGTCACCCGGTCGGTGGCACCGAGAGAATGGAATAAGAAGGCTAACACCGCCGCTCCCCATGCATATTTTCGCACTCGGCTCAGATCGGTCAACAGAGGGAGGAGCCGGCAGCTGATGATGTCGGCTCGTGTTGCGAACAGCAGCTTACCGAAGAGCAGCATCAGGAAGCGTCTTAAAACTGTCTCCCCATCTGGCCCTGGCTCTGTCGCCACGCTCGGACGGGCCTGCTTGATCACTCGATCGATGTGCTGCTCGGGTAACTCACCCACTGCTACCGCTGCTCACCGGAGTCCCAAGCTCTCTTGGAGCACTGACCGTGATAATTGGCACGATGGATGCCCCGGTCTCATCAAGTCCAAGTCGAGAAGCTCCTGAGCGAACTCCGGGTAGTCGACATACACCCATCCGGTCACCACTTTTTCGTGCACTCGTAGGCCGCTGATCCAGGCCTTGGCCTCCAAAGTCGGTGTCATATGCCCCCATGGGAATATGAAAGCCTGGCTCACCGAGTCCCATCTCTCGTGCAGAGCAAGAAGAAGCACCATATCCATGTGGGCCACCTCGATGCTCAACAGTTCCCCAAATCCCATGGCCGCTAGGCGTTCACGTTGGTATTCCGGCAACGCAAGGTAAACCGCCCAGACTTGAAGCCACATGATTCGTGTCCATCTTTTCCCCTGCACAATTAGGTCATAGGGTTAGTCATATAATCATAGAGGAGTCACAGCATTGCATGTATCATATTCAAAAAAATAAAAAATAAAAAAACTCAGAAAATCCACTTTCCTCTTCTATTGCACTTAACGCACCTGTCCAGATGCGTTAAGGGCATAACGGCCACTGGTAGAGCCATTATGCTCCCAATGCATCCGGCGTGGGCCATTCTGTTTCTTAAGCCCGTGGAATTGGCCTCAAAGGCCTACAAATCATCCTAAAGAGTCCGTGGACTCATTCTATACGTGTTTTAGGAATGCTATAGTATTTACTGTAGTAACATTCATGATTTTGAGAGAGGGTGAATAGTAACTACGTGAACAGTAACCGCGGCACTGTTTATCTTCTCCACGGAGCTGCAACTCACAGGCGTACGGTGGCCCTCAGATGGCCGACCGACGATGGCGAACCGTGCTCGGTGATCGGCGACTGGTAACGTCCGGTTACCAACAACGGTGAAAACAACTGGCTTCGTGGTTCGTGGACGTATGTCGACGGTGGTGCTCTTGAGGAAGACGATAGTGTTAGAAGCGGGGGCGCGTCCATGGCGATCGGAGAAGACGGTGTGGGGTCACAATGGGGTTTTCACCATTGAGAAGCCACGGAACCAATTGAGAAGCTACCCTAGAGGAGCTTCTGCAGATTTTGCCACTCACGCGGTGATGCGTCGTTCTCTTTCCTCTGTTAAAAATCCCAGCCAACGCAAAAGCCCAGGTGAAGTGTCTCATTTGGAAATGCCGATGAGATTGTGAGGGATTCCAATGATTGAAATCCCTTCTCACCGCGTTACCAAACGCGCCCTTAAATTTGGAGGACCAGAGAGAAAGCCATTTTTAATTGAGGCATCGATCGGAGAGATCAACACAACGTGCTTGGTGGGTATGTGGGGGGTGGGATCCATCGAGGGGCAATTGGCCCTAGATTAAGTCACTCTCACAGCCTCCGTCGGGCCAGAGATTGTCACTAGAGACGCAGGGCCAGCGTATCTGGTGGTGACTCCACCTCCAGCTACAACAACTTGCCGACAACACGGGCACAAAAAGTGTGACCGAAATCACGGGTCGACACAGTTGAGGTAGAATCGGTGGTCGCACGACGAGAACATCCAGACCTCCTCGCCCTCGCCACGCCAGACCTGAAGAGGAGCCTGGGGAGGGAAAGCACGCTCAGGCCCCTGTCCACCACCGACACCCGCAACGGCAGCCGACGTAGTCAGGGTGAGGCAATCAGGAATAGACCCACGTAGACCAGGGCGTAGATCAGGATGGCGACGAGGTCTGTGACGACAAAGATATCCATTCCCACATTCGTTGGCGTGGGAGGGACTATTAAAAAATTTTCTTTATAAGGCAGAAAATAAGAGGCATAAGTCTTCAGGAGGGTCACCTTTTTTGGGGTGAAAAGTTCTACATCCCACAGACTTCTATTCGTGACTTTCGTACGTGGGAGATGCATGAGGGAGGTCTTGTTGGCCACTTCAGTCGGAACAAGACCATAGGCGATTGAGCATAGATTCTATTGGCCTAGCCTGAAGAGGGATGTTGCTCGTATCATGGCCCAGTGCCACACCTACGCTATGGCCAAACAAAGGAAGCAGAATACCGGCCTCTATACTCCCCTCCCTGTCCCAAATAGTACATGGCAGGACATTAACATGGGCTTTGTGTTGGGATTGTCCCTCACCCTCTGAAAGCATGATTCCATCTTTGTGGTCGTAGACAGGTTCTCCAATATGGTATTATTCATTCCATACTCCAGGACTTCGGATGCCTCTAGAGTTGCCCGTCTATTCTTTTCTCATTGTGTCTCCAGGTTTGGCCTCCCTCGTACTATAGTGTCAGATAGGGATATGCAATTTACGAGCTACTTTTGGAAAACCCTATGGCATATGATGGGCACTCAACTGAAATTCTCCACTGCATATCACCTCCAGACCGATGGTCAGACTGAGGTTATTAATTGGAGTTTGGGGGATCTTCTTAGGTGTTTAGTCCATGATCGTGTCAGGGATTGAGACTTGGTCCTACCACTAGTAGAGTTTGCATATAATGACTCGGTCAATAGGTCTACAGTCATGAGCTCTTTTGAGATTGTTACTGGCCGTAGACTTAGGAAGTCCATAGACTTGGTTCCATCTTCCATCCAGTCCCGTGTGTCCGAGTCAGTGGAGTCCTTCACTTATCACATTAGGCAGTTCCGTGAGCATGTACGTCGTCATATTGAGACCAGCAACGCACGGTACAAAGAGTTGGCTGATGCCCATAGGCACCATTGTGAGTTCAAAGAGGGCTAGTACGTCATGATCAGGGTAGGCTTGAACGGTTTCCCTCGGGAATCATTAAGAAGTTACAAGCTTGCGGTGCCGGTCTTTTTCACGTACTGAAACGAGTTGGTTCTAATGCATATGTTGTAGATCTGCCATAGAGCTACGGGATCAGCTCCACTTTTAACATCTCAGACCTAGTCGCTTATAGGGACCCAGCGGTGATACCCGGTGAGTAGAGTCCAGTCCAATAGAAAGTACAGTCTAAAGTAGTAAAACGTACCACATGCCAAGTGAACACTCGGCCTGACGAGATGACAGCTAAGGATCTCTACGCAACGCCCTCGAACTTCGAGGAAGAATCACCTCACCTGAAAGTAGGGATGAGTCTCCAAACATAGACTCAGTAGGGGTCCGGTGGAACTTCAACTGAGAAAATAATGACGGGAAGAAAAGTTACGCTAGCAGAACAACTAAAGTAGGAACGACAAACTGGTGGCCGGTTAAAACTCGACACTACAGCTACTCCTACTGGCAACAAGAAGGAAAATCCCGAACTCACAATCGGGAATCAGATCACTCTAACACCAGGCCTACCGAGGAAACACTCACGGTAATCCTGTCGCAGAAGTCTACCCGCACAGGCACGACCAACCGGGACTGCACAGTCCCACATGGCACAGCAAGGCCTCGATAAACCCTACAAAGCACCTCCGGCCACCACCTCGAGAAAACACGCTGGAACGGTCCAGAAGCTACATCTCGCAGACGGGAAGCAGAACCCGAAAACTGGAGAGTCACGACTCACGTGACAAGAGTACCTGCCCACTACAAGCAAGGCCGGATGCATCCCCTGACGTCTTAGTCCGCACCTCAGGTGCCTACCTGCGACGCCCCAGGCGGACTCTAAGACATCGTACAAGTAACCACAGAACAAGAACTAGCCGGAGTCGCGCTCGTCAGCGCGTGTCCACTGCAGCCAACCACGTGTGCACACACAGACCATGCGTCCTAGGTCTGGCCTCTAACTGGTTTTCCCCTCAGCTAAACTCTGACTGCAAGACGTGGGGCCCTACGGTAACCAGTCTAAAAATCATCTCTCGGGATAGCCTCTCCACCACTCCCTGGTGGTGACCACACGTGAGAAGGCTACGACTAGTGGGGGGTCACTAAAGCGACCACTCTCCGAGGAGAAACTCTGAGAACCACGCATGCACCCTGCGTGAAAGTCACGAAGAACCAAGTGGCGCTAAGCCACTGGACTCTGGATAGTCCTCTAGACACTCTAAATCCAACGGTCCTTGAGTCACAAGACTCGGGGTCAAGACCGTTGTACCGAACGACGCCATGCCATCAATCTGCCATCACGGGGGTGGGAAAATGGTTACATGCACTACCCTCGCGCAGGAGGGGGGATCGAGGGGAGGGGAATCAAGTGGTCGACCGTACGCCAAGCTCGGGCATCCGATCGAGGTGCTGCCAATGCCTGGTAGAAGCCTAAGGGATGCCAAAGGATGCCTAAAGGTCCGACGTCGAGCCGATGTCACTGGATGGAGGCGGTGGTCGCAGCTGTAGGCCTGTGCAGTTCTGCCGCGTAGGACTGGATGACATAGTTGTGGTGCGTTGGCCGGTACGCTCGCTGTGGAACTCCAAAAGTGACGGGACCAAGTCGTGGACGTAGCAGACAGGGAGATCTACGAACCCTCAGAATATGGCAGCCGTCTGATCACCTCGCTGGATGTGGTCGCCGGAATGGTTGGCATCAAGTTCCTGGGTGAACAGCAGGACAAGTTGCCGATGGTCATGGTGGAACTTCCAGTGCTGATGTCAGAACAAGACAAAACCATTGGCGTTGGTTTCGTATCGTCGAAAGCAACAACTTTTAAGAAGACTGCTTGACCTGAAACTGAGAGGAGGAGGGAGTGTCGGGGACAACTTGGCAACAGTCTATTCTGGGTGAATAGAGGACTCTGGGTCTGGCGCGACTGAGGGAGAATGGACGCCCCGGGCTGTGCTGATGACAAAAGTGGACGGGACCACCTCGGGGTCGAAGGTGACTCGAAGGGGAAGAACTCTCGTGAAGGGGGCTCTGGCCGATCCACACAGGAGAAGTCGGTGTCGACATTGCCAAGGGGCACTCAGAAACAGGCATAGTTCAGGTGTAGTTGCATAGAAACCTCTGTAGCGGTTGATGCCTATGATGAAACGTGACGAAACCACCGCTGCTGCGAAGAGGACTCGGAGTAGAATGATCCCACAGAAGGGGGATCAGGCTGATTCATGCAGTAGGCAGAGGTGTGGATGCTGTAAGCTCTGCCAATGATTCTGCTACTAGTCTGGGCGCAGCAGAACAAGGGAAACCTCAACGTCGATGATGGGGATGTGGCCGAGGGAGGCCGGGGCCGCCGTGGATGTACCTAGAGGGGGATGGGGCGTGGGTTGCAGGGTGGAGAGGGAGACAGGGGCATGGGATGCTGGTGGGCTGGCTAGAGTGTGCATGAGTTTTCTCTTATGTTCTTTTAATCGTCTCCCCTTTCTTTCTTCTTTGCGTGACTAGTGTTCAAATCACGTGGTTATCGTTCAGTCTGGCCCTCTTCGTGTTGTCCGTCATTCTCCTGCCTTGGTTGGAGCGTTCTTGTCATTAGTTGTTTCATTTGTTTGTTGTTTCCTTTTGTCCCTTTAACTTGTTGTTATCCCATTTGTTTGTTGCTCCCTTTTGTCTTTGTCATATTATTCTTTCTAGCAAAAATTTGGCAGCATCTCCCCTTGATCCGAGCGTAAGGGAGATACAGGGAACGCGCCCACATGAAGTGGCAGAACCTGACAATTAGAGGTGGGCGCCCGAGAGCAACAACACCTTTGATGAAACCTCGAAAAGTTTGAAAGAAATGACGAACAGGGGACCTCTCTAAGGCTGGCTGGGGGTGCACCAGACAAGGGGGAAGGACTAGAGGCTGGTGTGCCGGCCAGGGAGTCTAAAGGGGGGTTGGAGAGGTGTGCCGGGCTAAGAGAGGCTAGGGTGTGCCGGGCTGAGGGGCAAGGATGTACAGGGCAAAGAAGGCATGGGTGTGCCGGGCAAGGGTAGAAAGGGTGTACCGGCCAGGGAGGCTGTGCCGGTGGATGGGTGATCTGAGGGTGTGCCGTTGATGGCATATGGAGGGTGTACCGAGCAAGAGAGGCGGTGACAAGATGGGTTGAAACTAGAGAGGGGAAGGAGTCCATGGATCCTGACTTGATCAATGCTGGGGGAAGGCTTCCACTAGGCAAAGGGGAAGGTGAATTAGAGGGGCCATTAGCTACATTCAAGGGGCACAGCAATGAATCCCATGGGAAGGCCAACAACATCAGGGGTAAAGCCTAGTCGGCATGGGAAGAGAGAAGTCACCAGAGGAAGGAGAAAGGGGACGATCAACACATACAAAGATTCAAATGGACGAAGACAATGAGAAACCCAAAACAAGGACTTTTATTCATGAAGGAGAGGGGCCGCGGACGGCCGCATACATTGCAAACACCGGAGTGAGAGATATGAAATAGTAGGGGTGTTCCTCTTAAGGCTGGCAAGCTTGTGGCTGCTGACTTTCGGCCGCTACTTGATAAGATCAGTATGCGTCTTGCTCTCTTATGTGGAAAAATGCTTATTCTCTGTTCTTCTTCTCCTCCATTCATCTCTTCGTCTCATATGTTGTTCGCAGGTGGAAGAGGGGTTTTTAAACCCCAACAGTAGGAGCCTTCGAGCACGGAGCGACGGAGGCAGGAACGTGGGGCATTAAATGGGGATTTGACTTCCCCTCATCCCCATTGACAGAGGAGTAGCTTGCGTGCCTCACTCTCGTGTTGCCACGTTAGCCGTCCCACTGCGCGCGAAGAATCCGTAGGGGAGTGGCGTGAGATCCTCCCTACCGGATGAGTCGTGGGGAGAGCATGCCGCTGAGGAAGTAGACCGTGCCGTTGAGAGGCGTTTAGGGTGTGCCAGTGAACGGGACGCATGGGCGTGTCATCGAAGGGCGGAAGAAGCGTGCCATTGAAGGGTACTTGATAGTGCACCATGGGATGCTACGTAGGTGTGCCGGGGAAGGCCCATTGGGAGTGCGCCATTGAAGACTACCTTATGGAGTGCCGGTGAAGGGTGTACGCAGGGGTTGTGATGCGGGACGGACCACGACTCGACCTAAACTCTAAGCAAGCTCGCGGTCGTCCCTGACGAGGGAAGCGTATGGACGTGCGCGGTTGAGAAACCGACAGTGAGTTAGGGTGGTCGGCTCTCTCTTGTGCCCGGATCGGGTCACGGGACGGTCACGCTCTCTCTCTCGCAACAGCAGTGAAGTAAATATATCGAGCTAATGGCCCTAGCACATGCTCTCTAGCAGCGGCATATAAAGCATATACAAATAAAGCAAAATGCCGAGAAGAGAGCGAAGACGATACCTCCACGCTACCGGGCGTGGGGAAGACTTCCCGGTCGATCTCATACTCCCGGAACAAATATTACACAATAACTACAACAATGAATTATCACCCACTCCATGCAGGGTGGTAAAGGGCTACACCAGTGGGCCCGGGAGGAACGATTTCGGGTTGACGGGCGGCTTCGGGCGACGCTTCGACAGCTCACGTATTGTCGACCGTGGGGCCCACGTGCTGTCCGGGGGGGCTGTGTGGGGCCAGGTGGCACCGCTGTAGTGGGGAATGCCTGAGGAAGCGCTCCCTGGGGTGGCGGCACGCTGGAACGTCGATCGGAGACATGCTCTTGACATTTCTGACAAGGCTTGGTGAACTTGTAGCAATCATCAAACATAGTGGGCCAATAGTAGCCAAATTTCTTTATCTCGATTTTCATTTTAGGGCCGGCCTGGTGTGCTCCAGCTAAACCTACATGGATTTCTCGCATCACCTGCCTGGCTTCTGCTGAAGACAAACAGTGCACTAAGACTTTTCTTCGGGGATCTGCCATTATTCGGAAGAGAGTTTCGTTCCTCATCTCGTAAGAGTTTTTGATCCTCTGGAGCTTCATTCTTTGTTCTTTTTCTTTCAGAAGCTGCTAGTGCTGGAACCAGCGTATGAGATGTTCTCGCCAATCGGGCTGGTGAACCTCTTCCACAGTTGCCACTTCATTGTCTTGTTCATCGGACAAGACCTCTGTCACACTGGGAACTTGTCGATGGTTGATCACTGTTATGTTCAGGCTTGTGTCTGGCGGGATTGCCAACGAGCATGCCAGTTTAGTGAGGGCATCCGCCTGAGTGTTCTGTCCTGGATTAACATGCTTGACGTAGATGAAGTAGAAACTTGACATCAGGTGAGTTGCCAACTGGCGGTAGGGGAGGAGCTCCTACTTCCGCATGTCAAACTCTCCTTCTAGCTGTTTTATGACCAGCATGGAGTCTCCGAAGGCTTCCAACATCTGGATTCCCATGGATAGGGCAATCTGCAACACGATTATCAGGGCTTTATATTCTACTTCATTGTTTGTGCACGGCTTGTTTATTGAGCAAGATGTGTGCACGACTTCTCCTTTCGGAGATTTCAGGACTATGCCTACCCCCACGCTAACTCTAGCTGACCCAGTGGCTGAGGTGTCAATTCTGGAAGCACGATCAAAATATAGCTGCCATACGGAAGGCTATACTTGAGCGGCTTCTAGGGTTTCATCTTCAGGAAGTTCTGGTTCCAGCGGACAGTCTTCTGGTACCAGATGCTCGGCGAAGAAGTCTGCAATAGCTTAGCCTTTGATAGCCTTTCGCGGCACATAGGAGATATCAAACTCCATAAGGATCACCGCCCATTTGCCCAAGCGACCTTTGAGTGCCGGTTGGGACATGATATATTTCAGAGGATCTTCTTTGGATATCAAGCTGATTTCATGCGACAGCCCGTCCTCTGGCTCCCGCACCTCCCCCAATTTATTTATTCCCTTATATATCTTTTATGCACTTTCTTAATTTTCCTGAATTTCTCCCATTTTATTTCTTTGTGTTTCTCTTTGGAAAGGTGGGCCGTCGGAGGGGCCTACCGGCGAAGATAGGGTGCACCGACGAAGCAGGCAAAACAAAGGGGGGGTGTACCCTTGAAGGTGTGTTGGAGGTGTGCCGGTGAAGGGCGTGGCTCGAGCAGGCCAAGGGCGTGTCGCTCAGGGGACTGCACCGGCGAAGGCTAGCCAAAGGGGATCAGGGAGTGTGCTGGCGGGGGCCTGGGAAGTGCACTGGGCAAGGGTGCTGGCGTGTGCACCGGCGAAGGGGCCTGACGAGTGTGCCGACGAGGGAGTGAACAAGGCGTACTGACGAGGGGTGTGTACCATCGAAAGGTTGTATCGGCCAAAGATGTGCACTGGCCAAGGAGGTGTACTGGGGGAAGTTAGGAGGCCCACCCCTCTGTTCTTCCTTTAGGGCCTTTCTTTTCTTCTTTTCTTAATTCTGGTACAACTTTATACAAATTGTTCCTTCCTCCTTAATTAAAGTGATTGATTAATTATCAGTCCATTTGTTTGTTGCTCTCTTTGGTCCTTATCATATTATTATCTTTGACAAAAATTTGATAGTATCTCCCCTTAATCAGGGCGTAAGGGAGATACGGGGAACGCGCCCACATAGAATGGCGGAACCCGACAATTGGAGGTGGGCGTCCGAAGACGGCAACACCTTAGACAGAACTCAGAAAACTCGGAGGGATTAGCGAGAAGGAAAACTCTAAGACTAGCTACGGATGCTGAGGGTGGAGGACAAGGACTGGTGTGCCGGTGAAGAGCTAACCAAAGGGCTGTGTCAGGGAAGGCCCTGAGGTGGTGAGGGTGCACCGGCCAGGGGTCGAGCCGGTGAAGGGGCCGAGGGACATAGGGTGTACCGGGCAAGGAGGTAGGGAGGCCGTACCGATGAGCGGGTGAGCCAGAGGTGGTGCGGACACCCGAGCACATGAGCGGCCCGATTCAGGGAGCCGTCGGTACCCCACACGGAGCACCACGCAGGCTACGGCCGCGTCCCTTTGGCTCGGAGACAGTCAGGCCAATGGAGCAGTCTGACTCTAGATCTGATCCAGAAGTCAGTACAGAGCAGTATCACACAACCTCACTTCTCTCTCAGACCTACTCAACGATGCTCTATTTTTCTTCTTCTGACTCACAGTAATAGGCTCATTCACTTCTTCACATCCTTCTCGCTCTCTTGCTCACTTTTCTCCTTTTCTGCTAATCAGCTCTCTGATCTTCTTCTCCTATGATTCTCTTTGTTATCCTTTGAGTTGAAGCGCAAGATGCCTTTTATAGAGCCTGATCCTATGGTCCCATAAGCTCATGATTTGGGCGTGTGGAGAGCACGTTTCCACACATTTTGAGAGTCCACGTGTCACGATCAGAATGTACGACTAGCCACATGACAGGACTTTAGAACATCTTCTCATCTTGGATCACGTGCCACTCATCAGATTCACTTAAGTCCCATGTGAGGTCAGCCTTCATGTGACTCAGGTGGTTGAACGAGAATTTGGGTTATCAAAATTGAAAAAGTATTAGTTATAAAGTAAATGATAAGCTTAAGCATAATTTCAATTTTAAGTATTTCAATCAGATTTTAGCCATGTTAAAAGAGTACACACATTTACGCAGATGCATCAATGCATAAGTGAGATGCATTAGCCTGTAAAACTAACCAATGCAATATGTCTGAATAAAACCATCGACCTCTAATTGTAACACAGGTAGATCCCAATGAATGTGCATCGATCTGTTTTTATAATGAGTACACAAGGAGCATCGACCTTGATAGAGATGACTTCTATTGCACTGACCTAATGCTGCAAGGGCTAGCAGACTAGCATCGACCTTAGCTACAGTTGCTAGGTCACTAGCATCGACCTTTCTCCAACCGCCAAGTTACAAGCATCAACCTGTGTACAAGGTGCATCGACCTTGTAGCACGAGTTATGAAGAAGGTACTTGAGGTGCATCTGTTAGGTTTCGATCAGAGATGTAGCGGAAACAACGAAACCCTAAGAAGTGGATCATTATCGGTGATCAAAATTAAAAACGAATCGGAGGGAACCCGCTTAGGAAGAATAATTCTATACCTTTGTGGGATTAATTAATTCCCAGATGCCTGAAGACGATCGAGTAGAGGCTCGTCGGGCTGCTAGCGATTGGTTCAATTGGCTAGGGCTGGGAGTGTGCACCTTAGTTGACGTGGTGCGCGAACTCATGTTCCGGCGCATGATACAACTTCATGTGCTTGCCATTGAGAGACGGGAAGGGTTTGTGGCCTTTATGGTCTACGACCGTGTATGCCCCACCCTCATAGGCATTGCAGATAATGTATGGGCCTCGCCAATTTGGCTGAAGCTTGCCACTGGAATGCCTTGCCATGACTTCCCTTTCCTTGATCATGATGAGGTCACCTTGCTTGAAGGCTCGCTGCTTGACGAGCTTGTCGTAGGCTCGCACCATGCGGGCCTGATACATCTGCAGGTGTTTGTAGCCTTTGAGCCACTTGCCTTCCAGATCAGCAAGCTCTTCCAGCCTTCTCTGGTATTCACTTTCATCATGGTCGGCCAAGCCGGTGTGTACTGCCACGCGGTAGGATGCTAACTGGATTTCGATGGGGATGATAGCTTCTGCTCTGTAGATGAGGGAAAACGGCAAACATTTCATAGGGGTTTCGTAGACCGTCTGGTAGGCCCATAATGCCTCGGAGACCTTTTCACCCCAATCACATTTCCAGTGGCTAACAATCTTAGCCAGGAGTTTGCAGAGCGTTTTGTTGAAGGACTTGGCCAAACCGTTGGCCTGTGGGTTGTAGACCGAAGAAGTCCTCCAGTCGATGTGGAACTTGGCTCCCAACTAGTATACGACCTTGTTCTTGAATGGCATCCCATTGTTGGAGACTATGCGACTGGGAGTGCCAAATCGGTAGATGATGTTATGTCAGACAAACCTGGCAACCACCTCACCGGTGACTTCCCGTAGAGGAAGGGCTTCCGTCCAACGAGAGAAGTAGTCGATGGTGGCCAGAATGTACTTGTGGCCTTTGGAAGATGGTAGGAAAGATCGCGCGATGTCCATACCCCACTCGGGGAATGGCCAGGTGGGGGCTGTTGAACACAGTGGGTTAGGAGGCCTTCTAGGTACTGGGCCAAAGGCTTGGCATTGATGGCATGTGCAAGCGTACTGGACGCAGTCCGGGTACATGGTATGTAGCAACCCTGAATTTTGAAACTTAAATTTTAAAGAAAATATTAAGTCACGCCTTAATGAGAGGCGTTAATTTCGGTAGTTGGTCGACCCCTACTGACTGGCAGTGAATTTTTTTTTAACTAAAGTGATACTTGCATGGACCAAGGAGAGATACTCGACCCCTGCCACCATGCAAGAAAATTTTATATATATAAGGAATCAAAGAAGATAAGGTGGGACACAAACGACAACAGGGTCCAGGGGGAAGGGGCAGCAAAGGCCGAACAAAAGATAACAGTGGCAAACCAAGGCCAAAGCCAGCAACCTACACAAGTAGGTACAAAGCCTAAAAGAAAGCGAGAGCAAAAGGGGGATAGCAACTCAAGGAGGCACGTAGTCACGGCTCGGAGAAGAAGAATGGTTGCGACGTTGCGACTGGCGAGGGCCCGTTGACTCGGGCTGGTGCGGCGGATGACCACAACTGACGAAGTTGACGTGAGCGGCGACATCGAACGGACCAGCGGGAGGCCGATCAATGCCAGGGAGGATGAGAGGCTCCATGAGCATGGGGAGCTGGATACGGTCTCCAAGAGGCGGAGAGGAGGAAAAAGGCGATGGCATCGGCGTCTAGCTGGGAGGAGGAGGAGGGCCATCGTCTTCAGGAGGGTCAAGAACTGCCCGACACGCTGCTCGCTTCACAGCTTGAGTGAAGGAGAGCCGCGGAGCTGGGGAAGCAGCCAGCGAAGGAGACGCAGAGGAGCTAGGGGCAGAAGGTGACCAAGTAGGGGCCCCCGCATTAAGGCCAGTCGAGGTGGCAGGAGCAAAGCTAGAGGTCCACGGTTGCATGGCATCGGGCGCTGAAAGGCCAAGGACAACGGTAGCGGCCCGTGCTAAAGTTGGACCGTCCCCCTCGTCGAGGAGCCCGGCGAAATCGAGCCCCCGAAGAGCACAGGGGGATGCGGTAGAGGCGGGTCGGTCGGGCAGGCACAGGAGTGACGCGAAGACTACTTGGGGACTGCTGGTCAAGGCGAGGCGAGGCATGCCAGTTCCAGCCTCGGCACCGGGAGAACTTGCATGATAGGGACGGAGGAAGGCATGCCCTCGGACGAGGGGGATGGAACCTCCAATGGCCCACCATTAGCAACAAGAGGGGCTACCCGCAGCACATGGGGCACACCCCCACCAGTCACGACAGAGGCAAGACCCACCAGGGAGGGGGGCGTTCCCGTGATCTCTGTAGAACCTTGGCTAGAACCCCAAGATGCTCGATCCTTATCCTTGATTTTACTACCAGGTCATCAACATACACCTCAATATAGATGTGGATCATATTATGAAAGATAGCCATCATGGCATCTTTGATAGGTGGCTCCAGCGTTCTTAAGTCCAAAAGACATGACTACATAGCAATATGTTCCCCAAGGTGTAGTAAATGAGGTCTTCTCTTGATCCTCCTCAGCCAAGCGGATCTGATTATAACGAGAAAAGTCATCCATAAAAGAGAGAGTCTCGTACCCTGCCGTATTATCAATTAGAACATCTATGTGAGGGAGGGGAAAATCATCTTTAAGACACGCATGGTTAAGGTCCCAGAAGTCTATACAAATCCTTACCTTTTCATTCTTTTTTATGACCGGGACAATGTTAGCCACCCAATTGGGATAGAGGATGACTCTAACAAATCTAACTTTATGAAGTTTATCGACCTCTTCTTTCATCTTTAGCATCATGTTCAGGTGGAAACATCTTAATCGTTGCTTGACTGGGACAGACCCTAGCTTAAGTGTTAAGCGATGTTCGACAAGCGCAGGATCCAATCCCGGTATATCCTCGTAACTCCATGCAAACATGTCTTTATATTCTCGGAGAACCTCAATGAGTGCCTCTTCTTCAGAGGGTGGCAAGTTTTTACTGATGAGGACAATCCTAAGGTTTTCCTCATTACCCAAATTGATTTCTTTGGTAGGCTCTTCTACTGAGACTGACGTCTCATCAAATCTTCTCATACCACTAGCAAAAGCGTCAGCCTCGTCCTCATATTCTTCATACTCTTCATCCCCCTCTTCGACTGGGTCTTCATCATTCATAATTTCATAGATACCGAACCCTTCGTCAAAAATACACACATCCTTACATTCTAAGTCTGGTAGGAAGATCGGATCCTCTATGAACTGGGGGATGGCTAAACATGCCTAGCATCTTCTGGCTAGCTCTCTCAAGAACCTACGGGGAATCTGCTTACCCTTGGCTTTCCTGGTAGCAACTACCCCTGGACCCTTAACACTAGAAGACGAAGAAGAACAACTAGCATGATTACTAGACTCTAAGGGAAAAGAAGAGGAAAGAGAGTGATCCTATCACAACTCACGTCCCGTACGCCTCACCTCCAGATTGGAACAGGTCACATGGTGAGAGTCGAGTCACCCCCGCATGGAGACGATAAATCTTGTTTAAAAATTAAAACTTAAAAAAAAAAAACTACATGGGGCGCAGGATCGGTTTCCCATAACTTTTATTTATCCACCTGACCTCATTTTCATGTTTATTTGGGGCATTTTAGCCAGATCGTCGGAGAAGGATTCGAGGGGCGGGGGGCCCACTTGTGCTACCGTCATCTTGTGCGTCCGCCCGGCCAAATTATTATTAAATGCCCTCGTGGTTGTCGCCTCAGCTTATAAACTCGCCCCCACCCCCACCAATCCGTCACTACTCCATTGGTAGTCTCCTTCCCCTCTTCCTCGATTCGTCCACGAAGAGCGCAGTGAGGGTGAGAGAGAGAGGAGGAGGCGACCAGAGACGAGAGGACAGATGGCTCCTCTTCCACGCCGCATCGGCTCCGCCGTCTTCCTCGCCGCCGCCGTCCTCATCGTCCTCTCCTCCGCCGCCCTCACGCGCGCCGGATCGTCCGCCGATAACCCGATCCGATCCGTCACGGACCGCCCCGGCATCCTCCGCGCCCTCGGCGCCGCCCGCCGCGCCCTCTCCTTCTCCCGCTTCGCCCGCAGGTATGTGTTACGTACCTTCGTCACCACCTCATCGGCACGGCGCTTCTTCTCCCCTCTCCTTCCCGTCCGATTACCTCCCATCTCCACCATGTGAAATCATTCCGAGCCGTCCGATCGCTGCTGGCTAATGGATGGAATTTGCTCTGCTCCGCCGCACGCTCGTCGGCGGTGGTGATGAGCAGGTACGGGAAGAGATACGAGTCGGTGGAGGAGATCAGACTGCGATTCGGGATCTTCCTGGAGAACCTGGAGCTGATCCAGTCCAGCAACCGGATGGGGCGGCCGTACACCCTCGGGGTCAACCGTGAGCTTCTGCTCCTCTCCACTTGGGATTTTTATTATTCTTTTCTAAGATAATTATATATATATTTAGAAATTAGAATCTTGTTTATTCTACTCTACACACATATACTATTGATATTATATTATATAGCCTCACATGAACAAATATTATTAAATTATGTACCCCCTTTGTGGTTGTGCTTGCACTCCTAGGTCCAAGGATCATTTGGTCAGTCCCAACTCACCCCTAGGTTGTGTCACATCACTACTACCCCTTTTTCCTTGTAGCGAGGAGAGTTAGCCTATCTCCGCGAGAGGGCGGGCACGAGTGGAGAGGCCGGTCTCTCGACCCAGGTAGATATTAGAGAGGAGCTAGAGGATCCTCTGGTTGGAGCTCTCGAACGGGCCAAGGAGAGGGAGGCTGAGCTGGCCGAGATGGTGAGACCTAGATGCCTTTCCTATCAAGTGCAAATCTCTTTTTCATTAGTTTATCTTTCCTTAACCTGTCCAAATATGTGTGGATCCCTTGCAGCGGAGAGAGATGGAGGTTGGCCTCACATTCTGATGCTAGTTGGAGGATCATGTTGAGGAGTTGATGCGTCAACCCTACGAGGTGAAGACTGATGCAGTGCTACGTGGTCGCCTTGCCGAGGCGAAGGAGCGAGAGGTCGAGGCTCGAGCCCAGGAGATGGAGGCCGTGGTTCGAGAGTGATGAGCTCTCGACCGGCTGGAGGCTCTACGGCGGCATGTGCTACGGAGATACTAGGTCAGAGGCACTCAGGGAGAAGTAGTGGCTGGGCACACCACTCCCTCAGAGTCATTACAGATCGAAGGGGATTTGGAGATCACCATAGAGGAGCTTCTGGGGCTGACAGAGTCTCCTTAGGCAGAGCAGAGGGTGGCCCATTCTGTGGCCTCGGGTTTGAGAGCCTCAGGGCCGTCATGAGAGAGGAGGAGTAGGGATGAGGGTGAGACAAGTAGTCAGCATAGCCGGCCTCGCATTGATGGAGCTCAATGAGAGAGAGAGAACAGAGTGGACATATGACTTTTGTACACTGGGGGTATGCCCCTAGAATTTTGTGTAGACAAAGAAAATGGAATGGACATATTTGACAAATGAAGCTCATTTCTTCAGTGTACTTCTTCTTGGCTTGATTGACATCGTCTTCCCTTTTCACATGTTTCAACTACACTTAAAAGGGAAAAATATTAGTGTAGTTTGATTTTAGCCCCCTGCCCGATATAGATCATACGTTTCCTTAATGTAGGGTCAAAGGGTTAAATCTTATTAACAAGATTGTAACGGAAAGGGTAAATTTGCTTAGCTAGTATACATGCTAGATGCCACTACTTGTGCATTAGTTTATTTTCCTAGCTAGCTCGTACTTAATCACCGTCATGAGTTGTGAGTGCGAGACCCGTCCCATGACTCGATCCGAGTGCGAGAGTGAGCCGACCACCCCAGACTCAAAGCTGGTTACTCAACCGTGCCGATTGACACGTTTCTCACGCTGGGGATGACTGTGAGTGAGTACTTCTTGTTTGGGCACGCTTGCCACTTCAGGAGCCACGTAGGTGCTGAGTTGGTCCTGTAGTTGCTGGTCTCGTCGATCCTCTAGTCGTGTCGTCTAGTAGAAGTCCAAGGAGCGCGTCCACAACATCAAGTCTCATTGTCGTCCCGCATCACTAACTCTGTACCCAGAGCTCTCTGATAGCTCCTCTAGAAACAAGAAGTGAAGTGGGGATCTCGATGTAACATAATGAAAATAGGGATCCCATGTAGGGGAACAATCCACTCCATATATAATCGGGCCAATCTATGCACACTCTAATTGTAACAACCCAAGATCTGGATACCGGGAATGACTCGATACCATTCGAACCCTGGACCGCCACCTACGAGCGGGAGGGCACGAAAGGGCTAAAAGGATAGGTATGGTGTATAAATGAATAGGAAATAAAGCAGAACAATTCAACAATTAACAGAAATAAATAATCTAACTACAACAGATTCTGGTCCAACGAAAGTATAGTCTAAGGCAGAGAATGTACCCAACACCGAGTGAACACTCGGCCTGGCGAGCTGGAAGCTAAGAACCACCGCACAGCACCCTCGAACCTCAAGGAAGAACTGTCTCACCTGAAAAGTAGGGGTGAGTCTCCTATCACTGGCTCAGTAGGGGTCCCGCGGAACCCCAACCGAAAATAATGGCGGTAGCGAAAAGTAGCAACTACGACAAGAATAACAACAACAATAGGAGTAGCTACAACAACAATGATGGAAAACACGGTTGTACGCAAATCCCCTAAACACGACAGTCGATGAACTATGACTCTACAACTACTCCTATCGGAACGGAAACCAACACCCCAATCCCTCGATCGGGGGACCACCGGACTATTAACCGCCCTAGTCACGCTACTAGGAAAATGCCACGACACCTCTGTCAGGGGGCCTGTGCTCACGCACAAAGGCCCACACCGAAATCACATGATCCAGAAATACAGTCATGACCTCACCGCCCTGAACTCTACGCAGTCTAGAGGAAAACCTTCGGTGACGCTCACCGAAAATCCCAGACCTCGACTCCAAGAAACACCCAAAAATTACACGCGAAATCACATCTCGCGGATGAGAAATGGAACCTCGAGTCATGACAACTCACGTCACGTGACGGGAGTACCTGTCCACCGGAAGCAAGGTCAGATGCGTCAACTGACGACTTAGTCCGTAGCCTCAGGTGTCTCCCTACGATGCCCCAGGCGGAGACTGAGACACCGTACTAGTAACCACAGAACAAGGAGTAGATGGGGTCGCGCTCGTCAGCGCGGGTCTGACGCCCCCAGGCATGTGTGCACACACAGACTATGTGCTCTAAGTCGAGTCCTCTAGCTAGTTTTTCCCCCAGTGCAGACTCAGGTTGCAAAGGTGAGGGGCCCTACGGTAACCAGTCACAAAATCATCTCTCTCGGGTTACGCTCTCCACCACTCCCAAGTGTGTCCGCACATGCGTACGTAGGAAAGGTACGACTAGAGGGGCTCATAAAACATGAACATTGAAAATCACGCATGCACCCATCACGAGTAACGCAAAGTAACAAGTGGCTCGGGGCCACCTGACTCTAGACAGCCCACTAGACCTAATAAACTCAACGGTCCTTGAGTCACGAGACTCGGGTCAAGACCGTCGCACGCGACGACACAACGCCGTTAATCTGGCCTAATCCCTAGGTCTGAAACCACGATAGCACGATTCCCAAGGTAGCTCACAAGCCGCCGAGTTGATCCCTCATCCAAGGGACGCATGGAAAATCTCCAGCCCCAAGCTGGTTAACTGGACCCACCTTCCGAGGCCACACACATGGCCCACTCGGAAATCACTTTTCGAAGAAACCCACGTCGTGCAGGGAAGACCCTCCGTACACATACCGACTCACGATGACTCGATCTAGCAAAAGCACGAAAACCCAGAACACATGGGGTCACCCGGACCCCCAAGACCTACAGACACACTAATCGAGGTAACTCCGTACCTCTGGTCACCCCAAAAAAAATGAACGTAGGACCCACGGTGTCCAGAACATTCACGAGGCCGAAGGCCAACCACTGGGTCACAACTGGGTTGATCGGAGACCAACACAATGCGAAACGGACACGACGAGCATGAAAAATCAAGTGACGGTCCTCTCTGGACCGTCACTCCGGTTGGCGGCTCTCTCAGGACCGCAAGGCCCCGCTAGCGGTCCAGACAAGACCGCAAGGCCCTAGAAGCCACTAGATCCTAAGTGATCATCACCTAGATTATGAAGCACAGTGGCGATCCTTGGCCTGATCGCTAACCGTCAGGTGGCAGTCAGTGGCAAGGCCGCTACCCTACCCGAACCTGGATGACCAAGAAATGCCATGACCGCTACACACCGATTAGCGGTCTCCCTGAGGCCGCTAAGCTCGATGGCAGTCCATTGCGAGACCGTAACCCCCAAACTGACATAAGGGACCCCTGGCTATCTCCATGAGGCCGCCCCATTAGGTGGCTGTCTTTGGAAGGACCGCTACCTCGTCCCGAACGTAAAAATGGTGAACACAGTAGAAAACCCCATTCTATGCCCCGTTCACACCCATGTGAAGGGAAAAACAAGGGTAAACCAGTCCCCAACCTCTCTAGCACCGAGAGGACCCATTAAAATGCCAAAAATGCGATCAAAACGCAAGATCCGGCTCACACCCAAAACATGTATTTTACACCAAAATACGAAAATAATCTCACTCGGCTCACCACGGCCTACAAAACTTGCGGGAAAGGAAGTACAGGGGTTAAGGATCTGTCCCCCTACCTCCACCGAAGATTTCACATGCCGAGGACATCCATTTGCCAAGAAATGCCGTTAGAACACTGCCGGCGCCCCGAACTCATGGTCGGGCTTCGCCGTGCCACCATCCATCGATCCTCGACCCGTTCTCACTATCCTCGGCCTCGTGCCATCGTCGCCTCACCCTTGCCTACCACGGTCGGCCGCCCGTGGAGAAGAGAGGGAGAGGAAGAGAGAAACGGAGGGGGAGAGAGTGAGAGACGTGAGAGAGAGAAACAGAGAGGGTGAGGGGGGTTAAAAAGAAAAAGAAAATATATTAATATTCCAGAAAATTTTCCGATGAAGTGGCCGCAATGTTCCAAGCCATTATGGGCGAAATAAAAGGGTTGACTACACGTATGGATGGGATGAGTACACGCATGAACGTGTTGACTATAGCGGTCAATCGGATGGTAGGGTTCGACGGGGAGGACCGTCCGTTCCCACCCATGAGGGTTCCTTTGCCACCACCCTTGCCTTATGATCTCTATTCGCCGCATCCCAAGCCACCTGTGTTCCTAACCCCCTCCTTGCTGTTTGTAGATCTCTTGGCTTTGTTTCCTCCTTTATTTAAACCTTTCCTTTAACTTCGCCACATCAAAAATAGAGGAATGGGATATGTTTGAAGGAGCTTTAAAGAGCATTTTTACTGCATCTTCCACAGGATGGAACGTATGGGTGTGTATCCAAACAACATGTGGTCGCAGATTTTGACATTTATTGCTTCCAGAAAAGAAGAAATCTGACCCTTGTCCATTATGTTCTCCGTACTGTTCATGTGCTTTTGGGAGCAATTCATTGTTGGCAGTACTGTCTTTAGCAGATGAACACTCATTGGCAATAGAAAAAAAACAATGACTTGAACACTGCAAGCATGCACCCTGAAGCCTCATCCAGCATTTGGAAGTTGGAAAGGCTTTTCTAACAACAGGTGTAGCCAGGTTTTGTGCGACATCCTTGAACTGAAATCTCAGTTGTTATTAACCCTAAACTTTCAACGATTTGTTGTCTTGTGAGTTGTCTGCTCGTGAGTAATATTATTTCCCAGTGGTCTTGCCATCTCAAACACAGCTGATAGAAATATCTATCATTAACTCTTGGATTCACAACATGTGCTAGTCTGCATAAAGTGTTATTGATATCATTGGTGGGAGAAATTATGTCTGTTTACTTTGCTCCTGTATACACTGAATGCTTGTCTGGTCATCTTGATGTTCCTTTTTTGAAGGTGAAAGAGCCGCTCTGTGATGGTTATTTGTGCCACATCTGCTTCTTATGTTGGTAGTAAATGCACATCAGAAATAGGTGAGCCATTGTTATGGTTTACTAGGAGATCATTATCTGATATTTAATCTTCGAGAGATGTGAGCCCGAGATTTGCTAGACTTGTTAAAGTTTCTCGACATCAAAAATATATGTCTTGGACAGCCGCTCAATCATTAACATTTTTACATGGTAATGTAATCAACTTCCTTCCAGGAAGGCACTGATTCTCAATTTCTAAAATTCCATTTATAGTTTACAGAAAGTAATTTTTAAGGCATGGATAAACTTTCAACAAGGTCAATAGATTAACGTTCACATGATCATGCATTATTAAGAATTAGCGTTCGGTTTAGCAGGCATAGTTCAATTTTCTGTTTACAGAATATATACAATGTGATCATTAAATGTTCAGATATTTTAGAGTTTTAGCGTCTTGTGTCTCAGGCGCGTACAACAATCAGCGGCTGACGGATCAGGCACTTTTTCTATTTCATGCACATTTATTAAACATCTATTAATTCTGTAAACTATTCACGTAAAGGCAAGTATTAGCCTCCTATTTCAAAAGCGCTTAATAAAATGGGCATCCATCTTAAAGGGCGTTGATTGTCAGAAATATGTAATTCTGAAAAAATAGCATGTAATATTGAAGAATAAACAGCGTCCGTGGTGTTCGACGCTGATTCAAATAGCGGTCCATATCATGGACGCGGATCACTTTAGAACATGAACTGAAGATGATAATTATAGAGAGGATCCTTACGTTAGACATGCATGCACTAAATAGTTATTACATGTTTTAAACATGGATTTTGGTCTTAGGTAGAGAAGACCTACATTTTGTGAAGATCTGGACAATGAACAGTTTAACAGTTCCTTAGAGATGATACTCTGTTTTGAACAGAGTATGCAGCAGGAGGAAGATCGAGTAGTTGTCACCCTCGATCAGCAATAGGGAGCAGACTTGTAGGATGAAGAGGAAGAAGATTGGAAGAAGATGGACATAGGCTCCTCCACGTTCTGCAGTAGGTGGACGGCGACAGTAGCGGGAGGGAGGACAGGAAGCAGAGGAAACAGAATGCATTTGCAGGTTGGAGGGGAAGAGGGCCACGCCTTCACCCCGCGGCAACAGCCGGAAGACGAGGACGCAGAGCAGCAATGGTAGCAGAACGGCAACGTTCGATGGAGAGAAAAGAATGGGGCTCATCGGAGCAAGGTATTTTATAGTGATTGGGAATTCTAGATGGTTCTACGTTTGATAATGGAAGGGATTTCCGATCAAGCTTTTTTCATGCCAATCCACCAAAATTGTCTCTTCATGTTTCTGTACATTGTTATACTACCTGGGTGAATAGAATATTGTGATTTATGTGCCTCAATCAATAGATCTTTCTTTATTTCCTCATTCTGAGGTACACATAATCTTCCTTGAAATCTGATTGCTCCATCTGCACTTCGAGTAAATCTTGGTGTACCAATCAATCCTTGTAACTGCTGATCATCTAATTGTGCTTGCACAATTCGTTCAACCATTGCAGAGTAGATAGTTAGTTGGGACAGAAATAAGTTTTTCCTTTTGCATACCAGATAATACTCCACTACATTAGAAGTCATTTTCCAAATTTGACGTAACTAGATTGCCATTAGCCTCTTCCTGCTGAGTGCACCTGCTACCACATTTACTTTTCCTGGGTGATAATTCAATGTGAAATCAGAATCCTTCAAAAATTCAATCCACCTTCTATGCCTTAAATTTAATTCTTTCTAAGAGAAAATATATTTTAGACTCTGATGATCTGTAAATACTTCAAACTGCTCACCATACAGACAATGTTGCCAAATTTTCAAAGCATGTAGCACGGCCTCCAACTCCAAATCACGTGTTGGATAATTCATCTCATGATTATTTAATTGTCTGGATGCACAAGCTACCACTTTACCATTCTACATCATGACACATCCTAGTCTTTTTCTAGAGGTATTTGTATATACCATAAATCCTTCTGACCCACAAGGTGAAGTAAGTACTGGTGTTGTAGTTAATCTTATTTTTAATTCTTGAAAATTCATTTCACATTCATCTGACCATTCAAAAGAAACTATTTTCCTAGTCAATTTGGTCATAGGAGCTACAATATAAGAAAAACCTTTAATAAACCTGCGATAGTAACCTGCAAGACCCAAAAAGCTCCTAATCTCACTAGCATTCTTTGGCCTTTCCCAATGTAAAACTGCCTCAACCTTAGCTGGATCGACAGACACTCCATCTCCAGAAATAATATGCCCTAGAAATTACACCTTATCCAGCCAAAATTCACATTTACTAAATTTTACATACAGTTGATGACTTCTTAATGTTTCCAACACAATCCTTAAGTGTTCTTGATGAGTTTCAACATTAGGAGAATATCACACTCAAACGGCAGCAGATATAACGCTGATACTAAACAAGCAAATTATATGAACGGGCTTCCAACACTAACCGACTCGCTGAAAAGCAAGGCACACAACTAGGGACACGAGGATCTCCAAGTCCAGGTGCCGGCTGGGCATCGTCGCAGCGCAGGAGGGCCACTCGCGGATGGCCAGGCCAGGAGGCCAGAGGGGCAATGGCAGCGGCCTGTTCACTGACGGAGAGTGGCCGGAAGTGATGGAAGCAGCGGCATGACAACTCTGCCATGGCAGGCGGTGGCACGGGCCGTCGGTGTCGGCGGCTGTGGCAGCTGCGCCCCTGCTGCTGCTGCCAGCCAGCAGTGGAGGGTGAGGATGAGGGAGGCAGGGGCGCAGGCAGCTGCAGGCACAGGTTGGTGGTCTGCATCAGGGTTGTAGGGGCGGTGGCTGTGCAGGGGGAGACCTGGTTCACAGGGGTGGAAAGGTGGGGTCGTAGGGGATGGGGTTTCACACCCCGGGCTTCGCGCCCAAGTCCCTTCGCAGGAGGAGGAAGATGATGGCTGCAATTTCAAGGCTTCTCAACATCTTCATTAGTTCAAAGAGTGAAATTACAACATAATTTATGAAGGGTGGAACCCTAATGGTCCTCCTCTCATACCCTATGACCAAAATACCCCTAGGACTAAAAAAATAGTGTGAAAATCGCACCAAAAATACAGAATAAATAGAAAAGGCCTCTAATGGGCCACTAATGGGCCTCTCAACCAATCAAATGACTAACTAATCAACAAGAATGTGCATTAGTCCATTAATGGACCATTATCAAGTGAAAGAGATGTTAGTGTCGCTGCTGGAGGCCTCCGACGGCGGTAAACGCGGGTCGGGTAGAATAGCATCCACGCTCAGGTGTCCTCACCAACAAGTATAGTCAGTCAACACCCAAAAATCCCTACACAAAAACACCACACCAAGTCGGTGTATCCATGCTATCCCCCCAGCAAAAAGAAAAGAGAGGAGCTGTGAGACTCCACATTACATAAAAAGTCTTGCCCACTCCCTCACTCTTTCACAAACAAAAGAGACAAGCCTATCCTCAATTTTTGCTTCGCCTCTGAAGTCTGAAGATTCCAGTGTTTCTTTCTCCCCCGCATCGGCTTCAGGGAGCGGCCCGGACTTGGTGGACGTCAGAGTGGGGTGCAGCGTTCCAGTCTCATCCTCTTCGGCAGATTGCATGGCAGGAGTTCGTCATGGCTTTCGAGCGTGCCTTCTGTCCGTCTTTCGTCAGGTCGCAGAGGTTGCATGAGTTTCTGGAGCTGACCAAGGATGACATGTCAGTGATGCAGTATCGCTCTAGATTTATTGAGTTGGGCCGTTATACTTCTCACATCATGGCGGATGAGGAAGTGAAGACCGAGTAGTTTGTTGATGGTCTGAGGGTAGAGTTGATGCATCATCTTCTAGCATCGGGTTGGACCACCTTGGACGCAACTTGCAAGGTAGCAGTGGCACTGGAGAGAGCTTTGCAGAAGGTTCGAGGGCAGGGCGGTGCTGGTCAAGGGTAGGCAGGTTCCAGCCAGTCGATGGAGGTTCAACAGCAGAGTACTGTCCTGCTCTCAGCAGGTGGTTCTGTGATAGTGCAGTCTGTGGCTTCCATGCCAGAGTCGTCGTCCTTTAGCTCGAAGCTCAACAAGCTGCTCAAGGAAGCTGGTTTTGGCAGGAGGGGACAGGGTCACAAGGAGCCGCAGCAGGAGTCGATGGACAGTGTCCTGCAGCCCGTGGCTATTCAGCATCAGGGTTCGGTGAGTGGTGCTCGGGGCGGGTGTCCTAGGTGCGGTGGTTCTCATCCAGGCAGGCAGTGTTCGACGCCCGTGATTTGCTTCAGGTGTGATCAGCCAGGGCACATGGCACGTGACAGTCCGCAGAGACCACGTCAGCAGCCTGAGTTTCAACAGTAGCAGTTTCAACCCCAGCAGTTGTCATCACAGCTGCAGCAGTACCAGTAGTAGGAGTAGTTTTCTCAGCTGACTCGGTCAGCTACTGTGGGGAGGCAGAGATCCCGAGGCAGAGTGACCCACATGATCAGAGCAGAGGTTGAGGCGTCGCAGTTGGTGGAAGGTACTCTTTCGATTTTGGGTTGTGCGGCTCGTGTTTTATTCAATTCGGGTGCTTCTCATTCGTTGATTTCGGAGAATTTTACTCAGAGCGTGGAGGACCCGGTGGCCGAGATGTCCTGTGACATGGCGGTGGAGTTACCTACTGGCGATTTCGTGCACTCTCGAACAAGCAGAAAGATGAACGCCCTCCTCTTCCGGTCCTGTAAAAGGCAAACAGCCAAGCTTACAGGACTAACTAAATTATGCTTTGAAGAAATTAATACAATAACTAAGAAACCGAAGATGGCTCAATGGGAATATTACTGAACAAGAAATAAGAAAACAACACAGAGGGGTTTCTGCCCTCCCCTTCTCTCTGTCACGTTGTCACCAGTGCACAGGAGCTGGAGACGTCGCAAACTGCGGAAGCTCAGGCGGTTCCACGCTTTACAACCGACTGCGCAGGTGGACCTTGCACGCTCGGAGAAGTCTGCTGCGGTAGCCATGGCAGCAAGGGAACTCCACGAGAGAAGACGTTGCACACCACGCCGAGGAGACTCGCGACGCACAGACGTGACACCACGCCGAGGAGGCTCGCGACGCACGGACCTTGCACCGGTCGCACAGCTGCAGCAAGGAGGCTCGCAACAACGAGAGCAGAGAGGATGCTTCGCCACCACGCTGAGGAAAGCTCGCCGCGACTGAGAAGGCTCCACCCGCGAAGACGATGCTGCACTCTCTCCCGTCGAACTGTTGTGGACGCCACACCCGAGCAGCAGAAGAAGCTTCACCAGAGAGAAACCTGCACAAAGGCAAAAGAAAAAAAAAGAACAATAACTGAAAAACTCTCCAAAACCAAGACTCCCCCATCGAGCTGTTGCGGATCTCTTTTTATAAGGAGTTGGGCAACCCAAAAAAACCTCCCACGGGATTGCTTCCACTTCTCATGCCACCACCGGTATCACCCCTTGCTCTTTGCGATGTTAGCTCCGCATCTAGTTGGAAGCGAACGGAACCCACGAGCGAATGTCTCTCTCCGTGTTCATCCATTCGTGAAACAGCATTCATGCTGTCACGATTCTTCTCCGCCAATCCCGTATGCACGCTTATCTCATCGGTGATCCCAGCGTGTGCCACTGCCGCTATCAACCATGCTTCCGCGAGTGCCCTCCGGCAATCTCGCATGCACTGTGAACCTCCCATGGATGCCTGCGTGACAGCCTCGGCCGGTAGCACCTTCGCGTTAGCTTTCACGAGAAGCCCATCACCATGCCACTACCGTTATTCCCGCGGTGATCAGGGAGACGTCTTCCTACTCTCTCATGACTCTTTTCTCTCCTTCTTTGTTTCTTCTCCAGGCTTATCCTGGTAGTAGATGCTATTCTAATCTAAGGTGGGTGGCTCCCATGGTCAAGGAACTCCCTTTAGAGGTCCTCTCAATCTTAAGGGTGTGGCATTTTCAGCCTTTAGTCTTCTTAGGGAAGAACTTTCAGAAACTACACTTGGATTGGGCAAGCATCTCCGTCGTCGTAGAGCTATGGCATCCCCAAACTCATACTTTTATCTTCCCTTCTTTTGAAGCCACAATCCTCTTGTAAGAAGTAAAAATTTACTGATGTGACACAACCTCGGACCTAAGCAAGCAAGCACAATCGCGAGCCGAATGGGCCGATATCGGCGGCCAACTCACCCGGCACTCACCCAAACCCGTGGGTAACTCGGCGATACTGAGTGAAGGATGTGAGGGCTGGTAGCTTGTTGGTAGAGGGCCAGCAAGGCCAGAGGGTCTCCCAAAGGGGTATGGCTAGTCTGATCCTAGAGGCCGACCCGATGCCGAGGGCACGAGTAATCGCTCACTCTCACGGTGGTCACTCGGAAGTCCAGGACTTGCGAGATCAGACACTCTATCTCACCGGCCAGCATAGCTACGAGCTAATATTGATTGAAAAGTACTGAAATAGGAGCAAGGGAAGAGTGCTTACTCGATCGGCTTAAAGAAATCGGTCTCGACCGGAGACGTGGGCGAATGAGGAAGCGTGGGGTTTACCCACGCTGCGGCGAGGAAGCTTCAACCTGCTCAAGTGTTTACACCACTACGCCTCACGCGGGAGGGGGATCTTGCGGTGGGGGTTAATTGAT
Organism: Amorphophallus titanum; assembly: GCA_024336825.1. NCBI lineage: Eukaryota > Viridiplantae > Streptophyta > Magnoliopsida > Alismatales > Araceae > Amorphophallus > Amorphophallus titanum. The sequence continues at coordinate 7,374,413 of JANBPO010006887.1, read as the reverse complement.
TACAACCAAAACTACCTCCACGCAGGGAGGGGCCATTAGCCGGCCAAGTGGGGAGGGGAAGAAGTAGGCTAGAAGCTTCAAAGATTGACGGAGTCGATTCTATCCCCTCTCAGGAACAGAGGACAAACAGTCGGTGTCGACGCCACTGTGACCACTCCCGAACTCAGATTTTGACGAAACCAGGGGCCAACTCCTCGTAATTGGGCCAGGGTCTTGACTGATTTTTCTGGAATTCTCAAGTTGTCAGGGCCGATCGGGGAAGAGCCATGAACAGGGCTTCTACTTCCTGGTTCTAATTCCATTTTGAAAAGAGAGAGAGAGAGAGAGAAAGGAAGAAGGAGAGGGGGCCTGGCCCTTTGATCCATCATCTAAAGAGAGGAACTAACGTGTTTTTCTGAGTGTTCTACAAGATAGGTACACAAGCAGAGCAAGGCCCGGAACAACCACAAGAAACACAAGCTGTATCAAAATATGTTCCATTCCACTAATATCTATCAGATATACAAAAATGAGGGTGGATGTACAAGCATATCTCTCTAACTCTCTTCTCCACCCTCCTTGTCTCCCCCTCTGTGTGAACTCTCAGCCTCTCCCTGTCCTCCACCCTGAGGAGGAAGTCTAGGTGGAGCCATCGACCCTCGCGAGGTTGCACTCGTGTCAGCCTGAGTTCTCCTCTCAATATCCACTCTCCTCTGATGCTCATAAGAGGAAACAAGATAGTCTGTGCTCGAGTAAGCACTTGGGAGTCCCTCAACTCGAGCCCGCTCATGCCCTTGCCGATAACGCTCCTCTGCATCTCTCACGTGCTGCTTGGTAATCCCTAGTTTGGTGCTCTGGTGCTCCCTATCCATCTCCCTCTCTAATCTCACTCTCTCCCTCTCTCGTTCCCTCTCCTTCTCCCATCTCTCTCTCTCTCTCTCTCACGCTCCTCCCTCTCTCTCGCTCTCTCACTCCTCTCATCATTGAGGAGGGTGCGCAACTCTATGGCATCTCGGGGAAGCTCCTCTACCTCACGATGCCTCAGCTCTACCTCTACCATCTGTAGCTCTTGCTCCTGCACCCGAAAAACTTGGTCAATGAACAATATTAATAAATCTTTTTAAGCCAATGGGGTAGGTTGCTTACCCTCTCCTGGAGGGCAGCCTCAGCTGCCTCGGCATGAGCCACTGCGTTGGCAAGTTGGCTCTCAAACTCAGAATGATCGCAGGCCCGCTGCGTCAAAGAAGAGGCATCGTAGGAAGATTAGACTCTCTCTAGCTCTCCTCGCTAAATTTAAAAGGATTAACATCAATTAATAATCAAGCTCAAAAATCATCAAGCTGCAAGTAAGAATCTGATGCGGGATGGACACGGGAGCCGACTCTACGTGCATTGGACCTCGGACTCTAAGATGGACATGACCAGCAACGCGTGGCTAGGAGTAACATGCATAGCTTATTGCATTCCATGATAATTGGTAATCTACTTAAAGCATGCTAGTATTTGAGATCTAGTACCTATTGAGCTCTCGCTCATATAGTTTTTCCCCTATTTTTCAGGTAAGTCCGATGAGAAAGTAACGAACACGGATAGGGAAGAGCAAGAGTGAAGTCATAGAGCTATCCAAGTGTCTAGAGTTTAATAGTCTTGTCTACTCTCATATTTCTTGTAATTTTCTTCTTATTTTGAGTCAAACTAGTAGAGAATGTAATTGAGGATGATTACGAATGAATAAAGGATTAGGTTATTGCTATATTGTGTGCTCTGTCTTTGTGCCGAATGCACTACGCTCTGATTGACATGAATGATATAGACTCATCGCGTCTCCCCCAGGTAATCTTCCGCGCTCGGGGCGTGACATAAGGTGCTGCAGAAGCTAACTCGTTTTAACTAAGCTTAACCTACCTAAGCCACCCAACCATGTTTTAAGGAACCTGCATTATAGATAAGTGTAGAAATAACAGAGATAGCAATGATAACACATTCTTGCGCAAAATAAAGCTACCTTTGCCAATCTATGAAGTAAAAGTAGCGTCCTGAAGTGATCTTAATCATCAAGCTTTGAAGAGCGCGAGTAGCTTTATTTTTCTTGCTTGACAGGACAAAGATGAAAGGAGAGCAAAGGGTTAGATTCCTCGACACAGAGGAGTGACAGACATCATACAAGATGAAGAAGGGATAAAAAAGAAGAGAGATGAGGGCTAGAACTCCCTCGTTAAGGCACAGAGGCCCTGATAACTAGGAATCAGGTACAGAATAAACAAGATTAATTGAGATCAAGGCAGGCTAAAGTCTCGAAAATAACAAGAAAAAGGGTGAGAACCCTGAAAGGGTGAAGAGAATAGGATAAACAAATCACGAGAAAATTGTTGCGGCAAAGATAAAGAAGGAGAGTGATCATCCGACATGGTCAGAGAAAAGGAATAGCGATCACCCATCGAAGGCGGGGAAGAAGAAGCAGGAACACCCGACGAGGTCAGGAAAAGGAAATGACAGACACCTGACAAGGTCAAGGAAAAAGAATCATAAACACCTGACAGGGTCGGGGAATAAGAAAGAATACCTGAGCGTTCTCGAGGTGGTCCCGGTCGGGTGTTGAAGGAGTTTCTGCAGTTTCAGCCACCTTCTTTCAGTGGGCAGCCAGATCTAGAGGAGGCTAGAGAGTGGCTCGGTGATGTGCAGAGGATCTTCAGTGCGATGGAGTGTGTTGAGGAGGATCAGGTGGTGTTGGCTACGCATCGCCTTCAGGGAGTGGCCCGTACTTGGTGGACATCAAAGTGGGAGGCAGTGTTACAATCTCGTCCCCTTCGGCAGATCACTTGGCAGGAGTTCATCGTGACGTTCGAGCGTGCCTTCTATGCGTCTTTCATCAGGACGCAGAGGCTGCGCGAGTTCATGGAGTTGACCCATGGCGACATGTCAGTGATGCAGTACCGTGTCAGGTTCGTCGAGTTGGGCCGTTATGCGTCGCACATCATGGTAGATGAGGAAGTGAAGACTGATCAGTTCATCAGTAGTTTGAGGGTCGAGCTGAGGCACCATCTTCTTGCGTCAGGTTTGACCACTTTGGATGTGGCGTGTAAGGCAGCATCGGCATTAGAGAGAGATCTGCAGAAGGTTCGAGGGCAGGGCAGTGCTGGTCAGGTTCAGGCAACTTTCGGTCAGCCATCAGTGGGTCAGCAGCAGAGTACTGTCCAGCTTTCAGCGGGTGGTTCTATGGCGACGTAGTCAGTTGCCCCAGTGTCGGAGTCTTCTTCCTTTGGCTCGAAGCTCAAGAAGCTGCTTAGGGAAGCTGGTTTTCACGGGAAGCGTCGAGGTTGTAAGGGGCAGCCATAGCAGGAGTTTGTAGGCAGTGTTCAGCAGCCAGCGACTTTACAGCGTTGGAGTTCAGTGAGTGGAGTTCGAGACGAGTGTCCTAGGTGCGGTGGTTCTCATCCAGGCAGACCGTGTCCAGCACCGGTGGTTTGCTTCAAGTGTGATCAGCCAGGGCACATGGCGCGAGACTGTCCGCAGAGGCCGAGTCAGTCGTCCGGGTTTCAGCAGCAGTTTCAGCCCCAGCAGGTGCCAGCACAGCCGTAGTAGTACCAGCGACAGGAGCAGTTTCCTCAGTTGTCTCGGTTAGCTACTGTAGGGAGGCAGAGATCCCGAGGCAGAGTGACCCACATGACCAGAGCGGAGGTTGAGACGTCGCAGTTGGTTTATATTTTAAATTAATCATTGTAACGTAGATAGGATTCTTATTAATAATGGTAGTGCCCCTGATGTATTATCTTACGAATGTTTTCTTAAGATAGGGCAGAATCCATCTAAACTCCACCCGATCTGAACCCCCCTTTGTGGGTTCAATGGCCAGGCCACTTATCCTGAGGGAGCCCTGAGCCTGCCAGTTACTCTCTACACTCCCCCTAAAACCGTTACGGTTATGATGAACTTCATAGTGATCAAAGATATGACGGCATACAACGTAATCTTCAGCCAGGGAATCCTTAGCCAAACGAAAGCGGTGCCCTCTACCTATCACCAAAAAAGGAAGTTCCCTACTAAGCATGGGGTGGGGAAGTTTGGGGCAACCAGGCATTGGCCAGATGGTGCTACAATATCTCGGTTAAAGCCACGAGGTCGGACGGGAAAAATAAGGGCCCCCGAGAAATCAAGGAAAAACCTGCAACATCTGAGCCCGGCGGCGAGTTGCTATTGGTTTTCCTAAACGATGACCCGACCCTAGGAGTAAAGATTGGAGCCGACCTACCATCTGAGGTTCAGCAGCAATACAAAGATTTCCTTTCTGGGTACATTCGAGTCTTTGCATGTTCTGATGATCAGCTCCCTGGGATACCGGGGGAAATGGTAATGCATAAGCTCAACCTCGATCCGACCATGAAGCCCGTACAACAACGTAGAAGGAAGCACGTGCCAAAGAAGCAGACGATCATCATGGAGCAAGTCGCCAAGGGATGGAAAATTGGTCTCTTTAGATCAATCCTGTACCCGACGTGGCTGGCTAATGTCGTCCTGGTGCCTAAAGCCTTGGGAAAATGGAGGATGTGCGTGGACTTCATCGACTTGAACAAGGCTACTCTAAAGGATTGCTACCCGTTGCTGAGTATCGACCAATTGGTTGATTCAACCTCGGGCAATGAGATACTTAGCTTCCTAGATGCCTATTCGGGTTGCCACCAAATCAGAATGGACCCAAAAGATGTTGAGAAGACAGCCTTCATCACCGACCTCAGCGTACACTGCTACACCTGAATGCCCTTCAGGCTAAAGAACGCCGGAGCCACATACGGCCACCCAGTAGTTGAGAGCTGCTGGATGGAGGACCACGAAAGCGAACATAACGCACTCCTCTAGGGGCGTTATGTACATAACGGACCAGACATGGTGCGTTATGTCACGGAACAAAGCAACCCATAACGCGCTCCTCAAGGGGCGTTATGGACCTTAACAGACCAGCTCTGGCACGTTAAGTGGAAGGCAAGGGCATTAAGCATAACACGCCTTCCCCAAGGTGCTATGGTACATAACGGGCCTCCCCAGGCGCGTTATGTGACCAGGACCCCAACAGTCACAACCAACGGTCAAAAACTAACGGTCGGAAACCATGACGCACCAGCACTGGCGCATCATGCCTGACATGGCGGTCAGTCGAGGGGCCGTTAAACCCTCAACGACAAGACTCAAATCTTACGAAGTATAACACACCTGCATGGGCGCGTTATGCTCATGACGGTTTCTGGAACGACCGCTATGTCGTCCCGGTTGCGAAACGACGAATACAACCTAAAAATGTCAACCACGCCCCCATACCTCCACAGGAGAGGGAAAAATCAAGGGGGAAGCTCCCCAATAGCCCTAGGCATGATTTTATGGCTTCGGATCGGCCAAAAACGCGGTGAATCGCTAGATCAGGCGATCACTCCCCAAAGCATGGTTTTGTCCTAACCCGCTCAAAAACACCCCTCTCGGCCTCACGTCGGGGTACAAACCACGGAAATGAAATGCGGGGAGCTAGGGGACGTCACCCTACCTCAATGGAGCGAATGCTCCACCGAATCAACGTCGAAATCGAGAAGAACGCTTTGAAACCCTCGTTCCTTCACGCTTCCCACGCCCGCCGCACGTCCACGCGATCACCTCACCGTCGCCCACATCGTCACGCCGTCGCCCCGCCGCCGTCTGCAGTCGGAAGGGGGGCTCGCCGTGGTCGAATGGGAGAGAGAGGGGGAGAGGGGCGCGGTCACGGTGGGGAGAGAAGAAGAGGAAGAAGAAAAGAAGAAGAATAAGAAAAAGGAAAAATGGTTTGATATTTATAGCAAATCTGAATTTTTTGAAAAATATCAAAAAATAGAAAATCACGTTTCCGCGATCCTCGGAACGCACCGATCGCAATGGTACCACCCACGTCCGGGTGAACGACCACGTTCGCCCGCAACAGCGTGCCGAAGGATGGAAGGATAGGTTACACCTATCTGGAATTCCACCTCTTGCATGAGACTAGCCTCCGTCAAGTACCATACCTGGATGTTTGACTAATTGTTGATTGCAATTACCTGCCATGTTTTGATATTACTGAAATTCATTCATCTCTTACTGCATTTGGAGATTCCTTTCATACGGTCTGCCACTCTACATTATTTCTCTAGTTGTTAATGTGGATTGCCTTATCTGCATACTAGTTGGCGTGATAATCTGTTCTGGAGTTTTCAGCCATTATTAGATTTACAGTAGTATGTCTTAATTCCGCATAGTCATTAACTGCTGTAGATTTTTTTTGGGGTTGATCTATTCACCCCCCCTCTAGATCTGCTAGTCATCTATTCCAACACTTGGTATCAGAGCCTAACTCTCCCTTAGGGCTTCACATTCCGGAGAGGTTAGCTGAAATGGAAGCTAGAGGGTTAACTACTGAGGGTCATTCTACCAACAAGCCACCATACTTTGATGGCTCAAACTATGCGTACTGGAAGAGTCGCATGCAGGTCTTTCTTAGGGCGAAGGACTATGAGATATGGAGGGTAGTAAGTAAGGGTCCCTTTGAACTACCTGAGGATGAAGAAGTCTATATTAGGGAGCAGATCCGTAAGTCCACCCTCAATTAGAGCGTTGTAAACGCCATGCAGTGTGCTCTTCATCCCACGGAATTCTCCAAAATCTCATCCTGTTCCACTGCTAAGGAGATGTGGGATAAACTAGAAGTCATTTATGAAGGGATGTCTCAGGTTAGGGAGACTAAAGCCAACATGTTAGTCTTTGAGTATGAGACTTTCAAAATGAAGCCTGACGAGTCCATATCAGAAATGTATGCCCGTCTGATGTTGCTCACTAATAGTTTAAGAAGTTTGGGAAAAGTGTAAAGTGAGTATGAGCTGGAAAGGAAAATTCTTAGGTCCCTGACACCTATGTGGCACACCAAGGCCACTGTAATTGAGGAATCTAGGAACCTTGCAACAACATCAGTGGATGAGCTCATCGGTTCCCTCATGACATATGAGTTGAACCTTAAGAGGGTAGATGAGTTTGAGAAGAGGAAGAAACCCCTGGCTCTAAAAGTTACTTCCAGTAACAAAGGGTCATCCCCATCAGACCGTTTGACATTCCCCTCAAGCCCCATTGATCTGAGACTACACGGTCATTCCTTTGACCGTTTGCCTAGTGGACGGTATGATGGAGGCCATTTTGTTCTCAATGGTTCAGCCTCTAAATGGTCCAAGGTGGACCATCTACCCATGTCCACGGTCTTCTTCAGACCGCGTTTCATTCCCCAACACCCCGACTGTTTAACTCTCGCTGAACGGTCACCCGTGGACCATTCTCACCATTTGGGTGGTTCAGTTTTGGCCGTTTATAGCCAGACGGTTCTATATGAACCGTTTAGTCTTTGTAGGCTGCCCCTGTCGGACCGTGTTCTACTCGCCGTGACCAATAGTGTTCAACCTCCTCCCCGCCAGCGATGATGGCCAGTCAAGCCTAAAGGGGTTGTATGCCCTATTTCTACCACCTAGGGCTACATGCATGCATTGTGGAAGGTTTTTGGCGCGGCCTACCTTGAATGTCAATGGCCCTTTGGCCAGTTTCTCTACCGATGTATCCACCTCCTCCGGTGACGTTCCCTCCCCCTTTGCCGCTCCAACATCTTCAGGCGCTCTGACAGTGATCACCGTCACCTCCCCTCTGACCACGAGCGGTGGCAGCACTTCTCCCTCAACCACGGATGGCGGCGGCATCGTCTCCTCCGCGGTGGCCGCCGGCAGTGGTGGTGGGGCACTTCCTCCAATCATCCTTCGCGCTAGACAAGATAGGACTTGTTTCTTGAAACACATATAGAAGCAAGAGAGTGAGAGCTTTGGTATGCTGAGAAATAGGGAGTGGGGGAAAATGGAGGCCAGAGAGGGGATGGTTTACTCTCCCTTCTCCGTCAATTATGGTGAGGAAGATGATGGAGGGGTCAGTTTCTTTTTTTTGAAATCGACAGTATATACGTGGTCTATCGATAGACCATTTACCTTTTAGACGGTCCCAGACAAGACTGTTTGTTGGTGGTGACCCAACTCCCTTTAAGCGGTCTATTTATGACCGTTCATCACACTGGGCAGTCTAGCACTAGGCCGTGTTGATGCCATGATAAGATTTAAACTAGCATTACCCTTATGGCCCTATCCGGACCGTTTATATAGTTTGGCGGATTGAAGAAGACCGTGTATGAAAACTTCAAGACATTTTCCACAAAACTAACACAATTTGATTTCTCTTTAGAACATACGTAAGACACTCAATATATTGGAATCATCAAAACCATTGTCAAAGACAACAAGGGGGTGCACGGAACCCAACAGGGACTGAATAGGCTGGTTGGCCATTAAAGGCGTCATAGCCAGGGTACTAGGATTGGAGCTAGCCGGATGGCCTTTGAAGGCATTGTAGCCAGAATATTGGGACTAGGGCTGGGACTGTAGCTAGAACTGGGACTGGAGTTGGCCAGATGGCCTTTGAAGGCGTTGTAGCCGGAATACTGGGACTAGAGCTGGGAGTGGAGCTGGCCGGCTGGCCTTTGAAGGCGTAGTAGCCGGAATACTAGGACTGGAGCTGGGACTGGAGCTGGGTGACAGGTCTGTGAAGACATCGTAGCCGTAGTGCTGGAACTGGAGACTGGAACTGGGATTGGGTGACTAGCCTATGAAGGCATTATTATGCTGGAACTGGAGAGTGGAACTGGAGCTGGACGGTTGGCCTCTGAAGGTGTTGTTGCCGTGGTGCTGGAACTAGACACTAGAACTGGGACTGGGCGGCTGGCCTGTGAAGGCGTTGTTGCCGCAGTGCTGGAACTGGAGACTGGAATTGGAGCTGGCTAGCTAACTACTGATGTGCAGTAGCTGAAAAATTGGGGCTGGGGACTGGTAATAGCCGACCCTTGGGGGTGCGTTGGCCACCATTGTTGTGGAGTGATGCTGTGCTCACCGTCGGTGGGATGTCGCGATCGACGGCTTCATTGGTGAGTAGAGAAGAAGAGATTTTTTTTCTCTTTACCAGCTCTACTGCCCTTGTAGATTTTTACCAGAGTTGGCCCCCTTTTACTTTTTTTGGTGCGCCCTTGCAGGTTTTCACACAGAGGGGTTACCCAATTTTACTTGAGACTCCCTTTCGGGTTTTCACCTCAGCTGGGTTGGTGACAATTTGTGCCCTCAACAATCCCGTGGAGAGAGTTTACTAAGGCCGTCGGGGTATCTCTATTTTTAACCTCATCTTTTTATTTATTATCATTTTTTTTGAATCTGGAGGATCCTGTTCATAGCATGCCACTATTAGAGGATGTAGCCGGGAGTTGGAGGGTGGGATTCGCTTGCATGGGGGCGAACCCATTATATCCCCAGAACGGATCGTCTCGACGATCCCAACCACCAACCGCTTTAGCCTCCTGCGTCAAACGCGGGAAGGCAAGGCAGAACTTAAGCGGACGAATGCTTCGGCAACGGCCTAAAAGCACCAGCGTTGGTTCGGCATCTAGGCTCCCAAGTCCCGTCGGAGGAGTAAGGACGAGGGAGACCATCAATCTGACTTGAGAAGGATCTGGGTTACCCTAGAGGAATCTCAAGCTGACCGGGAGGCGTGCCTCAGCAATCCCTTTCGGGCATTAAGGCACAGTGCTAGGCAAAGCACAACTGAACCTACAGCTGCATCATCTAACGGCGTCCAGTCCCTCATCGCCTCTTGCACAGATAGGCAGAAATAGAGACGGGCCCATTTTCGGCCCCACCAATATTCAGCCCTGAGTCCTCCTCAGGCAGATGCCATGATGGAGACTCCTCTGCAATGTACCTCTGTCTTTGATAGACTGGGGATGCCTGTCCGCCCTAAGAGGCGTTCCCAGAAAAGGCAGACAATCTGACTCCTCAACGACGCCGTCAGGGTGTTTGCGTGTTATACCACAGGACACTAACCTGAGGTTCAGACCGATGATCTGAACCAACCCATATCTCACCTTAGGAGGCCTCGTCATCTGCCTCCATCGCTGGCTCCAGTCTGCCACATCGGCACTTCTGCCGGACCTCAGGTGTCCACACGAGTGGAAGAAATTCCCATTGAGGAGCATGCTGCCCTTGTCAATGTGGAGCCGACCAACAATGATCGTCCTGTCGGTGAAGTCCAAGAGGTAACTCTTGAGACTCTCATGAAGGAGAACTAGCACTTGAAGGCCCTCCTGCAGGATTTGCTTCAGGAATGTGACCTTCATCCTCAGCCACCCATTGGGCCATCAATAGAAGCTCTGGCCCAGCCAGATGGGCAAAATGGTGCTAACACCTCTGCGGCAGCTGCCCGAACCCCTACAATTATTGGGTTTGGCACGCCCTTGGCCGAGGCTCAACCACGGTCATCCAACACATCGGTGCCAGAGAACCTCATGGCACAGCGCCAGATGATCGAGCGGATCGTTGAGACCAAGCTCGCCCAGTTTGGAGAATTTAAAGAAAGAGATTCTCCTATGGTGACAATTTATATCAGCATAGTGTTTTGACAACTAATCTATACCTAAGATTGCATCATAGCCTTCCATGTTTAGGAATGCGAGATTTACAGGAAGATTGTGACCATTTATGATTACCTCACTGTTAGGGCAGTGATACTTAAATTCAGTTCTAGAGCCTAAAGGTGTAGTAATTGCTAGATCTGAAGGTAAGGGAACTGATGAAATAGATAAAGTCTTTGCAAAAGTAGTGGAAATGAAAGAATGAGATGCTCTGATATCAAATAAGACAAAAGCCAAATGTGAATAGATTAGGACAGTACCTTCAATCATGTCTCCCTCCTTGGTAGTTTCATCTTCCATTACAGCATTTAGACGACCTTACCGCCTGCGTCATCCATCATTCTTTGAAGGCTGATCCTTCATGAGTGGGCAGTCGAGCATTCTATGTTCTCGGTTGCCACAACCTTAACATGCACTGAGATGCTTCCAGCACTCCTCTACAGTGTGTCCAAATTTCTCACAAAACTTGCAAGCCTCCATGACTTGCTTTTCTTCTTCATTGTCCCTTTTATTTTTGCCATTGCCCTTTCTATTGTGTGCTCTTTTCTTGCTATCCCGAGATTTGTAAGTTCCCATGATGCTAAATTTGTCTCCTTTATTCTCCCTCCTATCATGTTTGTGGCTTGACTCCTCATCCTTTCCCTTGAATTTTTCTACCTTCTCAATGGTTCTTTCTCAAAGATGTGCCTTATGCACCATCTACGAATAAGTTCGGATGTTTTGTGGACCTAACTGCTTGACAAAAGCAGGCCTCAACCCATCTATGAATCGATTGGCCTTCAATACTCCGTGCTGACGAGGTGTGGGGCATATGGTGCTAGGCATTAAAATTGTAGTTCATACTCGACTACCGTCATCATCTGTTGCCTTAGAGCGGCAAACTCCGTTGCTTTTCTTTCGCGGACATACTTGATGTGCCGTAATGTTCGTCACTAAAAACATGCGGCAATCAATCAAAATACCGAACTCGCAACAGAATAAAAATACATAGTACACTGGCGAGCACGAGTCGAATCCACAGAGAGGTTGAGTTTGAAATTAAAAATTAAAAATTTCTTTTTTTATTACAACAAGCAGTTCCTGTTGACTCTAAAATTCAGTCCATAGGTGTGAATATTGCCTCTTGCTGCTCTTGCTGTCAGTCTAACATGGGTACAGAAGACTTCAATCATCTATTCTTAAAGGGAGAATTGGCTGTGCATTTATGGGACCAATTAAAACCTTTGCTTTCAGTTTATTTCTTCAGAGCTGGCTCTTTCATTGAATGGCTCTCTTGGTGTGTTTCAGAAGTAAATGTGGCTACTCCAGATGGTTTTATTCCTCTGCTTACTATTGCCCTTAAAATGAAAAAATCTGTGGCTCCATTGTTGCTTCTAGGTCAGATTTCAGAAAGTCAGGACTGACAAGGATCTACCTGAAAATGAAGTGTGACCGACTAGGAAATGGTGGTTCTAGGTCTTGGGAATTTTATGGGTGATAGTGTGGGAAGTGAGGATCACGCATGAATTTTTTGGTAGTTTTTTGAGATGGCTAAGGGGGCGGGAAAAATATAACAACTGACTACTATCTCGCAGATCTGCTAATTGGCAGACTGTGGGGGGTAGGGATAAAAATTGAGAAAATGAGACAAACGGTGGAAGATTGACACGAAATTTAAACTGGAGATGGCTAACAAGGAGGTGAATGATATCCCAAATTTTCAAGGTCACCAGAGACATGGATTTTAAGGACCAACCTTTTCTTTGAGCTTCTGTCTTGGATCTCAGAATCTTGGATAGCACTCCAAAGATCCTATTGTGGCGGCTCGACGGTGGCACGAACGGAGGCGACAGCAGTGGTGGCTGGAAGTCGCATCCAGCAGAGGTGATATACCTTAGAATCCACCAAGGTTATGACTTCACACCATAGAAATCACAACAATCCAGCTGCAAGGGGGAGAGGAGAGAGAGGAGGTGTCCAAGGGCATCTTCTACAAAATGTAGTTTTTCTTCTTCATTAATCTTCAAAATATGAAAATATAAGGATTATATAACTCTGACCAAAAGACCTAATTACCCTCAGATCTAGGGTTAGGGAGAGGCAAATAAGGGCTAGGAGAATTATTCTCCCATGTGGTTAAATACAACATTAATAAAGAAATGAGTAAAATGGGGGGGAGATTATTTAATCTCCCACATGGGGACAAGAGAAGGACCGCCTCCTAACTGCCTCCGGGAGGGAGAGAAGTGCCGAGCCATAGGGAATCATGAGTGATGCCCTCATCACATGCTTAGGACCTTCGGGGAGATTCCCCCTTGATTTCCCTCTCTCCAGTGGAGGTACGGGGGCGTGGTCGTGATTTTTGGTTGAGTTCACCATTTTCGCCGTCGGACTATCATAGCGGCCCTTCCAGTGACCGTTATGAGCATGGCGCACCTGGTGGGGTGCGTTATGCTTCGTCAGATTTGTGTTCAGTTTGAGTGGGCATAGCGGTATCGCGATAGACCACGATGCCCTGCATGACACCCCTGTGTAGGCGCGTCATGCTTTGTGACTGTTGGATTTGACCATTGCTTCGTGACCGTTGGGGCCTTGGTCGTATAACGGCCCTCAGGAGACCGTTACGTACCCATGGCGCCCCAGGGGAGGTGCATTATGCTTAACGCCCTCACCCACCACTTAACGCGCCTGAGAGGGTCCGTTATGGGGGCTATAACGCACCTTGAGGAGCGCATTATGGCCTGTTTCACCGTGAGACATAATGCACCAGAGGTGGTCCGTTATGTGCATAACACACCTCAAGGAGTGCGTTATGCAGTTTCCTGTGATTTGGGGCATAACACACCGCTGTCGGTCCATTATGCACGATAATGCACCTGGGCATGTGCATTATGGTCTGTGACCTGTCGGGAGTGGTGAGCGGCTGAGTGGGACCGTCCCTTCTTCCCCACATGACTGTGAGTCAGACGTGCATCCGTGAGTGGCCAATGATGGACCGTTCATCATCTGAGGCCTAGCCAGTGGTTTTCATGCCGATTCGAGTCCCGAGTGAGCGGACCTCGATCCACATGCTATCCTGTGGTCTGACTGGTGCTGGGCATCAGGTGGGGACCAGGTGTGGGACGCCGTGAGGGGCCCCAGGATGTGACGTTTCTGCCTTACGTCACCATGAGTAGGATTTGCATGAGGATCGATCCTTGTGCTTGTTTACCTTCGGAGTCGGTTTCTGTGACTTGAGGGTCTGTGCTTCCGGTGACCTGCCCACTAGTCGTAGCTTCCACGGCACATGTGTGTCGGTCCACTAGGAGCACTGGTGTGGCGTACCTGAGAGAGACGCGGGGTATATTTCTTCCCTTTTTTATTCCCCATGGTGGGGTATATGCATGCTCTCTTTGGGAGGGGTGGCCGTGCTTGGCCTCATTGCTATAAGACATCCTCCACGACGGGTGGGAATTCACTAAGCTGTAGTTGTGGCTTGTTAGATCTTCTATCAGCCACTCGAGGGGCCATCTTATGCTGGATAGGGGCAGCGGGAAGGTGGAACAGACTAGGGCACTGCACCATGGACTTGGACCCTCCCAGAGCAGGGCGGGATGCTGGCCTTCTTCCTGTTCTCTTGATCGACAATGCTTGCCAACCTCTTCTTTTTGTCCTTTCTTTTCTTCTTTTCTTCCTCTTTTGTGTAATGGACTAAGGTGGGTGCGCAGGAGAGCGCTCACCCCCTCAGGGAGGGGATAAGTGGGTCACTCCACCACATAAATCCCACAGTGTTAATCTTTGTTCAGCGTGGGTCTCGACAGACATGGCCGAACAACGCTCTCTCGCCAATTCTTTCTCTTCCTTCTTTTTTATCTTTTTTTTCTTCTTAGGGACGGGGAGTTGATTTCCCCTTCCCTCTTCTTTCTCTCTTTTCCGCCAGCGGCCTTCATGACTCTCGGGAGCTCCAGACATCTTGGAGTAGTATCTCCGAGGCCACAAAGATAATAGCTGCTAGTCTGACTTTTCTCCCCGTAGGACTGGCGAAGACAGCACCTGCAATTCATCAAAGTAGGCAAACATCATTTATTATGAGGCCATGAGGCCCTAAATCCCGGCGAAGAGATGAAGGGTGGTTTTGGTCCCACTGGGCGTGCCAGACTTGTGGACGCACTAAAAATTCATTTGATATTTTTCTCGTTCATTTGGTAGGGTGTTTATTTGTCTATTTAGTGCGAGAGCGTGCCAGACACCTAAGTTACGATTTATTCGGGCCTGGTGGAAGCCCATGGTGCGCTCGATCTGACTTCATCAGGTGATTGTGTAGTTCGGGTCAGGACCAAAACTGATGCGGGATAACCATGAGACTCGATATGTGGACACGAACCTATGACCTAGACGAAAGGACATGACTCACTAGACGACGCGACCAGCAACTGTACGACCAAGTCATCACCTAACGTGGCTCCCGAAGGGACAAAGATGCCCTCAAAGCTCTACCTCCTCAGAGAGAGAGAGAGAGAGAGAGAGAGAGAGAGAGAGAGAGAGAGAGAGAGAGAGAGAGAGAGAGAGTTTTCTTGGGCTGGCTGGTGGGAGGAATGTGGTGTGCTTTCGGTGCGGGAGGCAGGGCCATATCCTGAGATACCTGCTCCTGTAGCCAGGTCATACGCCGAAGTGGTCCGTTCGAATGTCTGAAGTCTGCCTAGGCACTGCATGGAGGCAGTCGACATCAACCAGATCTTGAGTGAGCTAGTCCTTGACCGTGTCTACTGGCTGCGGAGATGCCTGTGGGTGGCACGAGTCAACGGTCAGGTGGAAGAGGAGAAGGCCCTTCGTCTGCTGGTCTCATGGGGAGATGGCTGGGAGGTTCGTCGAGTCAACCTCTCAGGTTTCGTAGCGATCGGCTGGACGGAGAAGCTGGCTGAGGCGGCTGTGATGGTAGGTTACACTGTGGGGGAAGGGACCCTTCTTCAGATATAGCGCTGGGAGTTAGATAGGGGCACATTCCCAGACCCCAGATGCTTGGAGGTGGGAATCTCCATCAAGGGCCCACCACCGTTCCTGTACACTGAGGGGGTGGAGACCCTGGTGCGTGGCTTTGGGGGATCAGTGGTCCCAGATACCGCCACATTTTTCCCAAAAGACCCTCACGGCGATCCAATCGGTAGTGAGGGTGAGCAATCTGGAGGTGGTGCCTCCTGTCATCTGCTTCGCCGTCGAGGGGAGGTAGTTTGCGGCCAAGGTGCGAGTGTTGCTGGGAGTTGTAGGGCGGCGGAATTGGGCATTAGGGCATCCTTGGCCTAGGCGAGAGGAGGAAGAAGGTAGAGGGGGAGGGGTACGTGTCAAGCGTGGAGGCCTTAGTTCAAATTTGAACCAAGGCGGGATAGTTGCTTGGATGACCGTGGGCCCGGTTTGAACCCCCAACCTATTTGTCCTAGGCCTGGGCCTAGGCTTGGGCCTGAGGTGCTGCCTCTTGGTCGGGTCTCACGAGAAGCCGCTTCGGGTCGGTCCTTCGACTCTAATGCTTGTGACTTACCTAAAACTCAGAGTCTCAGTGCCTCTGGGCACAAGGGACAAAACAACCTTCATCTTCCTCACCTGGTCAATACAGTAGCCCTTGGTGTCGGTCACAGTGGTGCCAGGCTGCTCTCGGTCACAGCACACCTTGGCGCGCCAACCGCCAGCAAGGGACATAACTGGTGACCCAGATCTATCCTCTGGCGGGAGGAATCCCTCTTCAGGAGGTGTTGAGCCCTCCCAATCAGCTCTTGGGCACCTATACCCTCAACGGGGCTCTGTGCGGTGTCATCTACGGCTTCAACAGGTAGCGGAGAAAGCAAAGCTAGATGGCGGGCATGACGGACGACCTATTCTTCAGCTACTCAGCACCTCTCGCCAGAAGGAGAAGAGAGCGCTCTTGCAACAAGACCTTGCTCCGGCCAGGGGGGTTGGGGAGCTCCCAGAAGGCTTGTCAAAGCGGAGGCTTGTTGTTGGGTCCCATAAGACCCTTGCCCTGGACTTCCTCGGGGAGGAGAGCAGGGACGTAGACCCCCTTGGGGTCATCTCAACAGTCGGGACCGGTCAGTAGGTGGGGGCGTCCGAGGAAGGCCAGCCCTCCCTGATGTTGATATTGACCCCAACAGCTTCCTCTTGGGAGTTGAGGGATGGCTGGGCTGAAGCTAATACGTACCAGAAGGGCTACCTTGATGGGCTGCAGTTGCTGCTGACAGAAGGGGAGGGCAGAGGGGGTGGAGACCGGCATCCAGAGGGGGAGGTAAATAAGAGGGACAGAAGTAGGTCACGCAGGGAGGAGGTGAGGGAGATGCCGAAGGAGGTGGAGAGAGTGACAACTGAGAAGGTGAAGGAGGTGGTAGGCAAGGTGGGTATTTGCTCTTTGGCCACGGAGAAAGATGTGAGGGGAGCCTTCTCTAGAATTAACAAGAGATGGGGTGCAAGTATCCTGGGGCAGAGAGATCTTTGGTGAGGGAGGAAAGAGGAGGAGAGGAGGAGGGGGACATCCTATCGTCTTAATGAGGATTGTCTCATGGAATATAAGAGGGCTAGAAAGAGAGGAGAAGAAAAGAGAGCAGTGAGGGAGCTAATTAGGAGATGCAAGATAGATATTCTCTGCATCCAGGAGACCAAGTGTGAGAGGGAAGGGTGTCTCCCTCATGAGGAAGGTCGGAGGTGCCTATCTTTCCTTGAGGGTTGCTTCCTCGCAGTGGGCAAGTTTGGGGGGATCATGATCCTCTGAAATCCTTTTAAGGTGGAGGTGGAGTAGGACAGAGTGGTTGACATATGAGTCATCTCTTTACATTTCAAGAGCATTAGAGATGGCTTCTCCTGGGACTTTAGTGGGATATATGGACCTCAATCCAAGGAAGAGAAGCGACAACTGTGAGATGACTTGATTCGCCATTACCTCTCCTCTGGACGGCCTTGGTGTGTTGGTGGCGACTTCAACATGATGGCTGCCCCGTGAGAGAAGATGGGGGATAGCTTATTTGCTGTTGACATGGAGGACTTCTCATATTTCATCCAAGGGGCAGCTCTAGTTGATGTTGACATGGCCCATGGTCAGCTCACTTGGTCCAACTTTCAAGTGAATGCTTTTTGCTCTAGGTTGAACAGGTTTTTAGTTACTATTGATTGGGATGACCATTTCCCTTAAGTGCAAGTGTGACCTCTAGCGAGATCCATCTTAGATCATAAGCCCATCCTTTTGAAGACCAACCATGTGCACAACGAGAGTTATAGGTTCAGGCTTGAGAAGTTTTGGTTTAGAGAGTCTGACTTTATGAAGACTATCACAGATGCTTCGCATGAACAGGGAGTGAGTACCTCTGCTACGACTACTCTGGTGAGAAGACTGAAGCACAATGCTCAAATTCAAGTCTTGGGGAGTTGATAAAACACTCTTAGAGAGGACAACAAAGGACAGAATTCTCCAGCAGATCGAGGATCTTGATTTCTTGGAGGAGACAGAGCTTATGGATGATGATGACAAGAGACTCGAGGATATCTTGAGGGACCACTTTGATAAGGCATTGCTTTTAAGACGCCACCTAGGCAACAAGACGATCCAAGCCTACCAGGCGCTTAGGCGAGCAACCCATTAAGGCACTTACCTGCACTCGCCTAGCTGCCTTGGTGCACATAAGTCACCTTGGGTCCGCCTAACCAGCCTTGGTAGGACATCTACTCCTTGTTTTAAAGTCTATTTTCGTATTTGGGTAAAATTATAGAGGTAGTTTTGAAAAATTAACAAATGATATGTCAAGATTGGAAAGAGAATATAGGACTTCTAATTCCCTTTCATCATAAGCATATAAATTGCATTTAATTAGAGAGTTTGAGTTTAAGGTCTCACCGAGGTGTAAGGTAGAGTGTCCAAGTCATCCTGGATCTCACGGACCTGCCTCTACAGGGCTCCAGTCTCTCGGGGGGCGGTCCACCTTCTGGCAATCGGTAGTAGCTCGGGGTGGGTCTCCTCACCTCTCCCTAGCCCGCGTAGTAGCACGTAGGCCCACACCTGCATCACATTTCACCAAACATCAGCATATAACAACATATAGGAAGCATGAAGGAAATTGCATAACCAATTTAGAGGTTGAGTCATACCTGGAGTAGAGGTGAGAAGCCGCCAAGCATCGTGCATCGGCTGGTGGAGCCCAATGTGTCGAAAAGGAAAGTGAGAATTGTCACTCCCCACGCATAGTTGCCTACGTGACCCACGTCCTTGAGCAGCGGAAGGAAGCGACAACTGATCACGTCAGCTCGTGTCGCGAACATGAGGCGCCCAAAGAATAACATCAAGAACCTCCGCAACACTCTGTCGGCCTCCGATTTGGGCTATGTCTCCACCCTCGATCGGGCTCGATCCACGAGCCTCTGAAGATGCTGCTCGGGCAGCTCACCGATCGCTATCCCAGCTCTCCTCAGCCCCAGGCTATCCTGAAGTGTCACCCGCGTTAGCCTCATCGACTGATGCTCCGGGTGCTGCAGCTCGAGTCCAAGAAGCTCCCGGGCCATCTCCCGGTAGTCGGGGTAAGTCCTCCCGCTAACTGGGTACCCATGCACACGTAAACCCATGATGCGCGCTACGTCCTCAAGCGTGGGGACCATGTGGCCCCACGGGAAGAGGAACGTACGGCTCACTGGGTCCTAACCGTCGTGTAGAGCATAGAGGAGCGGTGTGTCAAACCGGCTGACCTCAATGCTTAGGAACTCGACAAATCCCATCGCTGCTAGTCTCTCCCGCTAGAAGTCGGGCAGTGCGAGGTATACTACCTGGACCTGCAGCCAGGAGATCCGAGTCCTGCGCTTTCCCTGCATACATTTTAGAATAATTGCATTGGTTATTCAATTTTTATTTATTTTTTACATTTTGTTAATTGAATAAATCAAGGAAAAGGAAAGAAAATATGGTTCAATAAAATGAACTCTTGGGTGACTTCCCCAGTTCCTGGTAGCGGTAATTCGATGCTACATCGGGTTATCGGTATCTGGAGCTCTGGGTCATTACAGTTACACCCAGGAGAGATGGTTTTTTGGTTGGTTACTTTAGGGCCCCTCACCTTTACAGCATGAGTCTAGGCTGGGGGGGAAACCAGCTAGAGGACCTAACTTAGAGCTCATAGTCTGCGTGTGCACACGTGGTTGGGGGCTACTGATCTGCGCTAACGAGCGTGACCCCAGCTAGTACTTGTTCTGAGTTCTTGGTTACTTGTATGGTGTCTCAGTGTCTGCCTGGGGCG
Source organism: Amorphophallus titanum (assembly GCA_024336825.1). Classification (NCBI taxonomy): domain Eukaryota; kingdom Viridiplantae; phylum Streptophyta; class Magnoliopsida; order Alismatales; family Araceae; genus Amorphophallus; species Amorphophallus titanum. Next base: position 7,354,697 of record JANBPO010006887.1, on the reverse strand, counting down.
AGTAGGGAGACACCTAGGGCACAGACTAAGTCACCAGTGGACACATCCAACCTTACTTCTGGTGGGCAGGTACTCCCGTCACGTGACGTGAGATTCTTGTGACTCGAGTTTTGGTTTTTGGTCTGCGAGACGTGACTTTTCGGGTAGCTTCCTCATGCTTTCTTGATGTCGAGGTCTATGGTTTCTGCTAGGGTCACTGAGATTTTCCCCTAGACGGTGTAGGGTTCACGACTATGAGGTCATGATTATACCCTTGGACCATGTGGTCTTGTGTTAGGCCTTCATCTATGAGGGTGGGCCTCCACGACATAGGTATCATGGCATTTTTCTGATAGCATAGCCAAGGCTTCCTATTAGTCGATGCTCCCTCGATTGTGAGATCATGGTTTTGCTTTGCGTGTCGGTAGGAATAGTTTATAGAGCCGTGGTTTCATCGGCTACCATGTTACGATTGTTCCTTCCACTGTTATTATTGTCGCTGTTGTCATTGCTACTCTTGTTGTTGTTGTTGTTTTGCTAGTGTTGTTTACCACCATCATTTTGTGGTAGGGTTCCGTGAGACCCCTACTGAGCCAATGAGATGTGGCTCAACCCTATCCTTTCAGGTGTAGCGGTTCCTCCTCGAGGTTTGAAGCTACAGAATGGAGGTTCATAGTTGTCAGCTCGTCGGGCCTAGTGGTCACTTGGCACATCCCCGGAAAAGAAGTGGTGGAAGAACCCCCAATTTTGCAGGAAGCCACAGCAGAAGCCCAGTCTAAGCTTCCAACGGATCTCCCATCTGCCTCCTCCCAGCCAGATGATGGTCCCTTGCTGGACTTGGCTGGCGACCAGTTAGGAGTCAGTGTGAATCTTGACTCACTCAGTCCCCAACCGTCGGTCCATGTGGGCTCCCGAGATAAGGGCTTCATACTCAGAGGCGTTGTTTGATGCCTGGAAGTTGAACTTTAAGGCGTACTGCAGCTCTGCTTCTTTGGGGGACTTCAAAAGGATGCCGGCACCGCTCCCGACCGAATTGGAGGATCTATCGATGAACAATTCCCAGGTTGGCTCAGGCATGGATGGAGATTTCTCTTCGGTCAGGATGGTGCTCTCTGCGATGAAGTCAGCGAGTGCTTGTCCTTTGATAGCCGAGTGAGGCCGGTACGAGATATCATAGGCCCCGAGCATAATGGCCCACTTGATGAGGCATCCTGAGGCTTTAAGGTGAGCGAGGATCCTCTTCAATGGTTCACCGGTTAGGACTATGATGGAGTGCCCTTGGAAGTAGGGCCGAAGGTGCTTGGCCGAGGTAACCAACGCTAGCATGAGTTTCTCGATTGCGGGGTACCTTCTTTCAGCCTCGTGGAGCACCTTACTAGTGTAGTAGACCGGTCTCTCGACTCCCGAATCATTTCTGACCAGGACTGAGCTAACTGTGGATGGGGTTGCCGAGAGGTAGAGATGTAGGACTTCACCTGGAACTGGCTTGGACAGCACCGAGGGCGAAGCCAGAAACTCTTTAAGCTCAGCAAATGCCTTTTGACATTCCTCATCCCATGCGAACGCAGCAGACGTGATTTTCGGTCCGCTCAACAATTTAAAGAAGGGTAGGTATCGTTCGGCCGCACAGGACAGGAATCGGTTGAGCGCAGCAATGCGCTTGGTGAGGCGCTGAACGTCTTTGGTGCAGGTGGGTGGCCCCATGTCCAGGATGGCCTGGACTTTGTCGGGGTTGGCCTCGATCCCACGCTGGGTCACTAGGAAGCCTAGGAATTTCCCAGACTTTACTCCAAAGGCACACTTGGTGGGGTTAAGCTTCATATTGTACCTCAGGAGAGTGTCGAAGGTCTCAGCTAAGTCAGCAAAGTGGTCCTCAGCCTTGGGGGTCTTGACGAGCATGTCATCAATGTAGGCCTCGACATTCTGGCCGAGCTATCCCTCGAACATATGGTTGACCAGCCGACACGGATTAAATCTGCGCCCACCTAGATAGTCGCTATTTTTTCGCCGTGCCCAGTCCCCTTCTCCGTCGCATATCATTCTCTGTTGCATCCGTGATTCCCTATTGTTGCATATTCACTCCCTGTTGCAGCTTGCATGCTTATCTGATTGCATCCGTAATTCCTGACATACCCTGTGGCTTCCTGTTGCGTGCACCGCACATTCACTTCTCCATTCCACTTTGCATTTTGTGACATATACCTGTTGCATTGCTATTGCATCATCGTCCCTTGCATTCCACCACTCTATAACCTGTTTGCATTGTTATTTTGCATTTGCACTGTTCATTGCAATTGACATCCCTGATTGTTATTGCATCCGCCAATTCATTCCCATCACCCCATTGTCCATGCTCATACATTTGTTTGAGTCTTCATCTCTCTGTTGCATGCCATTTGAGTCCACATCAATCGGCCTTCTCGTTTACACTATTCTGCATTTACACATCTGCAGAGTGGAGATCATTCTGGTAAGCACAAAACCGGTTGCATCATTTACACATCATTCTGTTGACATTTTTGTTTGTTCTATTCACCACCAATCATTTGCATTTTGGCATCATTCTTTTTACACTCTGTTTATCTGTTGCATTATCATTGGTTTCTAGAGCCCACCATTCTGTTGCCTATTTGCTTTCATTTATGCATCACCATTCATCTTTTATTAGTACATCAGCATACTTTTTTTTTACCCTGTGCATTAACACCCATTTTGTCACCCTTTTGGCATCATCATCCGGTTCTGTTGTCCCTTGTCGTCTTTGCATTATTGTTCACCTGTATCATTTATTTTGTTGTCTTTGTGCATTTGTGTTCATTCTGTCTAGCATTGGCATCGGCTTGGGAGACCTCCTCTCCCTACACTTCTAGGAGCCATACCCCTCTCTTGGTTAAGGAAAGACCCTCCATTGAGCACTCCGTCTCTTTGGATCGAAAATTCCTAAACCAAGGTCTCCATAAGTCCCTGCACCCATGGATTCCCTCACGGATGCTTGGGCAGGTTGTACCCTTTGAAGTCCCCGGGTTTAATTGCCACCCTTTACCTGCTGCACATGAACGGACGTAACCTCGATCGGCACCTAGCCGACGGCTTGATGAAGTCGACCTTTGCCATCTTATTGACCTCAGCTGCGACCTGGATTTCCAACTCGTGGCGCATGCACCTCTGGGGTTGTTTGACTGGCATGGCTGAGGGAGATATAGCCAGGTCATGCTCCGCTACGGAAGGATCTAACCCTGGCATCTCTTTGTATGTCCAAGCGAAGCAGTCTTTGTATTCGAGCTGGAGTTGCTTGTAGTCCTATCTTTCTACTTCGGAGAGGAGAGCACTAAGGAAAGTTGGCCGAGGGGCTTCATCTTTGCCCAGATTAATTTCGACAAGTTCGTCGACAGTTGCCTGGCCACCGTCCTCCAACTCGGGAGGTGCTGACTGGAAGTCAATGAAATCTTCATCATTGATGTTGGCTTCGTACACCCGTGGGTTCTCAGAGCCGACAGTTGAAGCTGACGGGGCTGGAAGATTGTCGCTGCTAGACCCGGTCGGAGGTTGTCCCCGGTCATCCATGTCAGACTGATAGCTGTCGGTTGGCATCCCAGAGGCTTGGCTGGAGTTATTTTCCAATGCCAGTGATGCCTCACAATCTTTGTTCTGGGGACCTTCCTCACGGGGAAAGCGTGGCGAACTAGGTTCTTCAATTGGCTGGGAGGCCACGAGGGTCTCCTCCATCTCAACGTCCTCGTGGATGAACGAGGAAGCCTCATCAGGTGCTGGAACTTGGGTACTAGCTCTGGCGGGGAGTGGGATTAAAATCACCTCTCCCTAATCTCCCGAGCTGTCAAACTTGGTGTCGGCGACAACTGGGTCGACAGCTGGCTGCATCGGTCCTACAGTGTGGACTGCGTGGTAGACACAGAAGTCTAGGTCTTGGTCATAGCTGAGACCTCTGGTATCCTTTTGGGAGAACGGGGGTTGCCCCCAGACTTGTGAGGGTGTCTAGAGATCGTGGAAATATCTCCGCTGCGCGGAGCCCTGCCACTGGGGAATATGCTGCTTAAGGCACATCTCCCAGATGCAAGGCGATAGGTCATCCACAATTTGGACAGCTTCAGGGGCATTGTCAGCTCGCCTGGACCAGCCGAAATCATCTTCTGGTGGGGCTGGAGGGACCATGTCTCCTTTGTGGAAAATGATGGACTTGTCCCTTCTAGCCCTTTTGCGGCCATGGCCTACGTCACGGGAGGAACTCTCTGTGAAACACACATGTACTCATACGTCACGCATCGACCCGGGGACCAACTAGTACGTCAGAATTGTCCCGAGGCATGCCCCTATTATACCTGGGCTGTCACAGCCCGCCTGTAAAAATATCTACATCTCAATGTTACACCGCCAGTTGGACGTATGATCTCGCTTCTATGTTTGGGCCTCCAGCTACCCTCTATGTCACCCAGTGCGAACCCCCAACACCCTTCACCCCCGACCAACACGACCCAGTCTGAGACGAACCTACAGCTGCAAAATACTCTCGGGTCTTCATCCTGGGCTTCAAGAATACGGACTCCGCTTCAGGATGGAACAAAGGTCTTCGGATTCAATCCGATGTAAATAAACACTGACTGCTTGCTGTCGGTGGGGAAAGACGTCCTGCGCATGACTCCCCACAGTCGCCTGCGCACTCGCACCCACAGAACTATTCTTCCCTCCACGTGTCGCTCATTCCCCGAGTCCACATGCTGCGCCCTGGCGGCACATCCCTAGTTAAACGTTCGGTTCCTCGGGTGATTGTCGAGAAGTCGACTAGCACGCCCGCATCCCAACCACGTTTCCCGTTAACCTGGAAAACCTCTCGTGCCACTCGATCTCCCCTCGACTCTCCATAAAAGATGAGTGCGCGGTGCCGCCTTGAGGCAGATCTGGTCACGAGAGGGGGTGCCCGAGGCCCATTAACCTCTGGCATCCCTCCCATGGCTGTGTCCTACCCCTCACTCTGGTCACTGCACACACCGGCCCCAGCGAAACCCTCCCGGGGGTGGAACAGTGACACAAGGGTACAATCACGAGTTTGGGGTAGACTTTGAGGAATCCTTTGCCTTGGTAGCTAGACTTGAAGCCATTAGAATTTTACTTACCTTTGCATGCTCCCATAAAATAAAATTGTATCAAATGAATGTAAAAAGTACTTTCTTAAATGGTTTGATCAAAGAAGAGGTCTATGTGGAGCAGCCCCCTGGCTTTGAGAACTCTAACCATGAAGATTGTGTATACAAGCTAGACAGGGTGCTTTATGGATTGAAGCAAGCACCAAGAGCTTGGTATGAGAGACTAAGCTCGTTCCTCATTGAGTATCAGAGCGTTTGTCATGAATGGTACATGGAAATCTCAGATATATAGTTACCAGAGTCGTAAAAGTCCTATACAGTCACCCAGCCTTTAGCTGGTGGAATTTACTGGCATTAGGTTTTATGATTCTTTTTCCATTTGCTGGTGATCCTGCCCGTGTCAGGATTGTTCAGTATGTTTCTTTTCCATTGTAATGTCTGTCTCGACCATGTTGTACTTGGCAGTGTTCGCCAAAAGGCTTGAATCTGCAGTACCTTGTTCGAGAGTTTTCTTGTAAGTCGTTCAGGTTGCTGTTGACTTTCAACGTTGGTGTGTTAACCATACACGTCCTTACGTTGCTTTGGTCACTCCAGCATAAGTCCGTTTCAGCTCCTGATGTGTCTCGCTTCGGTTGCAGTGCTCGACTAGATTTCGTGTTTGAGAAGTTGCTCGAGTGAGGTAGGATTTTTCCTTCCTGGTGAGCTTTTTTTGCTAAGCTTATTGCTTCTCGTCCCTTCGGGTGGAATCCTTTTTCGAGACTTGCCTTGGGATTGCTATCTTAGTGATGCTTATGTCATGTGTCTGCTTAAGTGTGGACAGCCTGAAACCACATATAGATGATATAACGCACCAGCATAGGGGCGTTCTATCAACATAACGCACCACATATAGGGCGTTATGTCAACCGGACCAAAACGAAGTATAACGGACCACCATCGGCACGTTATACAAGTATAACGCATAAGGGTAGGTGCGTTATACCCAACAGACTCAAAAACACATTAACCATAGACCGAGGGCACATAACGGACCAAGACCCATCCGTTATAGCCACAAAACGCACAGGGTGAGGCACATTATATCAACCGCCATACCCAGCCAAAATATCGGTCAACAGACTATAACGGATCTACACCTGAGCGTTATATTAACCATAACACATGGGGAGGAGTTTGTTATGCTAACCGACTGACACGGTCTTCGAGGTGAACATGATCGTCGAGGGGATTGACATGGCAGTGAGCCTCGAAAATAACCCGACCATAACGCGCCTAGACAAGGGCGTTATGCTCCACATAACGGACCAGTCTTGGTCCGTTATGCTCCAAGACCTCCGAAGATAAAAATCGATGAACGATGCATAACGGTCTTTAGGCTGACCAGTCTGGGGGTCCAGGCTCGTCAGCCTAAACCCCACCCTAAGGGTGCACGACCTGACCGCGCAGGTCGATCCTCGTGCGAGGGTGCACGATGGTGGTGCATGATGCGATGGGTTGCTGGGAGTCCTGAGTCGGGCTCTGGCTTGTTGTAGAGGGGCTGGAGCATACGCGCCCACCAAGTGCTTGGGAAAATTCCCGACACATGTGTGTGGGCCGTATAAGGTCGCTGCGAGCTCCTAAAGCTTGTGGTTGGCCTAGATGGGTCTCCCTTTGACTTCGGAGGGCTGAATGGAGGCGACTCGGGGATAGACCCCGGTCTCGTTGCTGGGTGCCATATGACATGACTTGTAGTCAGGGTGCCCCCGGGTCGGCTCGGGTAGCTGTGTTGAGCGCGGGTAAACCTGCAAACTGAGTGATCGGGAGCAAGCCCGATCGATTATTGATGTTGCCACGGGTCACGGCTTGCTGGTTAGGACCCTTGGTTGGGCCCGGTTATTGGGGCATCGACATGATAATGTCGTTTGTCTGGTGGTCGGGGTGACCCTCGCTCCTTGGCGACGAGTCGTATGATGTAGCAAGCTATTCTGAGTCCCAAGTTAACCCGGTTGTTGAGGTGCCGACGGTGTGATGCCGTATGCAGGGTGTCCGGGGGTGATCTCTAAATCCCTTCAGAGTGCTGCTCGATGCAGCAAGCTATCCCGAACCTCAGATCTGACTCGGTTATCGGGAAACTCACTGGTGCAGTGCCCTGTGCTCGAGGGTGATCCTCAGTAGTTATGTCGTGCTGCCTGGCCTGGCGACGCATCTCAATTTTCGAGGCCGACTCGACTGGTAGAGCACCTTTGGCATTGTGCCATTTTGCTCTATTTAGGGAATATTTTTTATGCTTAATTCTCAATTAATTTAGAGAAAATAAGCAGATGCCAACACACGTCAACCTGATAATAATGAATCATAAACATCATCATTATAAAAATCATCACATTGAATCATAGTTGGATCATCATCGATATTACACTAATGAATCATAGTTGGACATCATCAAAACCCACGCATGAACCACACATGCACAACAAGGGACTCTCACCTCCTCCTAATCCCTTTGAGCTTCCTTCTCCCCCTTCCCACTCCATCTCCCCCTCCTCATCTCCCCACTTTCATCCTCTTCCACCACCATACCCTGTGGAGTTCACAGGCAGCAAGCAAGGGTCCTGGAAGTCACATCGTCATCGAGCCTTCCTAGAACCATCTGGTGGTAGATCATATACCACTAGAAACATCTTCTAGAGAGCTTTCTAGGCGAGGTGGTTTCGTCATCATCCGAGCACCGAGCCGATCGTGGTAGCATTTCTTCCTCGACTGTGCAAAGCCACTTAGGCAGCCAACTAGAGCCTCAGAGAACATTCGACCATGGCTTCTCCTTAGTGGATCTGGGCGTCAAACTTGGCTGGGAACATCCTCTACCAGTCTTCTTTCATTTCCAAGAAGCAGAGTGAAGTTTGGATCTCGGCATCGAGAGTTTTGAATTTTCTCCCTGAAGTGTGCCAAGTTGGTTCCCAGTTCCTAAACTGTACCACTCCCACCATTCTGGTCAGTTCGATCATCCCTGACATCAGCGGAAGTTATCGTCAGTCCTGTATGAAAGAAGGCTCATCCTCGGTCGCTTCAGTACTAGTCCTGCCTCCAACCGAGTTCGTGACAGCCAGTGGAGACTTCTTCTTCCAGCAATACCACTCTGTGAGCGGCCAGATCTAGAACTGTCTGGCTCTGTTCCAAATCCATCATTGGCCAGAGGCCTTCTCCAGGTGAACCAAGAAAATTCAGGCGTCTTCCTGGGTCAAGTGGGAGAGTTTTGGCCCTGGTCTCAGGCCATTTGGAGTTCGGGAGTGTCTGTGGCGGTGCCCTCTTTGTCCAACTATCCTGTGGTTCCAGAAGCAGGCAGAACTGATGCCGTCCGTCCGTTTAGTCTCTGTTCGATCTTTTCCCTCCCCCCCGCTTGGCTGGCTGAAGGCCCCTCCCTGCGTGGAGATAGTTTTGGCTGTAACCCCTTAACCCCCACCCCAAGAACCCCCTCCTGCGTGAGGAGTAGTGCATGTAAATTTAAACAGGGGAAGCTTCACCGACGCAGTGTGCGGGGAACCCACACTTTCCCGCTCGCTCTCGTCTTCGAACGGGGTTGGTTTCTTCAAGCCAACCGGGTAAGCTCTAAACCTTGCTCATTCACTAGTATTTGTTCATCTAATATCCCCACGCCCGGCGCGTGGAGGTACACCCGCATCCCTCTTTAGTTAGTTAATTACTTTTCTAGTATAGTTCTTGACACCGCTGCTAGTGAGTGTGGTAGGATGCCTAGCTTGCTGTTTCAGTCACCGTTGTGAGTTATGAGTGCGAAACCCGTCCCGTGACTCGTTCCGAGCACGAAAGTGAGCCGACCACCCAAGACTCAACGCCGGTTTCTCAACCGTACAGATCGACTCGTTTCCCTCGCTAGGGACGACTGTGAGTGAGTGCTTCTTGTTTTGGGACATCTTTGTCCCTTCGGGAGCCATGTTAGGTGATGACTTGGTCGTACAGTTGCTGGTCGCGTCGACTAGTGAGTCGTGTCATTTCATCGAGGTCATAGGTTCGTCTCCACCTATCGAGTCTCATAGTTGTCCCGCATCAGTGTAGGTTTTACCTGTGTTTCAGTTTTGGGGTTTGTCCCCGTGATCCAGTTTAGTCTGGACCGTGTCTGTGTGCATTGGAGCATCAGCTCCATTTGTGTGTACGCTACGTCATAGCAACGTGTGTGTTGGAGCATCGTCTCTGTGTGTGTACTATCTTGTAAGAGTCGCAAGATAGTGGAAGCCTCACTGGTTTGATGAGGGGTGGACATAGGGAGCCCGTCGTGGTCCCGAACCACCTAAAAATCCTTTGTCTCTTGTAAGTTGCTTGTGGGTTGATTGTGGTTTGTATTTTCACTGTTTTAATTATTTACCATTCAAGGTCTCTGGACATCGTTGAGTACACACACATATTCACATCTTGACTAATCATACAAGAGTAAGTTTTGAGTGCGTAATTCATCTTGCTATATCAAGTTCTTGTTTATCAAATCTAATAGAGACTAATCACTTAGCATCCATCGTTCATTAATATTGATGTTAATCATTTTGGGAATTACTTTTTACTGGGCCAATCAATTCACCCCCCTCATGATTGTCGTTGCCCTGAACCCAACAATTGGTATCAGAGTCTCGGCACTATTTGTTTTGAAATCTCACAATCTATAGAGTGATCCTAGGCAACGGTAACCTTGAGCAAAATGGCCGAAATCTGTTCAACCTCTTGTCCTCCACGCTTTAATGGTTATAATTTTATTTCTTGGAGAAACCAAGCTCCACCACAAAACCCTCCAGTTCCCCAACAATATCATCAGGTGCCTCCACCAGCCAATTATGACCCTCAATAGCCCAGAAGACCAGTAGGCCCCAAAAGAGCCCAACTACCCTCGATTACCTGAGAGTCTCCCAGATATATTCAACGCCCTCATGGCCGCCAACCTGCTCGTCTTGCCAAAGGAAAGGACGGCCTGGCCTCCTAATGTGGATACCTCATGGTATTGTGTCTTCCACTGACAGCCCGATCATAACATAGATCATTACTTTCATTTCAAGGACATAGATCATTACTTTCATTTCAAGGATTGCATATATGATTTAAATGATCAGGGAGGTATGGACTTGGATGAGATGAGGAAATTTGTTGCTACATTGAAAGCACGAAGACCTCCTCGACAACAACAGGCTCAGCAACCACCTCAGCAGCAAGTTCAACAACCTCCTCCAGTTCAGCAAGCTCCCACGCCACAACCGAACATGGGGATTGTCAACAATCCACTACCCAAGCACTCAACAGCTAATCAACAAGTAAATCTTGTCACGTCCTTCTAGAAAGTGGAGAGAGGGCAAGGATGGCATGAAGAAAGTGTCTCTGTCGGGGCCATTAACTAAACCTCAAATCAACCTCCACGTCTGTTAACAACAGTCTCCCAGCCTACACCTTTACCTCAGCCTTCAAATCCCCTCTTACGCACCACTACTCAAGTCTCTTCCACCACTAACCCCATGTCGCAAAGGCCTCTCCTCATTTGTACCCCCACAAACTCCTCCTTACCATAGACCTTTCCTACTTCTACAAATCCCTTACCAGTCAGGCCTCTCCTTACTCGCCCCTCACTAGCACCCATTCCTCCTCACACTACCACTATCCCTTTGCCTCAACCGTTACCACCACACACCATACCTCCCGCAAATATGCCACATCCACCTAGGCCCTTCCTCATTCGGCCTACAACTACTCCACCTGCCCAAGCTATGCCTATCCTTTCCAGTTCCTCTCCCATTAGACCCGCATTATCCAACACCTTAGTTTCCACTGACTCCCAACCGACAAGGCCCCTCACAAGAGTTCCCCTTTCCATCGCTCCTTCCCCAACACCCGTTAACCTAGATATCCCTTCCACATCGACCGATCCTCTGCCTACCCAAAATCTGACAGAGGCATGATCTTCACAAACTACGGTGCTCCATAGCGGACGGATATTTCACCGTGTGTTTCCACAACGGGAGCAAGAGCCCGCATAGGGACAGGAAGAGCAAGAATAGGAATCCACACCAAGCACCCAATATGACTTGCTAAAGCATCTGGACAAGACCCTGGCCAAGATTTCTATTTTGGAATTGATTAAGAGATCCATCATTCACCAACAGACTTTAAAGTAATATTTACAAAAGGTGATGGTTAATGAAGAAATTCAAGTTGAACAGATTACTTCAGTTTCGACGTCGACAGGGGACCAACCGGCAATTGTATTTTATGAACATGAACTAGCCCCTCAGCCTGCCAGGAAGTATGCTTTCTGTATTATCGTGGACATTAACAAAGTACCTGTCAGTCAGTGTCTGGTGGATATTGGTGCGTCCATCAATGTATTGCCACCCAGCACTTTGAAAATGTGTGTCATTCCAGACAGTAAAGTATGGTCATCTACCATTACAGTCACTGCCTATGACAACACAAAGAAGCCACCCATGGGCATGATCACCTTGAAAGTTGGGATGGGTCCCATAACAGTTATAGTAGATTTTCATATCTTAGACATGGACCCAACCTTTAATGGTATTCTGGGCCATCCATATATTCAAGTACTTGACGCCATACCCTCTACGAGTCATCAATGTTTAAAATTCCCACATAAAGGGCACGTTGTAAAGGTTACTAGCATGCCCATCTTGCCATCGGTTGACATTCACTCTGCTACATCTGTGCCCTCCACATGGCCGACCAACAAGCCTTTGTTATCTGTATTGGATCTTGCCGATCCGCGGCATGACTTGTTAAGGCCACAGGTCCCAGCTTCTACATCAGCTCCAAAGCAAAAGAAAAAGAAGAACACGATGAACAACCCGAGGTGGAACATTTTAATGGGAATGGGTTATAAATCTGGTAAAGGTTTGGGGGTTAACCTCCAAGGCAGGTTGAGGCCCATCAAGAATCAGAAGCTGATCCCCCGAGGTGGCCTAGGGTATAAATGGCCAGACAGAGAAAAATCTGAGAAAGATGAAAAGGAGCCATTGGATACTATGAGCTCCACCCTCAAGACAAATCGGCGGCTGCTCACATGGTCTTTATATGTACATTTTACGAGGGGGCCCACTGAACAGATAGGGGAGCAGACTACCATAATTACTTCCATTCTGGAACATCAAGATGTGCATGCATGCCAGTTTGCTCGCCATATCACCCTGCTGGTTACATATAAAGCTTTGGAGTCCTTAAGGTCGGTTCAAAGAAGAAAAATGGATGATCTAGAATGTGAGTGGTACAGATGGTTCGACATGGATGACATTACCATAGCATTGAGTCTATTGTTCATGCCAACTGATCCAGAATGGCCACCGCTAGTTCATGACATGATCGACAAGCGGGCAATCATCACTGATAAGAGGCAGATGCTGAGCAACTATACCGATATAGGGGAGCCAGACATGCCATTCGAGGAAGGTTTCACCATTGACAGGCTGTGGGCCAGCCTCTTTTCCCTTAACTCCATTCACCTCTCCATGGTTTCTTCCATTTATTCCAAGTTCTTCAATAAAATTCCCAGACCACCTGTGGTCTTGATTTCTTTATCTACGGAATTCCTCCAAACTCCATCGATTCCTCCTTTGCTCATTGAGCAATTTTCTCAACTTTCTATCATTTCCCCGTGTGGGCAATCAATCAATCAGTCTTTGATCCGAGAAGTCTCCAATCTTTCCATTTTCACACCCTCATTTTCTACTCCTCCCCTTCATTGTTTCAAGATCCTTAAAAATGGAAAAAAATACCAATTTTCTAACTCCCCAATCTACCTCCCTCATCTCTATTAAGGAGACCTCCTATCTTCTTTTTGAGTGTGCCCTGACCCAAGGGCCGCTCATTCCAGGTCCGTTAGTAGACCTCCTATACCCCTCCAATGAGGGAACGTCTTCTGTACCACCTCTTGTACCTACTTTCTCTTTTTCTTCTTCTTTTCCATTAGAATCTAGTAATCATGCTAGTTGTTCTTCTTCGTCTTCTAGTATTGAGGGTCTGGGGGTAGTTGCTACTAGGAAAGCCAATGGTAAGCAGATTTTCCATAGGATTTTGAGAGAGTTAGACATTAGGTGCCAGGCATATATTATAATTTTGAAATTTTGTATAAACTCGTTTGTTAGAAACACGTCTTCGTACCACCACCTCACTCCCCTCATGCTCCCCAGTCCTGCACTGCCATTGCCATTGCCATTGGAGCAATGCCAGGAGCTCACACTGCTATTGTGCCGAAAAACTTTCCCATTATATACATCCCTCTGTAGCTCCGGCCATGTCTCAGAAAAGGACCGCTCAACCCCATTTGCCGCGATTCCCCTGCTGCGGCTCCGCCTGCATGTGGATGAGACCCCAGAGGGACGTCGGCATTGCTCCACTCGGTGGCCATGGCGGTGGGTGACGCCTTAGCGTTGGACGTCCTGGGCAGCTTGTCGATCTCAAAGGAGGAACTCCGGACGGAGCTCGAGTAGTCCAGGCTCCTCCGGCGGCACTGCGAAGAGTTAAGGTAATAGTCCCTCATCTGGGTGGCGCCCCCTCCCACTCCGCCACCACCTCTCGCACCCTCTCCCACTGGTACGCCGCCCGCTCTGGTGTAGCAGAGCCGCCGAGCACCGCAGCTCCTGCCTCGCCACCTTCCCCGTCGCCGCGGCTGAGTGGATGCTCTGGATGGCGTTGCCGAAGAAGAGAGGGTCAACGGGCAGGTTGTTGCGGGAGAGAGAGCCAGGAGAGAGAGGGAGAGGGAGGGAGTGCAACGGGAGAGAGGGAGGGAGCTTCGGCAGATAGAGAGCGCTGGGAGAGAGAGAGAGAGAGCGAATGATGGGAGAGGGAGAGAGAGCGAACCCAGCTCCCAATGCACTCCACCTCCTTTCGGAGGGCCTCGAAGTCCCTCAATGTCAGCGCATCTGAGAAGTGACTCCTCACAGACTCCTCCCTCTCTACCAGCATCTTCTCCACCCGGTCCAAGCCCACCATCCAGAAGGTTGAGAGCTCCCCTGTTGCGGCTCTATGATGGTGAGTCCCTCCATGGGCCCCGGAGGGACGTCAGCATCTTCGAAAACCACCATGGTGCTCGGCCACGGATGCCGCCCCGTCGCCCGCCTACCTGTGAAGAAGAGAAGGAATAGGAGAGACGGGGAAACGAAACAGTTCTCGGAAGTTCCATACGTGGGTGAAATGAGTAATGAGTAGGCACACCCGCGGACGTGGAATCTGTCTATCCAAGCGTCTACTAGTCTTATCTTTCTATTTTCTTGAGTCACTCATTGTACTTTTTCTTTATTGAGTCTTAGTATTTTCATTACGTGAATTTGTAATAGAAGTACTTTAAGGTTGCAATTGAATTAAAAGATTGGGTTATATTTACTTTTGCGCACTCTGTCTTTATGTTGAATACACTAACGCTCTGATTGACATGATCAATATAAACTCGTCATGCACTCCGAGTTCCTTCCGCACTCGGGACGTGACAAATCCCAACACAAAGTCCATGCTAATGTCCTACCATGGACTATCCGAGACGGGGAGGGGAGTATAGAGGTCGGTATTCTACTTCCTCTATTTGGCCAGAGCACAAGTGCGGCACTGGGCCACAATACGAGCAACATCCCTCTTCGGGCTGGGCTAATAGAATCGATGCTCAACCGCCTCTTTGGTCTTGTTCCGGTCAAAGTGGCCAGCAAGACCTCCCGCGTGTAACTCCCACGTGAGAAAGTCACGAACAGAAGTCCATGGGATGCACAATTTGTGACCCCGGAATAGGTGACCCTCCTGTAGCACAAACTCGCTATAATCACGCGAGGGACCAGCCTGAAGGATAGTATATATCGGACCAAAGTCTGGGCAATCAACATAGGTGTCCTTCAGCCTCTCTAGACCTGCCACCTCAACACTCATGGTGGTCAACATCATCATCTGACGACTCAACGCATCGGTCACCTTGTTTTCCAACCCCGCTTTGTGCTTGAGCACAAAGGTATACTCCTGGAGATACTCCATCCATCAACTGTGATGAGCATTCAACTTCTTTTGGGAATGGAGGAATCATAAGGCCTCATGATCAGAAAAGAGGACAAACTCTTGATGCAAAAGATAATGCCTCCAATACCTCGATGTATGGACGACTGCGTAAAATTCTTTGTCATAAGTGAAATAACGTAGTTTGGCATTGTTGTATATGTGATTTTGATATATGTGATTTTGATGATTACAAAATGACTTTGCTCCCTGGACTTTGTGCTTGAATGAACACATATGCTTGCTTGGTTCATCATGTCTCATGTTATGCTTGCTTGGTTCATCATGTCTCATGTGCTTAAATCATTCTTGTTCTATTGATATGGATAAATCGAAACCGTACCTTCGATCAGATTAGATGCCAACGCCTCCGCACGAGTGATATGTGTAACTCTGGCTCTCGACAGATGAGTAGCGACAGACGACTGCTGAGAAGGTATAGGAACAGGTGGTTGAAACGGTTGAATCGGTTGAGATGGCTGAGGTGGCGGAGGAAGACGGAACGGCGACTGCTGCGACTGTGAAGTCTGCGAGAACTGCACCATCTGTTGCCTCAACGGACAGTTACGGGAAATGTGCCCCGGCTGATAACAACGGTAACACACAACTGACAGAGAACACGACACACCCAGATGACTGCCACCACATCTAGAACACAACCTTGGCTGAAAAGCGATGAAATTTGAAATCGACCGAATTGAAAAACCAGACTGCTGACTCAGCTCAGAAAACAACAGCTAATCAAACCTCCTCCTCTTCTTCTTGTGACGGAAACCTTTGCCCTGAGATTGCTGGAAGGAAATGCTATTGATAGGAGAGAAGGTGGGAGAAACTCCTGAAGTAAATGACTGGTGGGGCAGCTGATGTGGCACGACCGACGACACCATCCCAATCTGAGCGAAACCTCGAGTCCTCGCCAACTCCAACTCCAATGTGACAACGGCTTGATAAGCAGCATCCAACTCAGCAACACGTGTAGCGAACAGTGGCAGGCTCAACTCTGCTCTTAGTCCGCGCAGAAACTGTTGAGTCCTCACAGTCTCATCGGTAAAAATATGCGGTGCATACCGGCCGAACTCAATGAATTTATCGCAATATTACAGCACCGACATCTCACCCTGTGTCAGCTCCAGAAATTGACACATCTTGGCTAACTTCAGGCAGGCTGGAGTATAAACACACTCGAATGCAGTAACAAACTCAGCCCAAGTGATCTGTCGAAGCGGACGAGATCAGAAAGTGACTTCCCATTCTGAGGTACAACATGTGCGTGTAGTACCGTGAAGTTGAAAAGAAGCCAGCATAACCCGTTCATCCTCGGCACACTCCATACATTGGAAAACGCGCTCGGTAGCATCCAACCATTCCCTCGCTATCTCGGGATCAGATTGACCCTCGAAAGTCGGTGGATGGAACAGCAAGAATTCTTTCAGTGCCCGTCCACGACTACCAGAGGCGCGGTCACGGTGGAAGAGGAGAGAGGAAGGAGAAGAGAAAATGAAGAGAAAAAAAGGGAAAATGTTGATATTTATAGAAAATCTTGAAATTCAGAAAAATATCAAAAAATAGAAAATTATGTTTCCGCGATCCTCGAAACGCACCGATCGTAACGGTACCACTCACGCCCGGGTGAACGACCACATTCTCCCGTAACGACGTGCCGAAGGAATTGTCGGAAACCGGGTCGAAAATCGAAAAATCACGCGGGAAAAGTCGCGGAACGCCTCCGGGCCCCCGAAACGACCCCGGATTGCGCTGATCCGAACACGAAAGATGTCCGGAACAAAATTTTGGACACGACAGAGTCGGATGCTCCGAGAAAATAGATCAGAGACCAGATAACAAGGATCCGAAAGAATCTGGGTCATTATAACACGCGTATCGAAGGCTACGACTAGTGGAGGGTCACTGAAGGAGTAGACTCTCAAGCCACGGAAAACAATGTCACAGCCAGACTAGTACGGGGACCGTCCCTTGTACCCACACCATCGCACGGTGACTCTGATCATTGAAGAAACTGGACTGCAACCCACTCGGGATAGTCCAAAGCCTGACGGACCAACCCTGGTGCGTCACAGGCTATGGCGGACCAACCCTGGTGCGCCATAGTAACTTAATGGACCAACTCAGGCGCGTCACGCACTCGGTGTGAAATGAACTGTAACGCGCCTACGCTGGTGCGTCATAGCACCTAACGGACCTAAACAGGTGCATCATGGCACGAGATGAAGCAAACCGTAACGCACTCCTCCAGGGGCGTTACGTTCCTAACGGACCAACCCTGGCACGTTAGGTCACGGGACCAAGCTGACTTTAACGCACACCTCTAGGGGCGTTACAGTCCCTAACGGATCAGCTCAGGTGCGTCAGGTGGAAAGGTGCATCAACCCTGATGTGCCTTCCTAGGGGCATCACAGTACCCTGACGCCCTACTCTAGATGCATCAGGCGTCTACGACCCCCAATAGTCACAAAATAACGGTCAGAATCTGACGGTCGAATCATCACTCTGACGGTCGACTCTAGGGGCGTCACACCCCTGTGGCGGTCTATCGTGAGACCGTCAGGCCCACAGACGCCAGGTTAATTGATTAATCGACGAGTGAATAGGCCAAATAAACGGTAAGAAATTGATAATGATTTTAATTGAACTAAAATCAACCAAATCGGAACCCCTCAGCAAAGGAGAATCCCCATCGGAAATAGTCTGGCACGCCCGGTGGGACCAGTGTCACCTTTCATCTCTTTGCCGGGAAATCTAGGCTGCCAAGGCCCTCCCAAAGGTTACTGATCATGGTATTATTTATCTTCGCAGGCAAGTGATGATGACCATGACTGGACTAACGGGCGTCATTTTCAGCACATCGATCGTCGCTGCTCACGTGCGGGGGTACCTGGCGGTGCCCACGGTGTTTGGCACCTTCCCTGCTGCTGTCGGCTTCCCCAACTTCTTGGGGTTGGCCTTCGTTGACATGCTAGAGGTAGAGCCCTTTGAGCCTACCAAGGAAGCTGTGGGGAAGATCCGGTCCTCGGAGGCTAGGCACTGTCGGGATTCACCCAAGAAGCCAGCCCTGGTTGCCAGTTGCTTGGTACAGCATGCTGTCCCTGGGGCCTGCTCTACTCTCATCAACAAGAATTCCAGAGGACGGCAACGGGGGCTTCCGAAAGAACTCTGTTGTGGTTACCAGATGACTCTCTCAATCTGAAAAATCAATGCTGATTGGCGGAGTCCGCGTCTTCCTCGACGGACGCGATGCCCGGGTGGTCCCTGATCGGGTCATCCCCGCCATCCCCACCCGCAATTCATATCAAGCCCTCGCTGGAAGGAGGGCGGAAAGAGAAGAAGTCAGCCATTATGGCCAGGAGAAGTTGGCCCCAAGGACAAGGAAGCTTAAACAGGTGTGGGTCCCTAAGAGGGTCCAGCCTACCCACCAAGTTGCTACACCGATCCACTGCCGTCCTGCTCATGACGGATCGGAAGTAAAGAAGGAGAGGGGCCTGGCCCCGAAAGAAGAAGAAGTGGTTGCGGACCCTCCGCGCTGTGGGAGTTTTCGGGCCGGTGCCCGCCAAGCGAATGTCCCTACTGTGGGACGAAGATTCCAGCAGCTCGCCAATCGGGCACGGTTTGCTTACATCCCTCCTGCGGGAGGTCGACAACTGTCCCCCGTGCTACATCAAGAACGGGGTCAAGAGGAGATGACTGCTTTGCTACTCTCCACGCAGGGAGGGGTTCACGGGGAGGGGAAAACAATTACATACACTACCCTCGCGCAGGAGGGGGGATCACGGGGAGGGGAAAATAGCTGTCGACCGTACGCTGATCTCGGGCGTCCACTCGAGATGTAGCCAATGCCTGGATGGAGCCCAAGGGATGCCGAAGGAGCCTGAAGGTCTGGAGCCGAGCTGATGTTGCTAGATGGGGACGGCGGCCGCTGCGGCAGGCCTGTGCAGTTCTGCCACACAGGACTGATTGGCGCGGTCATGGTGCGTCGACCGGTACGGGCGCTGTTGAACTCCAAACATGATGGGACCAAGCCATGGACGTTTTTGACAAGAAGATCTATGAACCCCCAGAAGATGGTGGCCGTCTGATCACCTGGCTGGATGTGGTCGCAGGAATGGCCGGCATCAGGTTTCTGGGCGTACATCAGGACAGAATGCCGATGGTCATGGTGGAACTTCCAGTGCCGACGTCGTATCGAGAAGAAACCACTTGCGTTGGTTTCGCATCGTCGGAAGCCACAACATGCTGAAGACAGCACGACCTGAAGCAGATAGGAGGGGGGGTGTCGGGGCCGACTTGACAGTAGCTTGTCCTGGGTGAACTGAGGACTCTAGGTCTAGTGCGATTGAGGGAGAATGGATGCCCTGGATGGAGACGTTGTCAAAAGTAGGCAGACCACCTCTGGTGCGTCGGAGCTTTGGAGAGGAAGAACTCTCGTGAAGAGAGCTCTGACTGATTCGTGCGGGGGTGCACAGTGGAGCTGCTACCAAATGGTACTCAGGTTCAGACCCGAGTCTGGCGCAGTTGAATGAGAATGGACGACGTGAACGGTGCCGAGGTCGGATCGCAGTGGGAACACTTCTGGAACGAAGCTAGCTCGACGAAGAACGACTCCACAGAAGGAAGCTTTGGCTGGTTCACATTGGGGACATCAGGATAGTCTCTGCGAACGCGACCTCTGCTACAGGCTGGTTGCAGAGAGCAGTAGAGAGGTCTTCCTGATCCACGGGAAGTCGTAGCAGCGACGGGCGACTCCGGGAATGTCGTGGACGCACGGAGCAGGGGAGGGTGAACCTGGGTTACAGAGGGAGAGAGGGCTGGGGCATGGGATATAGGACACCGTCCACGGGGAGCCGGGATGGAGTCTGTAATAAACGGGCATATCGGAGCCCGAAAGCCAAAGGAGCCGAGAAATAATGAGACAATGTTCGCCATAAGGCATTTTTATTCAATATTCCCTTGATGGGGTCATACGTATATGATCCATTACTGACAGACAAGTTTATAAAGGAAAGGAATAATCATAAATAAACCATACGCACATAAATACAACACATATTCATTAATTTGTATACATTCGTATGATAACATGATATCGACATGGTCACTATAGAAAATAGGAACTCGGCAGCCAAAGGCATTTGAGGGGAAAATGGCATGGAGGTAGTTCTCGATGCAAAGAGGCCTCGGCGCATGGATGGGGGTTCTGGTGCGGCCAAGGCCGCGGCACGGAAACTTTCGCGCCGAGAGGAAAGAGGTGTGCCGAGAGGAAATGGCGCCGAGAGATTCTAAGAGGGGCTTTTCTGAGGGGAGTTCTGCTCCTGGGTTGCAGAGGCTCAGGGATTTCAAACTGTAAGGATTTCTAGAGGTTCCTAGGCTTGCTCTAGGTGGTTTCTGAAGGGTTTGATTCTAGAGGAACACTGCTCGGAGGATTGCCTTAGGGGGATTAAGATCCCCACGCTTTAAACATTATCGGAGACAAACTGAATATCAGGTCTAATAGAACAGACCTTGACAGGGTATGCCACAGATTTCATCGGGGGGTCACGAGATGGTCTGTCTCAGATTCCCGGTGTGATTGTGGGGCTCAGAGAGTAACGATGAAGCTCGGACGATGGAGCAATAAGCATGACTGGAAAACACACGGAGCAGAGGCTCTTGGATTAGCCGTGGACCCCAGTAATCCATAGATCTGGATGATGAGATCCACTGCCGCTTCCACGAGAACAGACAACAGAGCCTACAAAAATGCATACGAACGGAATTTACACATTGATCTACTCATAAATCCTCCTTCATATTCCGTCAGTGAGGAGAAAGAACAAGCATCGAGAATTCATTCAGGGAGTAGGGAATATTTTCACTCTAAATTAGAATAGAGATTAGAAATTTTATTCATACATTCACATAGATGACTACATCATCCAGCCAAGCTGGGCCAGAAGAATTGGGGGAAGACACCTCTTCTAGGTGGGCCGACACTAGGGGTCGCTGGGCTACGACTAGTGGCTTCATCACAAGGAAAGTGAA
Organism: Amorphophallus titanum; assembly: GCA_024336825.1. Lineage (NCBI taxonomy): Eukaryota > Viridiplantae > Streptophyta > Magnoliopsida > Alismatales > Araceae > Amorphophallus > Amorphophallus titanum. Next base: position 7,333,578 of record JANBPO010006887.1, on the reverse strand, counting down.
AGTAACTCTACTGGGATCAAAAAGTAAGCCATTGTTTTATAAAATAACTTAAACATGGCATATATGCAATATAGAATGCATTAGGAAATGAACATGCAATAATTAATATGCCAGAGAGTGTAACGGTCTAACACTACCCCGTCACAGAGTGTGACGACTGAAGGGTGGTGCGCTACATGGACTGTGACGCACCTCCATGCGGTTGTTAAAGTCACCTGAACGTCTAAAATCCACAGTTTTTCTACAGGCTGTAACACACCAAGCGTGGCACGCCACATAGCTCTGACGGTCGCACGATAGACCGTCAAGCCAACTGCCCTATTGGGTCAACAAAGGGTCAAAGGGCTGTAACGGTCGAAGGTCTGGCCGTTACCAAAGTTGTGACACACCTATATTGCTCCGCCATAGTACTGTAATGCATCCAACGAGGAGCGTTACCAGTGTAACGATTCCTGGAAGGACCATTACACCGTTTGGGTTGCGAAACGGTGCGGTTGGAAACCAAATTGCCTCTCGATCAATCGAAATCGATGGGATTCGCTGTAAAACCTATTTTCCTGCCAAACCATGCATCTACAACAACATTCTAATGCTATAAAACTCAGCGACAATGTTCATGGTGGATTAAAACATAAAGACTATGTTCATGGCATGAGAAATGAGAAATAGACAATGGGCATGCTATAAAGACATAACGACGATGGGCATGCTATGGGAAATGCTCCTAGCGAGCTCGGGAATCCATCCCCCTACCTCGTTTGCGTCGATACCGTCGTTCGGGCCGCATGCAAGGGAAGAACCTCCGCCGGTCCTCTCGTCCTGTCTCACCTCCACACATCGCGAATTGCCTCAAGGTGGGCATCAACGCGCTCCACTCGCCGTGAGGAATCTGTCGGTACCAATCCCGCCTCCGTTTGCAGCCCGACTGGAGTACACCCCGAAGGAGAGAGAGAGGGGGAGCCGCGAGAGAGAGAGGGAGTGAGGGAGAGAGAGAAAAGTGAGTGAGAGAGAGATCGGTGGTGGGGAGAGAGAGGGTTAAAATTCTTATAACATATGGAGGAATATAGCGTGGAGGAATTGAAGATTTTTATAGTCTCTTATAGGCGCAAAGGTCGAAGCAAGGATGACAAACAGGCCCGGCCGATTATCTTCTACAAAGGAGATTTAGTCTCACCAGTTCCTCCAGAAGACGATTTCGGGTGGGACACCCCTGCTGATGAAGCGCAAGAGCTAGTCCAAGGAATGGACTATATGCCGGACCGACTTAAGCGCATGTGCGTGAAGCAGGGAATTCCGCAATTCCAGAACCCTGCGCAGAAGGCATATTTCTCCCACCTCTGGAATCCCCCGCAGATTAGGGGGCAACCACCTTTCTCTTGCAAAGACACTCGAGGGTTGGGTTATGATCAAGAGCCAGACTTCCAAGTTCATTATACAGTCCATGCCATAGGGCTCCTACCTCTCCCTTGCGAGGAGGCCCAGAAGGAGCCCATAGCTGACGAGCTCCATCACGGGGCTGGACATGCCTTAGCAGCTCCTCTGTCGACGCTTGCTGAAGGGCAACAAGTGAATGAAGTTACTTCGAGTTCAACCTGTGAGCAAGTAAATCCCGTGGAGTTTGAGGTTCACGAGGCCGATACTGATGAAGATGAAGACTTTGTCGACCTTCGGCCGGCTCCCCCGGAACTAGAAGACAGTGGCCAAGCAACCGTTGATGAGCTGATTGAGATTAATCTCGGCACCCAGGATGACCACCGGCCTACTTTTGTAAGTGCCCTTCTCAGTGGAGAGGAAAGGCAGGCATATCGGCAACTCTTGAAGGAATTCAGAGATTGTTTCACGTGGACATACAAGGAGATGCCGGGTCTGGATCCCTCCGTAGCAGAACACGAACTGGCTATACTTCCAACAGCTAAGCCAGTCAAGCAAGTCCAAAGGCATATGTGCCATGAACTGGAGCTCAAAGTCAACGCCAAAGTCAACAAAATGCTAGACGTGGACTTTATAGAGCCATGTATGTATCCCGTGTGGCTCGCTAACATAGTCCAGGTCAAGAAGAAGAATGGCCAGGTCCGGGTCTACATCGACTTCTGGGATTTGAACAAAGCATGCCCGAAGGATGACTTCCCTATCTGCATCATTGAGACAATGGTGGATATAACCACGGGTCATGAAGCCTTATGACGAACGGGTCGAAGCCTGGGCGCCGGAATCGGCGCCGCGGAAAAGGCGGCGAGCGTCCAAAGGGCGACACCCCAGCTCGTGATGGCAAGGAGCTCGCCAAGGACCAGTGCCGCAACTGTGGCAAGAGCGGGCACTGGGCGAAGGATTGCCGTGCGCCCAAGCGGCAAGAACAGGCACACCTGACGCAAGTCGAAGCTGACGAGCCCACGCTCCTAATGGCGCAGGTTTGTGAACCTGAACCCTCCGTCGCCATGTGCTCGTCCAAGGTACACTTGGAGGAACCACATGCTCACGCTCTCCTCGGAGCCGTGAACGACACTCGGCTCGATGGATGGTACCTCGACACAGGCGCCACAAACCATATGACCGGCCGGCGGGATGTCTTCGTCGAGCTTGACACGGGCATCGGCGACACGGTGCGGTTCGGTGACTGCTCGGAGGCGGAGATCCAAGGATGCGGCTCCTTGATCTTCAAGTGCAAGAGCGGCGAGCACCGCGTGCTGACGGGCGTCTACTTCCTGCCGCGCCTACGCAACAACATCATAAGCGTGGGCCAGCTGGACGAGAACGGCTTCAAGGTCCTCATTGAGGACGGCATCATGCGCATCTGGGATCAGGAGCGACGTCAGCTAGCCAAGGTCAACCGAGGGAGGAATCGGCTGTATGTGCTCGACATCGACGTCGCACAGCCGATCTGTCTCGCTGCCCAGCATGAAGACAGCACGTGGAGGTGGCACACGTGCTACGGTCATCTCCATTTCGACGCGCTCCGCCGACTTGCTGCTCACAACATGGTCCGTGGCCTTCCGTCGATTGGCCACGTGGACCAGCTCTGCGATAGCTGCGTCACCACGAAGCTGAAGCGTATGCCCTTCCCTGGCGAGGCTCGATTCCGTGCCGAGGGCGTCTTGGATCTTATCCACGACGACCTGTGCGGGCCGATCTCGCCGGCAACACCTGGCGGCAAGAAGTACTTCTTGCTTCTCGTCGACGACTTCAGCCGCTACATGTGGCTTGCCCTGCTGGGAAGCAAGAACGACGCGCTAGCCAGCCTTCAAGAGATTTCGAGCGGCTGTGGAGACAAAGTCTCGCCGGAAGCTGCGAGCTCTTCGCACCGACAACGGTGACGAAATTTATTTGTCAGAATTTTTGACAAATATTCTGACTATCGAAAATTCTGAGGAAAATTAATCTGTCAGAAATTTTCGTCGCTAAAAGTGCCTTTCTTGTAGTGGTCTAGACCTCCGTTTGGGGCGAGACCAGTGCTGGATCATCCGGGAAGAAGCCGATAACGTCCTGTAAGAAGGCTGGGTTTAACAAAGACCGTTGTGACGGGCTTTAGGTTGTTTGAACAGATACCAGCGCTGTCTGTCCAGACTCAGACTAGCTGGATAGTGGAGCGGTGATGGGACCACCGTCGTCTACCCAGGTTGTTTTTGAAGGTAGGATCAGCGCCAAACTTACCCTGACATGTCCTGGAATACCCAGTAAAATGGTCGGACCCAGACAGAATTGTTTGGGTCTAATATCAAGTGTGAATTGAAAGGCGAGCAGATTCTGTCCAGACAGGGACAACAGAGCAGGAGCGCGGTGCGGAGGTCACTGTCGTCACCGCCGGCATCAGATGATGTTGGGATTAGAACCAACGCGACCGCGGGGAAGTCAGGAACCTCCAGTAAAAATTTTAGATCGATCTGGGGTCATTTCCATATGGCTCCTGATCAAATGATGGTGGTTCTATCCTGGGTGTGCAGAAGCAGGAAAGATGACGTACAAATGGCCGCAGAAAATGGAAGAGGGGATTGGGGAGCTCTGTTGACCTTCGACCACTGTCGGAACGTTCAAGGGTTGCCAAGGGACAACTCTGAGACACACGAGTGGTAGATGAGGTCGCAAAAGGTTGATGACACCGAGGAGAATTGCTGTCTCCTTGTGCGTAGGCAGAGAAGCAGAGACCTACGTCCATCCCTCACACAACACGGTAAGGCTTCACTAGTGCAAGAGTAATACCGCTGATTCACAACTTCCAAAACCGCTGGCCCTTACAGCTTAGACTCCACTAATACACAGCTTCTAAAACCGCTGGCCCTTATAGCTTAGGCTCCGCTGATACACAGCTTGAGATCCCACAGACCGGTGAGCACACCGTCTATCTTCCTACACGCAGGTAGGGAAGATTATAAGAGAGATTGTTTCTGAAGAAAAAATCAAAATAGAGAAACCAACACCCAAACAGAGTATAACAAGGAAGCTCGGTAGAAGAAGGAAGCTTATGTCTGGATAGGAGGAGACGAAGCCTGTGTCTTCTTCATCTGTCTCCTAGGTCTTCACTAAGAACTCAAGGGAGACGGTGGCTATAGAGTAAAAAGGGTTTTTAGTCCCTTGCGTTCTTCTCAGCTGGAGGAAGGAGATGTTCGGTTCTGCATAATCTCTAGCAGCACCAGAAAGAAGATTGTCTTGCTCAACAAGCTTGACTGTTCAGCTCTTCTTCCATGCATCTCACTCTTGCTCTCCCCATATCATGTATATATATATATGAGTAGTAGGTTGAAGCATCTCTTACATTGTTCAGGTGAAGACTGCAACTAGAATGTTAAGTCCACATTATTTTGATTGAACTTCTTGTCAAAGTTGACTTCTCACCTACCACCCCAGCTGGTATGTGGGAAGGTAGGGAACAAGGATTGCCATGTTTTCAGCAAAGCAGAGGAAACTCTGCTAAATATTTATCTCCTATTAGAAGAGTCGTTCCGGCGGCTCTTTTAAGTGAAACAGATCCTCCAAATCGGTTTGCGGATATAGGAGAACGGGCGCTAGCGGTTATAGATCCGTTCTAGAAGAATCCAAATTTGAAGACACTTTTCAGGCAGGGTGTCGACACGCCGCATGAGTAGCATAGACCTTATAGAGCAATGCATGGACTAGCACCGACTTCATCTTGCACTGACTTGAGTGTGCACAGACCTCATGGCAGACTTGCACGGACTTTGTCTTGCGCTCGCTAGAGTTTGCACCGACTTCATAGCAAGTGTGCACAGACTTTGTAGAAGACGTGCACCGACCTTGCTAGCATGGCTATGGAAGTTGCACCGAGGCAAGACATGCACCGACTTCATGGTAGACGTGCACGGACCTTGTCTTGCGCTGGCTCGAGTGTGCACAAACCTTGTATCAAATGTGTACGGACCTTATCATAGATGTGTACTGACCTTACTATAGATGTGCAACGACCTATCTTGTGCTAGCTGATGTGCACGGACCTTGTAGTGGACATGCATGGACCTTGCTAGTACGGCTATAGAGACTTGCACTGGCCTTGCTTGGTTCTTAAGAGGGATTACACGGACCTTATAGCAAGTGTGCACGGACCTGGTCTTGCTCTGGCTTGAGTGTGCACGGACCTAGCTTGGAGATGATGTGCACTGACTTTGTAGACAATGCACCGACTTGTGGACACTAGCTACTCGCGTACTGCTTGTGCCGAAGTGTCGAGTCTTGGGCTCGATGTGTCGACAGTTTGCCAGAGGTGTCGACACTTTTCCTGTGCGTTTTCCTTAACCCGAGCTCAACCTGAAGAGCTGGATGACGCTGTCTTCATGACGTGTCGACACATCCATACACCATGTCAACACTTCCATGTTCTTCTCTTGCACTTGATCAAACTAGAAGTTAAGTGAAAATACTTTAGCTAATACACAATAAGTCATGGTTGATGATCATCAAAACCAGGAGACTTAACACAATGAACCAAGACATGATCGAATACATGTTGGCTATTATCAAGACAATATGCAGCAAACACATATTGACTCATAGTGTTTGCAATCATCAAAACACAGGGACACAAAAATCTCCCCCTTTTTGATGATGGCAACACTATGAGTCATATGCAACACTAAGGATCAGGCAACACTATGCAACATATCTTTCTTAGGTCAATGACTCACAAAGTCTCCCCCTTTGACAACATCAAAAAAGGAAGGACCAGGAAAACATGAGTCGAATGGATCAAAAGCACAGGAGTTTGTTAAAAGAAGTTTCCCCTCACCAAATGTAAGAGTAGTGATCAATAAATTTTCAAAATAGATGAATCCAAGTGAGATCAACTAATACCAATGTTTGAAACAAATTGCTGAGAGAGCAAGGAGGAGTAGTATGAATAGAGATAGTCATGTAGTTCAAGAATTTTCTAATGCTCCCTCTGAATACATGTATGCAAATAGTCTTTTTGAAATGTTTTATAAGGATTATATGCAGTTAACTATATGTATGCAAATGCATTAACCAATCATGTGTGGCATGAAAACCATGCAGGGGACATTCAAACAATAAGATGTGCACAAATGACTTCCTTGAGAGAATAGTAGAAAGATGAATGTTGTGTAGACTCAATTCAAAAATCGTGCAAGTTATGAATGCAAATCAGAATCAATCTTAACTCTCCCTTCTTAGAAACGTCAACCTGTTGCAATCATCAAAACAAGACAGCATTAAGATTTTCCCTTCTATCTTGTGCCCAGGGGTCACAACACCATCGTCCTATTTTCTCCGTCTCACTGCTCATAGGACAGTCTTAAGCAAGACCGTCTGCTTCCTTCACCCCATCGTCTTTCTCTCATCTCACCGCCCATAGGACGGTCTTAAGTAAGACCGTCTGTTTCCCTCTCATCATCTTTTTCTTCGTCTCACTGCCAATGGGACGGTCTTAAGTAAGACCGTCTGATTCCTCACCGTCTTATCCTCCATCTCACTACCCACGGGACGGTCTGCAATAAGACCGTCTGCTTCCTTCACCTCACCATCTCTCCCTCCGTCTCACTGCCCATGGAACGGTCCGAAAGAAGATTGTTTGCTTCCCCCGTTTCCTCTCCGTCACTACCCATGACACGGTCTGAAAGAAGACCGTCTGCCTTACCCCATCGTCTTTTCCTCCGTCTCACTGCCCTTGGGGCGGTCTTAAGGAAGACTGTCTGCTCCTTCCCCACCATCTCTCCCTTCCTCCCACTACCCATGGGACGGTCTTAAGTAAGACCGTCTGCTAGTCCCCCCATCGTTTTCTCCTCTGTCCGAACACGATCTGTCAGCGGAACGTCCTACGTAGAACGGCCCCCCTTCCAACCGTTCCACAATCGACCCTACATATTCTGGACGGCCCATGGGAGGGCCGTCCTATGGAACATGGTCTCAAGTAAATAAGTCGTTTGATATTCCGAGCGGCCATGCCTTAGGCCGTCCTGTGAGGGAACGGTTCTATGTGAACCGTTTCGTTAAGTCGGTTTGCAGGTTTTAAACGGCCACCCCTAGGCCGTGTTTAATGGAACAATTTTCATGAAAACCTCTTGGTGTCGTAGAACGGTCACTATGGAACCGTTTCCATCCCATCCTTTTGGCTACATAGCCCGCCGCCGTGGGAGCCCCCATGGCCGCCGTCTGGTCCCTGAGGACCGTGAGGCCTTCTCCATCCCCCTAGAGCTAGCATGCAGAAGGTTAAAACAAGGGATTTTGGGCCAAGGACTAGGCCACCTACCTCCGGGTCACGGGTGACCCTCGCCGCCGTCTCCGCCGGTGCCGTTCCCTCCTCCAGTGGGCATTTTCGGGCAGCACTGGTGCAGCAACTACCGGTTGGTGGGTCATGGCCGTCACCTCGACCCTTTCATCTCTTCGGCCCTTTCTGTGGCAGGTGTAGCTGGGCCCCACCCAGGCAGGTGCAGCGGGTTGGGCTTCCTTGGGAACACAAATTTGCTTCAGCTTTGCCAGTTTGTGAGCTGGCATGTCTTTCGGTGCTGCGGCCAGAATGACGGGCACCATCTTTTCCTTCATCTTTTCCAGTCCCTGGAAGGAGTTGCGGACTGGAATGGCCTGCACGATGCGGTCGGAGATCACTTCGGACCTCTGTCCATTCAGATGGACTTGGATGGTCCCGACATTCATAGACTTGCCGGAACTGGAGATTCGGTGCCCCGTGGCAGCACCAGCGTTGTCCCTTCGGAGCCTCCTCCGATGGGATGCTGACCCCTGGTGCGATGGACCGGCAGCCTAGTGCATATGGTGCACGTTGTAGCCCAACATCCTTGATAGAATGCGGTTGTTGTTCTTGGCCACAGCTCAACCGGTAGCAGCTTCAGCGGCTCCCTGGATGGGAGCATTGGACTCAGGCTCATCAGATGCCTCCACGTCCAGGATATTGATGAAGGCTACCCCCAGGAAGTTGGGGAAGCCCACGACCGGAGGGAAGCTCCCGAAATAGAGCGGGACGGCAAGGTTGCCTTCTCGGATGTGGCTCTCCACAACTTGCAGGCCAAAGGAGATCGTCATTCTCGAGGTTGAAATGTGATTTTATCTACATTTGTTTAGCATTATAAGAAGGGGGCCGTAGGGTCCCTAATTTCGGCAAAGAAATGAAGAGTGGATTGGTCCCACCGGGCGTGCCAGACTTGTGGACGCACTAAAATTCGTTCGGTATTCTGTTCGTTTGTTAGGTGGTTTATTGAGACGGGTTTATTTGGTTTATTAAGTGCGTGGGCGTGCCAGTCACCGAGGTGACAATTTATTTGGGTTTCACGAAAACCCATGGTGCACTCGATCTGACTTCGTCAGGTGATTGTGTGGTTTGGGTCGGGACCAAATCCTGTCGTGCCATAAAGGCCACGACGTCATTTACATCCCCCATACGAGGGAACACCCTTGATTAATTGTCAAAATTAGGGGGATAGCTTGACAACATCATTGGTTCTGGTGCCAAAGGCGACAGGGACCACCTGGCACACAAGACACCAATGACAAATACCCAGAAGGAACAATGGCAAAACAACAGCACCGGACCATGAATAGAATCGAGTCAATCCTCAGTCAGATAACATGTCTGACCGAGCCGCAAGCTAAACTCACCCGGAAAGGAGAGGACAGCAATGCTAACTGACAAGACAATGGTCCATGACAGAAACACAAAGCCACACAGAAACAACACGACAACACCCGCAGGATTCCGGCTCTGAACAGCACACAGAACTATTGAACACATCTGCAAGCTAGGTCACAATAAGGCGTAGCAGTAGCTGATCACTCGACTACAAGGAATGAGTCATGTGTCAGACTACTCACCAAGGAAGACCCACAACATGAGAAAGCGATTCAAACAACGATCTCGGGGAATGCTCCTCAAGGGCTACAGTAATGCTTAGAGAGCACAATTCCCACGAGAAAAGATGCAGAGTAGAGGGTACTCAATCAGCAAACGAGCCGACAAATTCCCCAACGCTCGCAAATGCCAATGCCAATACCTGAAAACCACCAGCAATAGCACGGCAACAGACGACATCAAGGCACAGAAAGCCAAGACGAAGTCACATCGAGGAGAAGTAAACCTCTCGACCACGGAGAATCTCACCTTAACGATCCTCGACCAATGGGTAGCCAACCCACGCATTTTCGCTGCGCACTCTTTGCAACGCACATAGGTATCAGGGAAGATTTCGGTAATCGCATCTCAGCATACGTACGGCGGTACTGCAACTTATCAGAATCGCAATTAACATGCCACGGATACTGATCTAGCGAACAATTGATCACAAGGAACCTAAGTGCAAGGGAAGAGGAGCACCAGCTTCATCATAAGACACAAGGAAAAGGCTAATCTCAGCTCACTTTTACGTCTTGAAATAATAATGAGTCTTCTCAACACGTCGGCCGTTGGACACAACACGACGAATATGGTACGCTACAGCTCTCAACACCATAACGGAGTCCAAAGCTAAGCAACCAATAAACGAGAAGTAGAGCGGACTCGAATAAAGCTGTCCACACTTAAGCATGCATAGGACAGAAGCATTACTAAGCTACGGCATCAAAGAGCATCTATGGGGAGTTCGAGAGTCTCGAGTCCCTAAACAAGCAAATGATTACGGATCATGGCGTCTGCGTCAACTCGTGCCCATACGGGCAAATTAACTCTCAACACAGTAAAATTTAATGTCTTTGGAGGCCTTCTAGCATAGAGGACCAAATGAACTTGGAGCACCCCTAAGCTAGTGGGGGCTTGACTCCAGATGTAGAGGGATGGCATTCTGGTGGCTTGACCCGGCGGCACCCCAACGCCCTTGATCTGGCACCCCCCGTATGCTGCTTGATCTGGTGCCCCCCCCATATGCTGCTCGATCCGACGGCACCTCAACGACCTTGATCCGGTGCCCCCCGTATGCTGCTTGATACGGCGCCCACCTTCGATACGTCGGCCTCTCTTGGCCGTCTGATCTGGCGCCCAGACACCCAATCGATACGACGGATGCTCCCCAACCCCCATTCGGTGGCCCCGGTAGCAATGTGAACGATGAAGCTTCATCGATGAAAATGGCAAAGTTAGCTTTCTGTAAATCCCCTGGGTGTTACCAAGGACCAGAGGTCCTTGCCCATGAGCCCCTGACGCGCAGTGGCGTCGCCCCCGAACGTCGCCCCTTTCATGTTGTCCTCGAATCACCCACGACCGTCAACCTCTTGCAGACCCCTAATTGGGAAACCTACTCGCATGTGTGACAGAGGGAGAGGGTAGAAGAGATCTTCCCCATCATCCTCTCTAGCGCATGAGCCGATGGCATCACCCAATGGCCTTCCCCCGAGCAGTCCATCCGTTGGCCTCCCTACGAAGACTCCATCCAGCGGCACGCACGCCCGGCGCCCCTGCAACCCTGACGGCAACTCTAGCACTAGCGCGAGATGTGAGCAGATCGGACTTGCACACTTCGGGCAACCTTTCGGAGCATACTAGTGTGGCCACCAACCCCCTACAGGCACTATATCCGGCAAAGCCTCAACGAAAGTGACGAGGAAGAGGAGGGCATGGAAGATTTGGGCCGATACGTTTGACCCCCTTCTTCTTCAACACTGGCTGGGCATCTCCCATATAAATAGAACACCCAGAGATATGTAAAGGGGTTCAGAGGTCGGTCGGGAAGAGGGGTTCCCCAGAGGATCAATTGACGCCTATTTTGAAGGGCGTCTCCTTTTTAATTGGCGACTTTCAATAAGTCACTATTTAATATTTTGATAAGATTTTTATGTTTTGGAAAATTCAGGTTGCTACAGTGATGGTCCTTGTTTTGTCCTATGTATTGGTCAGTCTTAGGTCGTGTTCTATGGTGGTGTCTGTCTGTTGGTGTTTGTCTGGATCGATTGGTTTCGGTGACAGGGTGTGGCCTTTTCCTTGACCACGATGGTAGCCTAACGACTCAATCCAGAACTGTCAGTGTCCTTGTCTCTGGTTGCGTAGCGGCTGTGCGTTGACTGCCGGGTTCGACTAGCGGTTGAGTGATGGTTCGCTTTGCCCAAAGTGTTATTGTCATCTGCCGCTCCAGTTTCTGTTTGTCTTGGCTTGATCTCGTGGTTTGCCCATGACCTATGGGTGTCTGTTGACATCCTATGAGGGCTGTGACCATGATGCGATGGCCCTAAATGTCTGTGTATGCAGTGTGTGTGCCTGTATGTGTCATCATTGTCGGGTTCCAGTCAACTCGGGGTCACCCTGCAGTTGACAGGTAGCCTTGTTGTGTCTCAACGGCTTTGTCCAATTCGAGACCATGTTTCTGGATGTCTCGAGATATTATTTTACCTCAACTTCCGTGTCCAGGTGTGCTGAGGGTTCTCAGTGTCCCCTCATGTCTTCGTGTGTCATTTTCTCGGAGTGTCATTTTCCCTAGCTTAGGATTAGACCGATTGGCCGCTTGTCCCACTATGTGCGATGATCCTGACTCAGAGTCGTAGGACTTAGGGACCGTTGTAGATGTAGGTCTAGTTGTCTTTTCCTAAGACTGTTTACAGTCTCCTGTGCTACCTTTGGTGCTTTGAAGTACGTGTTACACGGCACTCTTACCTGTATGTACTTTGACACATGTGTTTTGGAGTCCGTGTCTTGTGAGCCTTCACTAGTTGTAGCCTTACGGCACACTTCAGTGTGACGGCTTTTACAGCGGGGCACTTCCGGTTCACGATTTTTAAGCTAGTTTCCATCGGCTCCCGCAGCTACCATTGCGTCCTATGGGGGGAGAAAACTAGCTAGAGGCCTGGCTTAGGCAAAAGCCAGTGTGTGCACACATGGTCAGACAGGGACTATAATGCACCACAATAGGGGCGTTAAAGGCACCCAAACTCAAAAAATTCACAGAAAACTTACAGTTTCATACATGATATAATGCACACATACCGGGGCGTTAAATAACTATAACGAACCTAGGTGAGACCGCCACAAGGGAAAATAATGCACCTCTACAGGCGTGCCAAATGACAATAACGCACCGGGGCGGGCACGTTAAATCGTCTAGGTTTCGAGATTCCAGAGTTTGGAATCGAAACCCCTCCCGATCGACCGAAATCGACGGGGGACGCAGGGAAATACAATTCTAAGCTACCCTACCATGCCATAACAACAATCAATACCTAAGCATGTCACTAGAATTAAAAGACAATGCACATGGAGACGATTTCAAGCATTAAAGACTAAAAATAGACTAAACAGGAACATGCACGAAATACGAGGATAAGGGCGTCGGACCACGGTGCATGTGGTACCAGCGGGTCCTAACCAGACAAGGAGTCCATCCCCCTACTTGGATTACGACGAAACTGACGATTCGATGTCGATCTGGCGAGAGGGCGACGCGGCGCCTCCCGGCCTGACTCGGCTCCACACTCTGCAGATCGAGAGAAGATGGGCATCAACGCGATGCTCGCGACACGACCAATCCAACGGTACCTCCCTCACTTCGATCAGCGGCTGTCTGGACCAGAAATCGAGAGAGGAACTCAAATCGAGAAATTTACCTAAAATTTCACAAAATAGAGTTTTACACGAAAAATGATAAAAATAGCGACGGATGGCGACGCATGTGGCGTCAATGGGTTCCTAGCGAGACGAGGAGTCTGTTCCCCAACCTCTTGCGCGGAGAAGACTGCGAATCGGTGCAGATCGGGCGATGGGGGTCACGCTGTCCTTCCACTCGCACGCGTCTCCACGCTCCACGATCCGAGAGATGAAGGGTACCAGCGCGATCCTTGTGTCGAGCCCGTCCCGTCGGTGCCTCCCACGCGTAGACCCGAGGCCGAATTGGCCGTGAACCGAGTGAAAGGGGGAGAGAGGAGAGAGAATGTGTGAGGGAGAGAGAGAGAGAATCGAGATGAAGAGAGAGAGAGAGACGAGAGAAAATGAGAGGAGAGAGAGGGGTCGTGTGTTAGGTGGTTCGGCCAGACCTTCAGTCCGCCTACATCCACCCCTCACTCCAAACCGGAGTGAGGCTTCCCTTGCAAATGCAAGAACCGCAGACTCAGTCTGCAACAGACGCTGCCTAATAGCTTGACGAGAGGAACACACTCCTCTCTTCCTCCAACCCAAAGGGAACACTAGTAATAACCCGTCACTAGAAATAGGAGACACAGTCTCCCTTCCTCCAGACCGGAGGGAACCCACAAGTGACACCCAGTCACTTGCAACCTGGAGGACCAATCCTCCCTTCCTCCAAACCGGAGGGAAACCCACAAGTAGCACACCACTACTTGTAACCGGAGACTACGTCTCCCTTCTCCTAAATCCACAGGAGGAACCCGACCTCAAACCAGAGGATCGGAAGAATAAAGAGAAAAATGGAAAATAACAAAAGAAAATCAAACAGACTGAAATGGAAACAAGTGTAGCTCTCGCAGGAGCAAAACTGGCATGGATCTGATCCAAGGTCCAGTGAAACCAATCTTCAAGCAGCTTCAACCTCTTCTCCTCGAGCTCTCTCATTCTCTTTTTGTTTCTTCCTCTTCCTTGTTCTCCTAGTCTCTAATCTCCCTTTTTACTCTTCTCTGTTGCTCTCTCTCTTTCTATTTTCTCTCAGAATCACCACTCCTTTTTCTCTTACAGATCTCTCTTTCATTCTTTCTTGCTCTCTGCTTCTATCTCTATTCTTGTGTATCTTTCATCTGTGTGACAGACCTATTCATATGAGAGTAACAAAGGAATGGGAGTGTGGAGACCATGCTTCCTGCCCAGGGAATTGTCCAGAATAGTTCTGCCTTCTTGCCATGTGTTAGAGACTTCACTTCTTGGATCACGTGCCTCCTTTTAAGATCACGAATCATCACTCCTAGTACTCAGGAAGTCCCTGTCATTTGAACGAACACCTAGTTAGCATTGAGGCAGCTTGTTACTGTCTAGTATACATGGACTTTGTTGCTCAAGATAAAAACTTGCACAGACTTGGTTTGGTGAAAGTACACGGACTTGTATGTGTATATGCAAGTGAAGCTTGCTCAGCTTCATGGAAACAAGCACGGACTACTTAAAGACCATAAGAAGTATGCACGCACTTTGTTAACACTGAAAACACACCACCGGTAATGAGCATGATTTGTCTAGGTGGCTACCATCACACCACGCACACCCATTAAATTGGCTTTTTGCAAAAGTCTGTCACTATTGGAAAGAAGGAGCTGACTACTGTGTAGCACCAGACGAAGCCTACTGGTCAAAGCACTTCTTGAATCTCTTCTTATTCTTGAATCTTCTAAACTCAGACTTGCCAGAAGAAGCAACACCACTTGCTGCTGGAGTGGTAGAAGGAAAACCAGCAACAGGAGGTGGATCACCCGAAGGAAGTTGAACTGTCGGCTGAACCGACATTGCCTGAGAAGGAACCAGGGATCTCACCAAATCCAATTCCAACGCTGTTGCAGCCTGATATACTTCATTCATATTGATCACACGGGCAACAATCAGTGGCTACCTCAACTCAGCACGGAGGCCACGCAGAAATTACTCTATTTTCAATACCTCATTTGCAAGTATATGGGGCACATAACAGCCCAATTTCATAAATATGTTCCGATATTCAAGCACTGACATTCCTCCCTGGACAAGTTGTAGAAACTAGTGCATTTTATCCATGCAGAGATAAGCCAAGCTGAAGGTGAGTTCGAAGGTGGCGACGAACTCAGTCCACAAGATTTGTCGGAGCGGGCGAGATTGGAAAGAAATTTTGCATTCTGTATTCCACCATGTGAGCACCGCGCCCTGGAGCTAAAAGTTACTGAGCATCACCTTTTCATCTTTCATGCATTCCATGGAACGAAACATGCGCTCGGTGGCGTCCAACCATATTCTGGTGACATCCGGATCGGTCTGACCTTCAAACGTCGGCGGATGAAATAGCAAAAACTCCTTCAATGCACGTCTGGAACCGCCAGGTGCATCCTCTTGAGCTGGAACAATGGGAGTTGGAGTAGGAACATCTTGCAGAACACTGCTCGCTTCCTGAGGAATCGAGACTCTCCGATGGCGACGCGGCATCTTGAAACAACTATCAAATAGATAATAAACAGAAAATTTCATTAATTATACAGAAAACATCCTAAGCCAGCAATGGATAGTGTAATTGGACTAATTCTGGACAATAGCTGTGCAATTTCGATTCCTTACACGTTTCCTCAACACCGCTCTGATACCCCTTTACCACCACAAGCAACACCTATCCCCAACCTGCCCAACCCAGTTCACAGATAGATCTGGGGTTCATGGAAGCGGCATCGTCACTGAGCCTTCCCGGAACCATCTGGTGGCAAATCATATACCATTGGAAAGTCCTTCCAGAGAGCTTTCCAAGCGAGGTGGTTTCATCGTCATCCAAGCACCGAGCTGATCGTGGCAGCAATTCTTCCTCGACTGTGCAAAGCCACTCAGGCAGCCAACCAGAGCCTTAGAGAACATTCGACCACAGCTTCTCCTTAGCGTATTTGGGTGTCAAACTTGGCTGGGAACATCCTCTACCAGTCTTCTTTCATCCCCAAGAAGCGGAGCAAAGTTTGGATCTCGGCAGCAAGAGTTCTAAATTTTCTCCCTGAAGTGCGCCAGGTTGGTTCCCCAGTTCCTAAACTATACCACTCCCACCATTCTGGCCAGTACGATCATCCCCGACATCAGCGGAGGTTGTCGTCAGTCCCGTATGAGAGGAGGCTCGTCCGTGGTAGTTTCGGTACCAGTCCTGCCTCCAACCGAGTTCGTGACAGTCCATGGCGACTTCTTCTTCCAGCAACACCACCGTGTGAACGGCCAGAACCAGAACTGCCCGGCTCTGTTCCAAATCCAGCACCGGCCAGAGGCCTTCTCCGAGTGAACCAAGAAAATTCAGGCGTCTTCCTGGGTCAAGTGGGAGAGTTTTGGCCCTGGTCTCAGGCCATTTGGAGTTTGGGAGTGTCCGTGGCAGTGCCCTCTTTGTCCAACTATCCTGTGGTTCCAGAAGCAGGCAGAACTGACGTCGTCCGTCTGTTTAGTCTCCGTTCGGTCTTTTCCCTCCCCCCGCTTGGCCGGCTAAAGGTCCCTCCCTGCGTGGAGGTAGTTTTGGCTATAACCCCTTAACCCCCACCCCAAGAATCCCCTCCTGCATGAGGAGTAGTGTTGTATCCATTCTATTTTCAGGTCAAGCTTCATCGGCGCAGTGTGCAGGGAACCCACACTCCCCGCTCGCCCTCGTCTCCGATCGAGATCACATCTTCACACCGATCAGGTGAGCTTCGGGTCACTCTCCTCTGCTGGTTTTATCACTGCTTAGCTTAGTATTATTTCTGGTTGCCCGCCCAACCCAGCCCCCTCCTATGACCAAATTACCCCTCCGTGCAGGGGTTTACGCGGACTAGACCAACCTATTGGGCAGGTTCGCCTAAACTCCACCCAGGGGAGGGGTTTACGCGGCGCAGCCCAACCCTATGAGCTAGTTCGTGTAAACCCTTACTATTCACTGGGGTTTACGCGGGCTAGCTTGACCCTATCATGCTAGTCCTCCTAAACCCATCCAACCCCTTCAACTTCCCTATAAAACCCCCCTTAGAAGCTCAAGGGGCATACATACATGCATAGATACACAACATACACAGCATCCTTCGTAGCTTCAAGCTTCAAGTGGCTCCGAGCAACGAGCTAAGGGGAATTGTATGTGGTTGACTTGTTCATCGGCTTAGTATGCTGGGGGTATGTTGTTTGCACTTCCCTCACGCCGTATGTAGCCGTAACACACAAGTCAACACCCACCATGTGTGAGACATTGTGACAAGGGTGAACGTCCCCTCATGAAGGGATTTCCCCTCACTTGCCCATTAGTCACAATCATGCACGCATCATGATGTCACGCTCTCCCGCAGTCACGAGGCCATGTTCGACCGCTCAACTTGAGTCATGATCGACCTTCACCCAGACACCGTATTGATGTATCCCTCCAGTTGCCCAGCCATAAGCCCCCCCGTCCGATGTCACAACCATGGCTCACGGGAGGAGCCCCCTGTAAAACACATGTGTGTTCATCTGCCCTGCATCGACTCGAGGACCGATCATCACGTCGGAATTGTCCCGTGACGTGCAACAGTTGTACCCTGGCCATTACGGCCCACCTGTAAAGACATACATCTCTCAGGAATTAAATTGCCAATTGGACAAATACTTTCGCATCCACGTTTGGCCCCTCAGTCCTCCCTTTGTGTCACCTAGCATGAACCTCCAGCACCCCCCCTGACCTCAGCCAACACCACCCAGTAAGAGGCGAACCTACAGCTGTAAAGTGCCCCCGACTCTCCACCTAGGACTTCAGGAATATACGGACTCCTCCTCAGCATGGAATGAAGGTCTTCGGATTCAATCCGATGTAAATAAACACTGGCTGCTTACGTTCAGCGGGGAAAGACGTCTTGTACACGACTCCCCACAGTCGCCTGCGCACTCGCACCCACGGAACCATCCTTCCCTCCACGTGTCTCTCACCCCTTGAGTCCACGCGCCGCGCCCTAGCGGTGCATCCCTAGTTAAACATTCGGTTCCACGGGTGATTATCAAGAAATCGACTGGCACGCCTGCATCCCAGCCATGTTTCCCACTAAACCCGAAAACCTCCCATGTCACTCAGTCTCCCCTCGACTCTCCGTAAAAGGCGAGTGCATGGTGCCGCTCTGAGAAAGATACGGCCATGAGAGGGAGTGCCTGGAATGCATCGCATTCCGACACCTCTCTGGTAGCTATATCCTATCCCTCACTCCAGTCACCGCACACACATCGTGCCTGCGATATGCCCGCTCACGTGCGAATAAAAGGATGGCATGATCGGTGAGACGTCTCTCGCCATCCTTCTTTTTGCTGAGGAGAAAGTCCGTGCCAACCCTGAAGCCCTGGTGCCCTTTTCCTGTCCTTGCAGGAGAGGTAGAAGAAGAGCACCTGTTCGAACTTTCTAGTAGCTTCCAGTTCGCCTCCCAGTTGCCGGATCGTGTTCGATGACTGTCAACGACAGTTGTCCCAGCTCATCCGGTGCTTCAACAACTATGGCGGCTGTCACCTACGGTCCCATCATCGTCACCACCCACGCACGGGTGGGCTACTTGGCGGTGCCAATCACTTTCGGCAGTTTCACCCCGGTCGTGGGATCACCCTACTTTTTGGGTGTGGTCCCCGTGGCTGCTCCGCCACCACCCCCAGCTCCTGTCTCTTTAGGCGCCACCAATGCGCCACACCAGTTACCAGTCTCGACAGCCAGACCGAGCGTCAGGCTCGGATCTCCTATTACCGGTCCCTGTAGGGGTTCCAGACCAGTCCCATCCCAGGCAAGCACCAGCCCCCAGGCCCAGTTCCGATCGACTCCCGATGCAGGCTTCACGTCTAGAGTTTCGGTCTCCACTTCTGTAGTTCGCTCAGGCCTCCAGCCCCGGGCCCCGGCCAAGTCGGTATCTGGTGTGGGTCTCCACCCTAAGGTGTTCGGCATCTCAGTACCCTCCACCGAATCGGCTCCCCAGCATCCCTTTTGGGCCTCTCGACCCGAACCTCGAAAGAGCAACCGCCTCACTCCGGTTCTCAACCCCTGGTACGAGGCGTCTCAGCACCCAGACCGGGCGTACAGCCCTGGGGTTTCCCGAGGATGGCGCTTGGCCTGAGTAGCTCGCATCAAGCTTCGCACCTCCCGGTTCCACCTTGGGGGCATTTCTCCCTCAACCTGACAACGCCGGCTCCCAGCATTGGTCTACCTCTAGGGGACGCGGCGACCCCGGCATGGACTGAGGGCCTCCTATCGTGCCTTCCGGTCTCGCCAGCTCCCAGTCTAGGCTCAAGGCCTCAGGTCACTGGCACCCCAGTACCCCCTGCAGTGTCAGCTCCAGTTGCAAGCACATCGTTGCGAGCATCTGCAACACTACTGTCGGCTCAGGCGAAGGCCTACACTAGAGTCACCCAGCCACTGGCCTTCACTACAGACTTTGCGTCTTGGGGGCCTATTCCGGTATTCCCAGTGGGTGGCCCCGCACCATCAGCATTCACGGATCGGGTTGTCTCAGTTTGCCACCTCAGAGCGGAATCATCTTCGGCTCTCCAGAAGAAGCAACGTCGTAGCTGCAAAGGCAAGCGACTTGCTGCTGCCACCAGCAACTCCGGCAAGACCATCCTTATCGGGGACTTATGGATTCGCCTAGACGGGGGTGAACCCATTGTACCTCTAGAATAGATCGTCTCTACGGTCCCTACTACCAACTGCTTTAGCCTCCTGCGGCGAACAAAGGAAGACAAGGTGAAACTCAAAAGGGCGAATGCTTCGGCAACGACCCAAAGGCACCAGTGTCGGTTCGCTCTCCTAAGTCTCATCGGAGAAATAGGGATAAGGGGGACCAGTAGTCTGACTTGAGAAGGATCTGGGTTACCCCAGAGGAAGCTCAAGCTGTCTTGGAGGTGTGTCTCAACAATCCCTTTTGGGCACTAGGACGCCGCGCCAAGCAAGGTGTGACAGGCCCTGTTGCATTCCTACGATTTTTATGATGTCACACACTACTTGTCAAAATTTGGTTGATCTAATTTAGTTGATGTATTATCTAACATCCTTTTATTTACTGTGTTCCTCACTGCTTTATTTCTTCTGCAATAAAGCTCTTATGCAATAAAACTTTCTCTCTCCCTCCCTCTTACTCTCTTGCTCTCTTGCTCTCTGGTGGCTGCCGAAGGGGAGAGTCCCTTCTTCTTCTCTTCGGTCCGGTGGTGGTCTCTTCTGTGGAGTGCTTCCTCTCTTCTCTCTTCTTCTCTCTGTGGAACACTTCTTCTCTGTGTGTGTTGCTCTCCTTCTGTTCTCCATTTTTTTTGTCAGAGAAGAAGGGGTTTTCATACCCTAACTGCATGGCGACGTGGGCAAGCCGGTGGAGGTGGGAAAGAGGGCGCATCGATGGGGATTTGACTTCCCCTCATCCCCGTTGACAGAGGAGTAGCTTGCGTGCCTCACTCTTGTGTTGCCACGTCAGCCATCCCACTACGCGCCAAGAATCCGTAGGGGAGTGGCGTGAGATCCTCCCTGCCGGCCAGGTCATGGGGAGAGCATGCCGCTGAGGAAGTAGACCATGTCGTTGAGAGACATTTAGGGTGTGCCGATGAACGAGACGCATAGGCGTACCGTCGAAGGGCGGAAGAAGCGTGCCATTGAAGGGCACTTGACAGTGTACCGTAGGAAGCTTCGCAGGCGTGTCGGGGAAGGTCACTCGAGGGCGCACTGGCGAAGGCCGCTGGGGGTGTGCTGTTGAACAGCCGCTGGGCGTGCCATTGAATAGGCACTGGGGCGTGCCGCTGAATAGCCGCTAGGGTGTGGCGTTGAACAGGTGCTGGGGCGTGCCGCTGAAGACTGGCCTTGAGCCCGTTTCGTGCACAAGTTGTAGTTCATTTAATTTTTCTTCGGGGCCCATGGATTATGGGCTTCCCGTGGGTTACTTTCTCTTCGCTGTCGTGACTCCGGAGATGGCTTCACGACAGTGTGTTGTTCGTTCGGAGAGTCTGGATGGCCCGTCTTTTCTGCAGTTTCTTCAGTTGAAGTTGTTTGTCGATGCTGGACTGGTTGGGACACGCGGACGTGTAATTTTACATGTCCACACGTGTCCCCGTGTGTGTGGGCAGGCGTCGCCCTGCGTGTGTGTTTAGAGCGTCATCTCCGTTTGGGGATTTATCTCCGAGTGAAGCCTCACCACATTTTGTGAGGGGTGGACGTAGGATTATCATCGTTGCATCCGAACCACCTTAAAACTGCTGTGCATACTGATCTTGTCAATTCAAAAACACTTTTTGATATACCAAAGATCTATTTTAGAGAAAAGATCGATTATGCTAGATTTGAAGGATCAAACCCGGAAGAACAATATGCACGAACAACCACACAGAATGGAGGTAGAAGAAATGAGCCAAGTCACACAATAGACAGAGATTTTTAAGGTGGTTCAGATGCAATGATGGCAACCTACGTCCATCCCACACCAAAATCTGGTGAGGCTTCACTGTTGGAAACTAGCACGGGGATAAATCCCCAACACATAGACACTCTCCAAAGACACATGCAGGATGACGCCTGCACACACACACACACACACACACACACACACACACACACACACACACACACACACACACACATACACACATGGAGACAGAGTCTCCTACACGATCCGACAGCCGAATCAGCAACGCACTCACATGCTGCAATAGATGCAACACTCTACACACTAGAACAACCAGATCTAGATAGATCCACACATACACACACAGATCTAAAGAGATCCACGCGCACACACTTATCTGAACAAGACAACACACATAACCACAGATCTGAACTGATCCACACACACACAGATGTTTATAGATTACAAAGAACACAAACTTGAAGCTCAAAACATAAAAGCAGATGAAACACAAAAGAATAGCTCATGATTTAGGCTCCCCCTGAGTATGTGATGCAGATCTTGAACAAAGCTTGCTTTTACACTTGATTGGAGGTTGATTGGCTTCAGATGGAACTTCAAAAGCTTGGAGATGGATGGAGAATCCTTGCACGAATCACTGTTCACGGAGCTACAGTAGCAGCCTTCTTTCTCCCCTTGATAGCCTCCTTGATCTTCCTTGAGTCCTTAGGATTTTTGACCCCAAAGAGATGGTTTTATACACCTTGGATGGTCAAGGGACATGCCAGAACACAGATCCACAAATCATGACATGTCTGGTGACTTTGGGATTAAACAAATCAAAGAGAAGACCTTTCCCCGTTCAAAAATCAGAAAGTCAACAATTTCAGCCTCGAGGGGTTCGGTCGACTGGATGTAGGCGGTCGGTCGACTGAACTATAAAAAATTGTAGGTTTTTGATCCCTGAAAATTTTGGTCGACCGAGCCATCTCCCATCCACTCCCTATTCGAGGCCCAGAAGCCCAAATACAACAGAAAACCTCAAGGGCCTGTCACCGAGGGAGTCTAAATAAATGAACAAGTTCAAGCCGTTACCTTCCCTCCCGCCAACAATAACCAAATCCACTTTTCCCAAAATCCCCGCAACACCTAGTCCGCTCCACAGAACCATCCCCCACTCGCCTTCGCCACTCCACAAAACCCTTCGCCCGCTTATTTCACTCCACCAAACCCTCTGCTCACCTTCACCATTCCACAAAACACCTACTCCGCTCCATAACAGCCTACACCACCACCGCAATACCATAATGTTCCTCCCCCTAACGGCTACAACAACAGCAAGCACCTGGTTTCGAAAAGAGCCCAATATCCTCCTCTGCCAGAAACTCTTGCTGACATATTTTCGGCTCTCATGTCAGTGAATGCCATACAACTTCCTCTGGAACGGCCCAGTTGGAATACAGCTATTGATCAGATGAAATATTATGTATTCCACAGACAGCCAGGGCACACCATCGAAGGATGTTTTCAATTTTGAGACCTGGTATATGATTTACATGAAGGACACAGGATTGACTGGGTCGAAATGCATAAGGCCATTATTGAGCTAAAATAAAAAAGAAGGCAGCCACCGAGGCAGCAAGTGCAGCAGCAAGTACCGCAGCCACAGCAGCCGCCACAGCGGCAACCACAGCAGGTTCAAGACTTGGGGATCCATCAGAACCCAATGCTGAACCATCCACCCACTCTGTAACCTCAGCCGTCGGCACCGGCTCAGGTGAACGTAGTTCAGCCTCCGGCCCCCAATGCCAGATGGTCCTTTGATGATGACGGCATGACCCACCAAGTCTCCGCCTTTCATCACAATTATCCCTCCACTTCCATCATCTTCACACCCATACGCCAAACCCCTCCTCCGTCCACTACGCCGTTCGTCCACCCGTTCACCATCCCTTCCACATCCACGCCAACACCTTCACCTGCGCCTCCATCTCGCCCACTACTTATCACCCCCACCTCTATCACCACTACCCTTCCAACTAACCCTCCTCCCACACCAACACCCATCATCACCACCACACCTACCACCAATCCCTCACCCATTATCCTTACACCCGCTAAGTACATAGGGAGCGACCTGGCTTCGGCCAATTCCTGGCTCCGTTGAAGTGGGTGTTCCACGAGGAACCATTTATTCTTGACTGCTTGGCTGTTAGGTTCAAGCACGAGCTGGCAGTGGGGTGGTTCGTGGACTTCAATGCCCTGGACACCCATTCATTCCGTGAAGGTGTGGTTGAGTTCACGGACTATGTCCTACACAACGATGCCTCAATCCTTATTACTGTCGGCATGTATCATAGTGTATACGCCTCACGCTTTAGATACCCCATCTCAAAGGGGTTATACTGCGGGATGATGGAAGTGTTCAACTCCAAGTTTAACACCTTTTACACTGCTGAGGGGGAGACCTCTCAAGATTTATGGAGCCTGTGCCAACTATCAGGTTTGCCCATAGATGGGGAACCCTATGAAGAAGCCTGCCTCTTGGACCTCATCAAGGACACTACAGATGGGGATGGCACCTATGATTTAGACTTCTCTTACCACTACCTGATGAAAGAGTACAGGAGCATCTTCTTATCTTATCATGATGATGGCGAGCAGCAAGCCTAGAGAGGGGAGCGGAAGTGAGTCTGAATGGGCGTGTGGCTACGGTACTTCTTTAGGGGCGAGAAGAAGCATGATGACTTTCCTTCCATCGGCACAGCGGCCACACACAAGAAGCCGGGGAGACGAAAGGTGGTTCTTCCAGGGTCTAGTGCCAAAGGGCATAAAGAAGGTCCAAACCTTACCGGCCTAGGTCCCATGATGCACTGCGCCACCTCTTTGACTTACTGGTTGTGCGCCTTTGCTCTCCCCTATGGAGATGATAGTGTAATTCTGCCAGAGGCCATCTATCTAGCATGCCAGATGCTATGGGGCATCAAGCTGTCCATCTACCCCGCCACATTGTGTTTGATTTATTGGACCCTGGGAGATATTAGTCGGAGCCGGGTTCCAAGAAGCCTGCACACGATAGGGCCACTTCATTTCTTCAGTGCCTGGGTCTGTACATTGTTTCTGGAGTTTGCTCTCTGTACCATTCCGGCACCTACTTTATTTCCCAAGATGATAGAATTTGTTGGTGCTCAGCTGTATTCGATCAGAGGCCGACTTGCATCTATCCCCTTGGAGTCTCCAGGAAACGAGCGCACCCCGGGCTTCTTTAAGCCCGCATAAATCGTCACCTCGGTGACTGGCACGCCCTCGCACTCAATAAATCGAACAAACGAAAGAATGGATGAATAAACGAACGAAAAGAATGAAGAGTCCCCGTAAGTGCGTCCACACCCACGCGCTAAGCTTTTCGGAGCCCCTGTTCTCCTATAAATAGGGATCCTCCTTATCCAGGCGTGGGGGGCAAGAAGAGAAGAAAACCAGATAAGAAAGAAATTAAGGAGAGAGCTATTGTGAGAGAAAAGAGTTACTGTGAGCGAATTCAGAGAAAGCTTTGAGGAAGAGTAGCCATTGAAAAGAAGAGTCAGAAAGAGATTGTGAGAGCAGAGAAGAGATCGTAAGATCATGACTGAGAAGCAGGCAAAAAGTTTTTGAAGATCATCTGTGGCCTCTGGATCAGATCTAAGCCACATTGCTCCTGCGAGAGCTACATTATTTTCTATCTCCTTTGTTGAGTTCTTTCGTTTCTATTTTCCATTTTAATCTCGTTTGAACTTCAAGCTGTGTGTCAACGTTGCAGAGGATCGGTTCCTCTGGGCAGCAAGTTGTGCTACTCAGCGAAAGTAAACTGTGATGCTCAGTAGATGCAAGTTGTGATGCTCAGCGGAAGGAAGCTATGGTGCTCAGTGGAAGCAAGTTGTGATACTTAGTAGAAGCAAGCTGTGATGCTCAGCGAAAGGGACTATGATGCTCAGCTGTAAGCAAGCTGTGATGCTCAGCGGTTCAAGCTGTTAGGCAGTAGGAAGCCACACTCAGGTCTAAGTGTGGGGTGGATGTTGGTGAAAACTGAACAACCTAAAAATCCTTGAGCCTCGTGTGATTATTGTGCTTTCAATCTATTATTGATTCATGTTAGATGTTTGATTAGGCTCACTTTATTTGTTGGTCTATAGTTAGCATTTGATTTCATCTCATTATCATCTGAGTGAGCTATAAGTACCTCTATACCAAGTATATTAAAAGCTATAGCAGGAAGTTTTGGTCACACCAATCTGGAATGTTGTACCTTGCGTGAGGGATCCTAGATCTCACCTCCGCCCCGTACTTGGTAGATGGTATGTCATCCTCACTCAAAAGTTAATTAGTGGAATCATAGATAAAGCTTCATGTTCGGTGGTCATGTCGGCCATCATTTCTGTGATTGGAACTAGAAAGTCATATTTCGGACAGGCTTTATTGAGGTCTCAGAAGTTGACACAGATGCGGACCTGACCATTTTTCTTTTTGATTGGGACTATGTTGGCAAGCCAGACTGGGTAGATGCATGGCTCGATGAAGTCAACCGCTGTCATTTTATTGACCTCGTCCACAACTTGGAGTTCCAGCTCGTGGCGCATGCGCCGCTGGGGTTGTTTGACTGGTGTGGCTGAGGGAGATATAGTCAGGTCATGCTCCACCACAGAAGGATCTAACCCTGGCATCTCTTTGTATGTCCAGGCGAAGCAGTCCTTGAATTTGAGCAGGAGTTGCTTGTAGTACTGTCTCTCTGCTTTGGTGAGGAGAGCACTGATGAATGTTGGCTGAGGGGCTTCATCTTCGCCTAAATTGATTTCGACGAGTTCGTCGACGGTTTCCTGGCCACCATCCTCTAGCTCAGGAGGTGCAGGCTAAAAGTCGATAAAGTCTTCATTGTCGGTGCCAACTTCGTACACCCGTGGGTCTTCGGAGCCAACAGTTGAGGGGACTGGAAGGTTGTCATTGCTGGGTCCAGATAGAGGTTGTCCCGAGCCATCCATGTCAGACTGACAACCATCGATGGGCATCCCGGGGGCTTGGCTAGGGTTGTCTGCCAACATCGGTGACGCCTCACGATCTTGGTCCTGGGGACTTTCCTCATGGGGAAAGTGTGGTGGGCTGGGTTCTTCAATTGGCTAAGAGGCCGTGGGAGTCACCTCCGTCTCGACATCCTCATGGACGGAGGAGGAAGCCTCATCAGGTGTTGGAATTGGAGTACTGGTCCTGGTTGGGTGTGGGATTAAAATCTCCTCTCCCTCGTCTCCCGAGCTGTCAAACTTGGTGTTGGCGACAACCGGGTGATGTGAAATAATCTTGGACCTACACAAGCAAGCACAAGTCACACACCGAACAGGCCGATGTTGGCGGCCGACTCACCCGACACTCACCCAAACCCGGGGGTAACTCGACGATGTCGAGTCGAGGAGGAGAGGGCTGGACCCTTGCTGGTAGAGGGCCAGCAAGGCCAAAGGGATCTCCCACGGGGGGTTGACACCCTCATCTACACATTCTACCCTTGTTTCAGGCCTTCCGTCTGAGCAAGGTTCGTTGACTCTGACATTCTGTTAGGTTAACACCAATATTTGGCCCTGGGTCTGGGCCTCTCGTTCATCTACCATTTGATTGACCCTCACCTTAAAACCTTCTATCAGGGTAGGGCCTGTTGACTTCGACAGAATGTCGAGTCAACATCTATCTTATATTCTACCATTGGCTTAGGCCTCACGCCCTTGCCAAGTTCGTTGACTCCCACAGGATGTCGAGTCAGCACCTACCTTATATTCTGCCATTGGCTTAGGCCTCACGCCTCTTCCAAGTTCGTTGGCTTCGACAGGACGTCGAGTCAATACTAATCCTATGCTCTGCCCTTGGCTTAGGCCTCACGCCTTTGCCAAGTTCGTTGGCTCTGACAGGATGTCGAGTTGACACCTATTCTATATGCTACCATTGGCTTAGGCCTTACGCCTCTACCAAGTTCGTTAGCTCCGACATGACGTTGAGTCGACACCCATTCCATATTCTGCCCTTGGCTTAGGCCTCACGTCTCTGCCAAGTTCGTTGGCTCTGATAAGACGTCGAGTCAACACCCACTCTAAATTCTGCCCTTGGCTTAGGCCTCATGCCTCTACCAAGTTTGTTGACTCCGACAAAATGTCGAGTCAACACCCATCTTACATTTTGCCCTTTGCTTAGGTCTCAAGCCTCTGCCAAGTTCGTTGTCTTCGACAGAACGTCGAGCCAACATCCATATTCTATATTCTGCCCTTGGCCTATTCACGCCTTTGCCAAGTTGGTTGACTTTGGCAAGTCTGTCAAGTCAACAGTCATATTCTGCCCTGGCCTAGACCCATTGTCTCTTCCAGGATGGTCATTTTTAACATGGCCTAAAGATGACAATAATACTTTATTTCTACCCTTGTTCTGGACATACCGTCTAAGCAAGGTTTGTTGACTCCGACATCCCACCGGGTCAACATCAATATTTCATCTTTAGCACGGGCCTTCCGTCCAGTCAATAAAAGACCCTTTTACCTTCGGCTCGGACCTTTCATCCAGTCAGTCAACAAGAAATCTTTCACCTCTGGCTCGGACCTTTCGTCCAGTCAGTCAACACTCTTTTGGTCAAGGAAGGGGGCAAGCCACCTCCTTGGACCAAGAAAGGGGCATCCCTTCCACATGTGTAAAAGAAATAACCCATCCTTTCACACTAGATCATTCTTGACCCATTCAATGCCCAATAACCCACCCAATAACCTAATAATCCAATAACTCTAGCCCAGTAACCCATAAACAACTACTATTGTCCATATAGGGACTACATTTTTCCCAACAGGGCCTGAAAGCATAAAGAAAAGATAAGTAGCTTGATCGACGCGTCCACGTCCTCCTCGAGTCAAAGAGACTCTGATGTGTCCTCGTTCCCAGCGTGTACTGTGGCGTGTGTCTGCACCAATTTTCCCCGGGTGGGAGGAACTTGACCCTGTCGAGTAAGGGTCCGATGCTTGAGCTCTCCGCGTGTGATCAAGGCTTTGTTCGTCGTGGGGCATCCTCGCCAACGCACTAAGAAGTGTTGGTAGGCTCCATTCCTGGTGGTGGTCACCTGCTCATCCAGTATACAATCTATATGCTCGCGTTGTTGTAATGGGGCTGAAAGAGGTGGACTCTCGGGTGGTGTGTCACTCACAACAGGTGGAGAAAGCCCAAAAATTTACTAGGAATCACCGCGGGGTTCCGATGTGCTACCAAATCTGAACCATCGAACATCGAACTTATACCCTTATCATCTGGTAGTTCAATAATGTACGCATTGGATCCCACTCGCTTCACGACTCGGAAAGGGCGGCACCGTGGGCCTGGAGTTTCTTCACAGTTCTTGAGGGAAATTGTTCAGGTCTGTTGAGTTCCGAATGGTGGCAATCAAGAGGGGAGGGGTGAATTGATTGGCCAATTAAAATTTCTTCCCAAGTGAAACCTTTACTAATAAAACATACAAGCACTTTGCCTCACACAAATAGGATCACACTCGTGAATGCATGTGGTTAAGGGTATGTATTTGATGATGAAAGTGGTGTACCCTCAGTTCACCGTGAAGCCCACTCGACAAAATATACGAAATATCAAACTACAAGTGACGCACGGAGTTTTTAGGTGGTTTGGGTACACTGTCGTGTCCCCTACGTCCACCCCTCACACGTGAGGATTAAGACTTCACTATGAAGTGAGCCACACACACACGCTGTGATAACGCCACGACCAATGCACACGGGTCCCCAGACAATACACTTCTTACCATGGTCGATCACTCGGTCAACCTCACCAGCCACTCACGGACACCAACTGGGACCCATAATCTTGTGAGAGATCACATCTCCAAAAACAGGATCTCACCTAAGAACACAACCTCCAACACAGAAACAAGGTACTCATGCAGCAACCTCGCCAGCACATTTCCCCAATTCTCAATCCTGCTAGTGCCACAAATCACAATGCTTCAAGCAACGGCACGATAATGACACGTCTCACGCAACCGAGACAATCTCACACCGAGGAACCAAACCTCCGACACTCTACACATCTTCAAAATCTGCCCATAGCATCCAACGCTACGATCCTCCGATGCGCACTCAGATCCACGTGCACAGCCACCACAATGATAACTCAGGATCCTCCATCCCGACAATCCTCTGTAACTCCGCAGGCTCCGATTCACAACACCTCAGAAAATACAACACCAACTGTAAATTCTCACAAACACTGCCCAACTGACATGCATCCTTCCGGAGTAGCGCCAACACACCCTTACACATTGAGGAATGGGCAACAGTTCTCACTGGCAACCACCTTGCCAACACACAGAATGTGTCTCACATGGACTTCATGGCACACGAAGGCCAACCAATCCGAGCACACGATGCAAGACCACAAACCTAAACCCAATGCGATCTCCTCCAACCAATGGATAAACTCAACAATCCTCCGATCACAACACCTCTAGGGGCATTATAGACCTTAACAGACCATCTCCGGTGCGTCAAGTGGAAGGAAAGGGTGTTAAGTGTAGCGCACCTTCCCTGGGGCGTCATAGAACATAACGGACCTCCCTAGGTGCGTTATGTGACCAGGACCCCCAACGATCAAAAATCAACGGTCGAAAACTAATAACGCACCAACACCGGGGCATTATGTACAACATAACGGTCAGTCGTGGGACCATTAAACTCACGAAGACTAGACCCAAAACTCTCAAAGCATAACGTACCTACCTGGTGCGTTATGATCATAACGGCCACTGGGACGACCGCTATATAGTCCCGGCGGTGAAACGGTGAACTAAGCCCAAAAACGCCGGTCACGTCCCCATACCTCCATTCTGATGGTGCTTGCAAACCTAATGGAACATCTGGAGGAGGAGGTGTTATCAGAGATCATAGAGGAAATGTTCTTGCTTATTCCCATTATTATGGCCAGACTAATAGCCTTGTAGTAGAAGCAAAGGCTCTGATTGATGGCATCAAATACCTTCATACAGTTTCTGATCACCCAGCACATATTGAATGTGACTCACAAGTTCTTGTTCGGGTAATTAAAAAGGAATATCAATGCCCATGGTCTATTCTTTCATATGCCAGAGAGATCTGGAGATCTATTACACAGTATGATAAGATTGATCATATTTACAGAGAAGGGAATAAAGTTGTGGATTCTTTGGCCTCCATAGCTTGCTCATCTAAATGTAATGTCTTTTTCTCTTTCAGTGAGCTACCCTCAATTATAAAGGGAGAGGCTCGATTGGATAAGTTGGGATTGCCCAGCATTAGATTGATGTAAACTCTATTTTACTTCATTAGCAATAAAATTTACCTCCTAGTGGTCTGATGGTGGAGTGGTTCCGCTCTTTACCTCTGGTAAAGGGTGCATTCTCCCATCTGTCCCTAGGCCGAGTTTTTGGAAAAAAAAAATAGCGCTAAACTGTAAAGCAGGAGGAACAGAAAGAGCAGGAGTAACAGTAGTGCTAAGCTACAATAGTAAAGCTGTAAAAATAGGAGTAAGAACAGCTACAAGAAAGAGTAAAGTCGTACCGAACAGAAACACAGCTGCCAAATGAACCTCGGCTCTCTAAGCTACTCCAAACAACAACAGAAAGGCGAACCCCGATCTCACAAGTCAGGCATTGCCGATCCGTCGACAAAGCACTAGCTTCATATCTGAAGCCTACCAAATAGGTAAAAAGCCCTACAAAAGACCTACACAGTCAAAGGCACATACATACACGAACTCACCGTCGTGTGCGCTACATAGGACTAGACCGCGGGTGAAGCCAAGAATAGACTACACGGAAAAGTCACGAAAACACAAGTTATCGTGTCAAGTGATAGAAGCACCTCCTCACTAGAAGAACAGCCAAATACGTCCACTGACGTCTTACACTACGCCAGAAGTATCTCTTACACACGCCTAGAACGGCGGTAACTGAGATACTCACAGAACCAAGTACAAGGAACAATAGTAACGAGTGACTAGTCAGGGTCACACCCGTCGGTGCTCATCCAAACCCCCCTAACCACGTGTACACACACAAGCTCAATGTCTTAAGCCAGGTCTCTAGCTAGTTTTCTCCCCCAGTAGGACGCTACTGCCAGGCAAGGGCGCCCACGAAAACTAGCCTAAAAATCATCTGAGTGGGGAACTCTGCCCTGTCACCACTCCTAGGTGGGCCGACACACAGGAAAGTGTCGTCAGGCTATGACTAGTGGAGGCTCACTAGACATAGAGACTCCGAAACACGAGTGTTGAAGTACAGACAGGCTAGCACGCACTGTCCCATGTACTACGAAGCACCAAGCATAAGACACAAGGCAGCACACCAAACTGCCACCAGGCTCAGGATGACAACTAGACCTGCTGACATAATGATCCTTGAGTCTCACGACTTAAGGTCAAGATCGTCACACATAAGCGGTAACAAGCCGCCAATCAAGCCTAATCCCTAAGCCAAAGACACGAGAAAACACAAGTCCTCAGCCTCTCAGGCTGCACTAAGGACTCTTGACTCCGTATACCATAAATCACGGAATACGAGGGATCACTAAGACTCTCAAAGCATCTGGACATGTAGACCGAGGCAAAACAGCACCTCAAGACGTTCACAACCATGTCTCGCTCTATCCAAAATAGTCGAGACACTCACGAGGTCACATGTCAACCACTGGATCTCACCGGGTTGACCAGACACCAATAATGACATGAAAGCAGTACGGAAGACCACTCGATAGAAGGGCACACCTGGCTACCTTATAACATGGTCATAGCCCTCATAGGATATCAAAAGATATCCACGTGACATCGGGTAAACCACAAGATCAGGCCAAGACGATTGGAAAGCCAAAACAACGGGAAAATAATACTCCGGGGATAAGCAGTCGATTGCTTCACCGCTAGGTAAGCCAAGCAGTCAGCAAAAGAGTCGCTCCTCCACACGGAGACACAGACTCTGGCGGTCATAGATAGGGCCGCGAGGAGACTGTAGCAGTCATAGAATGGACCGCGAGATGACTGTAGCGGTCGTATAATAGGCCGCTAGAGCCAGTCAACCCTCGAATCGACATACCCAGTCAGACCACCAAATGGTCTATAATAGACCCGCTACATGGATTTAGCGGTCTACATATGGGCCGCGAGAGACACCGACCCTAACTGACTGAAATTATTGACTTCGGTCAAACAGGAATTAGCGGTCTAGAGATGGGCCGCTAAAGACTATAGACGGCCTAAGCTTAGGCTGCTACCTTAACTGACTTAGAATTGTTGACTAGAGTCAATGATGCTTAGAAGTCGAACATAGGGCCGCCAAAGCAAGCGTCGCGGTCTATTGTAAGGCTGCTCAGCCAAACTGACATACAAACACTGTCTAGCGATCAACTAATCGGCCGCTGGACAAGGCATAGCGGTCCAACTATGGGCCGCTATCCGATAAACATGGTCTATCGCGAGACCGCGAAGACCCTAACCGACTTAGCTCTAAACCGACATACCTTGAAGCTTAGCGGTCGACTGATGGACCGCGAGAGGTAAGAAACGGTCTCTGAAACGACCACGAAGGTGATACGG
The DNA here is from genome assembly GCA_024336825.1 of Amorphophallus titanum. Lineage (NCBI taxonomy): Eukaryota > Viridiplantae > Streptophyta > Magnoliopsida > Alismatales > Araceae > Amorphophallus > Amorphophallus titanum. Next base: position 7,300,584 of record JANBPO010006887.1, on the reverse strand, counting down.
CAGGAAAACCACGGGATCGGCAAAATCTTGGCCTTTTCATGCCCCAATCGTGTCTAAACAATGGGGAAACAACCCTAATAGCCAAATCATCCTTCCACACTCCGGAAGGGCTCAAACAGATGCAGAAACGGTGAGAAACGGGCGATTCCACCGAATCGACCCTAATTGAGTCACATGGGTTCTCGGGCTCGTACCTGTCCCAAATGACGACCAATCGTGATGAAACTAGTGGGAATGGAATGCAGACATTCCATGGGTTCGAATGATACCAATTTAGCTGAAAATTGTCATTGTTTCCCAGCGAACCCGTCGCACACCCCCGAAGCATGCTTTGCCCAAAATGAATCAAAACTCACTCATTCTCGCACCGCTTGGCTCCAAATCGCGAGGAAATGTAGCAAAGAAGCAAGTGATCCATCTCCCTACCTCCACTAAAGTTCTCGCGTGCCGAAGTGACTAAACCGCGTCGAAACAATCACGACGATCAAACCACGCCGGCTTTGAATCCACCGAGGGATCGCGCCAACGCCACGCTCCATCCTTCACCCCATCACGCTCCACGATCACTCCATCGCGTTCCCGCCTCAGTAATAGCAGCTTGGAAATTCGGTCAAGGCCAGATCTGGAGCAGTCAATTTTTTCTCTCTGGTGCTAGATCGAAGGACTTTGAAAGATCTTTCCAACGGTACCTCTTGAGCGTCGATCCGACATCGGGAGTGATCGCAGCAATGATTCTCGCCAGGTCGCATGCTTGAGAACAGAAGTGGCAGATCCGTGGGCACCCTTTTTGACCGGTGATGATCGGAGCCGCCTGGCCTCCGGCCGGTGAACCAGCACACCGCCAACCCAGGGAGCTCCCCTCCAGGCATCCCCACCACAGTGGTGCCAACCCGGTCCCACACGGCCCCATTGACCAGCACATGGGCCCCACGGTCGAGAGTACGTGTGCCACCGATGCTACAGAAGAAGCTGCCCGTCAACCCGAACTCGTTACTCCTGAGTCCCACTGTATCGCCCTTTACCTCCCATCATGGAGTGGGCATAGAAATCACTGCTGTAATTAATTTCATTATTGTTCCGGGAGTATCAGTTTGGCCGGGATCGTCTTCCCCATGCTGAGAGCATGGAGGTATCGTGTTCGCTCCTTTGACTCGGCATTTTACTTTATTCGTATATATTTCATATGCCGCTGCTAAGAGCATGCCAGGATCGTAGCCCACTTACTTTTTATATCGCTGCTACTGCGAGAGAGAGCGAGACCGTCTCGTGACCCGATCCGGGCACAAGAGAGAGCCGACCACCCTAGCTCACTGACAGTTTCTCAACCATGCACGTCCGTACGCTTCCCTCATTAGGGGTGATCGCGAGCTTGCTTAGAGTCCAAGGATCATATATCCAATTGGAGTCGAGTCGGGCGTCCATCCCGCATCACATAGGATGCATCGACCTGTGCACTGCATGTGCATCGACCTATGCTCATGTGCATTAACCTGTGCACTACATGTGCATTGACCTGTGCTCATGTGCACCACATGTGCATCGACATGTGCTCTGGTGCACTAACCTGTGCACTGTATGTGCATCGACCTGTGCTCACGTGCACTGACCTGTGTACTGCATGTCCATCAACCTGTGAAGTCCCATGTCAATGGCACCCAAGAGGGGGGTGAATTGGGTGTTTTCAATTTTTTAAAGAAATTTTAACTTTTACAAATACCGGAGCAGGACCGCTATGCTTCACAGAACTCAAGAAATCCACAGAAAACCCAGACTATAACGCACCAAGGAAGGGTCGCTACATGACTATAACGCGCTGGCACAAGGGCGTTAAAGTCGACATGTATGTAACGCACGGCACAGGGAGTATAACGGACCAGGAGTGGGGCATTATACTGGACATAACGTGCCTGTCTGGAGCCATTATGCCTTCCAGAATGATTAAATTCCACAGAAAACATGGAAGGTAACGCACCTCAACAGGGGCGTCATACAATGCACGACGCACAGAGACAAGGCCGTTAAAGGCAACGGACCTTTAACTCAAAACAAAGGACCATAACGCACTATCAGAGGTGCGTTAAAGCCACCCGAACATTAAAATCCACAAGAAAACTCAGACACTATTCACATAATGCACTGCAGGGAAATGCGTTAAAGGGGTATAACGCACTGGGGCAGGTGCGTTATATCACTTGGGTTTCGTGACTCCGGGAACCAGAATCGGAAACCCCACCCGATCGATTGAAATCAACGGGGGACGCGATGGATTACAAAACCAAACCATCCTGCCTAGCCAAACCAACATATCAAGCCTAATCATGCCAGTAGAAATGAATTACCATGCCCATGGAATTGATTTTAACAATTAAACAATAAATTTCACAATAAATAAATTAAAATGTATTAAATTGAAAGATGCACGAAATACGATGTAGAGGGCGTCGGACCACGGCGCAAGTGATACCGGTGGTGTCCTAGCGCGATAAGGTATCCATCCCCCTACCTGGATGATGGCGAAAGCGACGAATCGATAGCAAACCGGCATGAGGGAGAAACGACACCTCGCGACCCAGCTCGACTCCACGTTGCGCGAATCGAGGAACAGAAGGCGTCAACGTGATCCTCGCGATGCGACCGATCCAACGGTACCTCTCTGACTTCGATCAGCAGCCGTTTGGGCCAAGAAACGAGAGAGGCACGTAAACCAAGATTAAAATCCCAAAATCTCCCAAAAGAATAATTGCACAGAAAATGAGGAAAATGGTGACGCAGAGGGCGTCAATGGATTCCTGGCGAGATGAGGAGTCCGATCCCCTACCTCTTGCGCGGCGAAGACCGCGAACGATCTGCATTTTGGAAAAGAAGTCAGTACAACATATAAAAATCATCCAGCATAAAGAGAAGGTCTGAGTTTAGAAGAGTACCGGTCGGCGTGCCCCTCGGAACACGCGGTCTCCGTAACCATTCATGTGCTCTACATTGGAGTTTAGTTGCATGATTGAGGAGTTTAGATTGTTGAACTGGACTGACAAGAATTTCTACAGAGTGGGGTTGATACCTGACAATTCTTCTCTGCTAGAGGTAGATGGTCCTCCCCTTGCTGAAGGAGAGGCTTGAGTGTGAAATTCTGGTGGTATTTCCGACTCTATGAATACTGTAGGTTCAAGTTCTTCATCCTCTCTTCTCGGAGAAGGTTCTTGAAATGGACCAAAAATTAGCATAAGGTCTCTAGAGTCAGCTGATGGAATTTGTGGTCTCTCCATAGGTTGTTCTATTTCAGCATGTATTGTAGCACTTCCCATCTCTTGCATGTCCTCGGCAGCTAATCCAGTCTCTACCCTTTCTGCGGACTGTGATTGATCTGGTGCTTGGGCTTGAACTTCTGCTTCTATTTCATTTCGCTGACTTGGTAGAACTCTCACTGCCCTTCCATCCACTATTCTGAATTTCATAAATTTTTGTACATTCTCAAGGCAATACCTATTGCCTTTGGGAATAGTGAACTTTTTCTCATTAACAAGAGAGACTCCCACCTTTCTAAAGTTGTTAGTGGTGCAACGTATGGGAGTGACCTCGACTACTTCAAGCAAGTTCCCATGGTTTGAAGAACCACATCTATTAAGGAAATCCTGACTTGCTTGAACATACAATAGAGTATGAATCGTTGCATTTCAGTCACCGTTTCTCTGCCACTGCTCTGCGGAGTGAGAATAGATGTGCATATATGGTGCAACAATCTCTTGACAGGAGGAAACCTGTTTGCTTTCAGATTTGTTACAAGGGTTTCCTTGGCATTGCTGGGATCGCTGGGTTTCTTTGTTAATATCTGGTACGCCTCATGCTCATCCAGAGGATATTTCTCGTGTTCAGCTCCTCCCTCAAGGATATGCCATGCTCTCTCAAATATTTGATTTGTTAATTCAAATTTTACCCCTTTTACTCTTGTGGAGACTTTTGGAATCACAGGGTAGGAGGCGAGGGTATGCACCCGCTCGCCGCGCCGGTGTAGCTTTGACCTGCTCAAAGTGTTTACAACACTACGCCTCCCGCAGGAGGGGGATCTTGGGGTGGGGGTTAATTTTTTACAATCAAAACTACCTCCACGCAGGGAGGGGCCTTCAGCCGGCCAAGCGGGGAGGGAAAGAAAAGGGGTGAGGAGCTTCAACGGTCGGTGAAGTCTGTTCTGTCCTCTTTCTGGAACAGGGGACAGGGAGGCAGTTTCGATGCCACTGTGACCACTCCCGGACTCCTCTTTCGATGAGACCAGAAGAAAACTCTCCGTACTTAGTTTGGGATGTCACCTGAATTTTGGGGTAACTCCAGGTCGATGGTTCCGATCAGGGAAGAGCCTCGAACAGAGCCTCTGCTCCTGGGTTCTGACAATTGCAGGAACATAGCAGCAGCAAGCCGAGGCCGTCACGAGTAGTCCTAAACTCCAAATTGAGTGCGGCAGGAGGCGTTGGAACCGTTGACAAGTCATCATTGAAACGAGACCCACGAGAATGCTAGCTGATGTCGGGGTAGGCCGGGGCAGTCGAAAGAGTGACAAGGTGTCTGTTTAGTCCAAGAGGGGACAGAACAGCGCACCCTAGGGAGAAAATTAAGAAGTTGCTGATCCGGTCGTGGAATGGAGTCTCGCTTCTTGGAGAGGGAAGAGGACTCATTTTAGAAGGTCCCGGTCAAACCTTGCCTTCAGATCTTTAGGTGAGCAGGCGTGGAAGCTTCTGCAAGCCGCCTCTAGATGCTGATCAGAACCCTTCTGCGTAGTTAGAGTAGATTGCTTGCCCCGGATAGCCACGAACTCAGAATGAGACGAGGCGACCGCCATAACGAAGAAGACTCAAAGATGCTTCCAGAGGTAGTTCTTGTGCCTCCTGAATCACCTAGATGATGTTGCAGCTTCCTCTACAAGCTGATGATACTCTGTTGCCTGCGACCCAGAACTGGAGGTTGAAGAGAGGAGGTGGGGAATGAGGTAAATGGGATGGGAATGGGGGTGGATATGTGTAGGGGAGACTCCTGACTGTGAGGGGGTCTGGGAGGGGGTGTTCTAAGGTGTGGAAGGGGAAGAATGGGGGCTGTATGGTGGTCTAGCAAATAAACCTCAACTAACCAGGTGAAGTGAGAGACGGAGAACTCACCAGAAGGTAGAAACCAGAAGCGTCCACTGACGACTTACACTGTATTTCAGGCAACTCCCAAGTCAGACAGACACAATGAGCGAGAGGTGTAGAAAGTACCAGAACAAGAACTAGTTAGAGTAACACTCATCAGTGTTAGTCCAAGTCTCGGACCATGTGTGCACACACTGACCCATGCCTAGGGTCAAGTCTCTAGCTAGTTTCCCCCCCTGTAGGACGCTACGGTAACCACGGGGCACACGGTAACTAGCCAAAAAATTGTTAGACAGGAACACCCCTCCACCTCTCCTGGGTCGACCAACACTAAGGTCGCTGGGCTACGACTAGTGGCTCCATCACGAGGAAAGAGAAAGTAACTCAACCGGGATATAAAGATATGTTTTGAATGCATAAAAATAGCTTAGACATAGCGAAGAATGCATTAAAACAATGATTCACTACTCTTAGCATAGCAGAGATCATAACGGATCAGCTCTGCTCCGTTACATAACATAACGGATCAGCTCTGCCCCGTCATAAATCATAACGGATCAGGTGAGGTGCGTTATAGTAATATGACGCGCCTCTTCTGGTCCGTCATATTCATCTGCTCTAATTCCAGACACAACGGTCATAACGGATCAGGCCTAATGCGTTATGTAGCATAACGCGCCACTCTTGGTCTGCTATGTCCACCCGAGTTATTTTTATTAAACTTAAAGACCCAGAAAGCATAACGGATCTAGGTCGGTCCGTTAAAGCCACCAGAACGTGGAAATTCCACAGTTTTCCACAACTGTAACGGTCATAAGTAGGGGCGTTATACTAACGACTTATCTAATGTATGCATGGGCATAATGGACTGGGTGTGGTCTGTTACAGAAGTATAACGCACCAAGTGCGGTACGTTTTACACATGACGGTCACTGGCATGACCGCTATGTGAGCTGGGCAGCGAACGGGTTCGGTTTGAAATCGAGCCACCCCCCGGTCGACCAAAATTGACGGGATTCGCTACAAAAACTTGTAACCTGCCTTTCACCGCATCCATACCACCCAATAACGGCTAGAAAACATAAATACAATGCCCATGGACAATTAAAGTCCCTTGCTGGTAGAGGGCCAGCAAGGCCAGAGGGTCTCCCAAGGGGTATGATTAGTCCAATCCTAGTGGCTGACCCGGTGCCGAGGGCACTGGTAACACTCACTCCCACGGTGGTCACTCGAAGTCCGGGACTTGCGAGATAGGGCACTCTCTCTCACCGGCCAGCGTAGCTAAGAGCTAATATTGAATGAAAAGAGTTATAAATAGAGCAAGGGAGGAGTGCTTACTCAATCGGTTTGAAGAAACTGATCCCGGTCGGAGACGTGGTCGCGCGGGGAAGCGTGGGGCTTACCCACGCCGCGGCGAGGAAGCTTCAACCTACTCAAAGGATTACACCACTACGCCTCACACAGGAGGGAGATCTTAGGGTGGAGGTTAAATGATTACAACCAAAACTACCTCCGCACAGGGAGGGGCCTTCAGCAGGCCAAGTGGGGAGGGGGAAGATGACGACACGAACTTCACGCAACGCCAGAGTTGATTCTGTCCCCTCTCAGAAATAGAGGACAGACGGTCGATGCAGGAATTCTTGTGGGAGCTCCCGGACTCTTTTGGCAGCAGGACCAGTGCTAAAACTTCGTGGATTGGCCCAGGAGGATGCTGGAATTTTGGCAGGAGTTGGGGAAGTCGTTGCCGATCGCGGTGGAGCTGGAAGTAGGGACTCTATTCTCTGGCTCGGACCTTCTTAGCATTGCAGCGTCTGGAAGATGACACCACCACGAATAGTCCCGAACTCCGAATTACGCACGGTCAGTGGCGTTGGAACCGTTTACGAGCTACCTCCAAGACGAGACCACGAGGGTGCCATCCGATGTCAGAGCAGACTGCAGCAATCCAAACACTAACAGGGTGTTAGTTCAGTCCCAGGGTGGATACAACTAGTCACTCTGGGGAGAAAAGGGAGAAGAAATTGCTCCGATGACCGAATGGTGCTCCGCTTTTTGAAGGAGGAGGGAAACTCGTAGTAGAATGCCCCGGTCGAACGCCGCCTCCAGATCTTCAGAAGACTAGTCATGGCAGTTTCTGCAAGCAGCCTCATGTTGCTGGCTGGACCTCTTCTGCGCAGTCAGAGTAGATCGCTTCCCCCAGACAGTCATGAATTCAGAAGAGGACCAGACGACCGTCAAAGAACACACCAAGATGCTCTTCGACCTTTGTATGGCCCAGAAGATTGTCTAGTTGCCCGAAGTCTGCAAGCCGGATGAGGCCCAGAAAATTGACGATCCCAGCTATTGCCCGTATCACCGCATGCTGGGTCATCCGATTGAAGATTGCTACGTCTTCAAGACCTAGGCCCATAAGCTAATCTGAAACGACCTCATTGAAATGAAAAACGGTCTCGTCGATCCCCCACAACCACATACGTGGTCCAGGCCAGCTAAAGCAGCACATGTGGTTCACCACTCAGCTAGTGTGATCCACATGATGGCGACATTCTCTCTCTCCGATGATGAAGCAGAGGAGTCCAGCACCAGTCAAAGAGAGCGTTCGCTCTGGTACCCGGGGTGGAGGCCCTGGCACGATCACAGACCCCTCTCCTTTCCCATGGAGAAGACCCGGTGACTCTTCGATGTTCTCGTCGAGAGGGGACAGATCATGCCCCGTGACCTGCCAGTAGATTACACCCACTGGGACTTCAATCACCCCCAGTACTGCCCTTTTCATGCTAGATCTGCCACGTGATCGAGTCCTGTGAGGAAGTCCAGTACCTCATCCAGGAACAGATCCAGTGGGAGCAGATCGATGGTGAGGGGAACTCCATGGCACTCGTCAGACTTCGGTAAGCCGTCGTGAAAACACTGAGCATCGCCAGAAATGCACCAGAGCAGTTAGACCCTCCCTGGGAAAATGGGCATGGGTTACCTTACCAGCACACCCCGGAATGGCTTGAATTCCAGACCGACAATCGGGAAGCTCTCGAGCGATTGCGGAGGCGCCGGGAACAGGATGCCCATCAGGAGATGGGGCCAAGTAACTTCTCGATCAATGTCATCCATTCCCCTGCCCCTCCCACCTCTCCTGATCCCCTGACATCACCTGCCAATTAGTCGGGCTCCGCTACCTCAACCGTACACTGGCATTCTTGGCAAGAGCTAGAGTCTCTCCCTTTCTCCAGAGAAGACACTGCTAGGCTCCTTTGAGTCCTTCTTGGCCGAGAGAACGTCCTGGTGGGCGAGGCGACGTGGGGCTCCTCAGGCCCCCCTCACTCTCCTTCCGCCTCACCACAAGCTCCAGGCCTCCGAGACACGAAGTCATCATCATTCATCAGCATTTGTCAGCACTTAGCAGCATGTAGAAGGGCTTAAGTTCAGGAATTTACCGATGCATGTGGGAATGAGTCAATGTCATCTTGGATCGCCCGGGTCAACCTCCTGATCGACCCCGTATCATGAGCAACTATCCAGCGTCTCGTGATGGGAATCCTCTCTAGATGTAGCACGGTTCCTCGCCCGATCCCGGGCAGGTAAAGGAAGACCCAAATCTGCATTAAAAAGATCATGTGTCAGCATATAGCACTTAAAGCATTTAGGAGCATTTAAGGGCATTTACCTGTAAAAAAAGTGAGAAGCCGCCTAGCATGGTCACCCGGGCGGTAGCACTGAGCGAATCAAATAGGAAGGCCAGGACAGCCGCTCCCCATGCATATCTACCCACTCTACTCAGATCTTCTAGCAATGGTAGGAGCCTACAGCTGATTACATCAGCTCGGGTCGCAAACAAGAGCTTCCCGAACAACAGCATCAGGAAGCATCATAGTACTCTATCTCCCTCTAGTCCTGCCTCGGCTGCCACGCTCGAGTGCACCTGCTCTGTCACCCGGTTGATATGCTGCTCTGGTAGTTCTCCAACTGCTATCGCCGCCCCCCGAAGTCCCAAGCTTTCTTGCAGCACTAATCGTGATAACTGGGATGACGGATGCCCCGGCCTCATCAAGTCTAGCCCTAGCAGCTCCTGGGCTAGCTCCCTATAGTCAACATAGCTCCATCCGGTCACTGCTTTCCTGTGCACCCTTAAGCCACTGATCCTTGCCATATCTTCTAGCGTCGGGATCATGTGCCCCCATGGAAATATGAAGGCTCGGCTAATGGGATCCCACCTCTTGTGCAGTGCGTACAAGAGAGCTGTGTCCACTCACGTCACTTCAATGCTAAGGACTTCCCCGAAGCCTATGGCAGCCAATCTCTCCCGCTGATATTCCGACAATGCCAAGTAGACCGCCCGTACTTGGAGCCACGTAATTCTTGTTCTCCTTTTCCCCTGCACACATTTGGAGTCATAAGTCAGTCTTTTAGTTGCATTGCATTGCATTTATCATGAACAGAACAACAAAAAAATCTGAATAGTAAAACCCAAAAAATTGCATTTTTCTGTTCTAGTTGGGCGGTCTAGCGATAGACTGCCCTTCCTGTTGAGCGGCTCCTTGTTGGCCGCATATGTGTAGAAGGTTCATTACGTCATACAGACGGTTACGGGCTGCACAACCCTATATACGGCCTATACATAGCCGCATAAACCTTGTGCGGCCTGAGAGTGGCCATCCATCCTTTGTTGTGTTGCTCGAAGCTCGTGCCTCTCTCCTCTCGCGTCGTCTCTCTCGTAGGGTCGGCGCGCCTCTCTCCTCTCGCGTCGCCTCTCTCGTAGAGTCGACGTGCCTTTCTCCTCTTGCATCATCTCTCTCGTAGAGTCGGCATACCTCTCTCCTCTCGCGTCGTCTCTCTCATAGAGTCGGCGTGCCTCTCTCCTCTTGCGTTGTCTCTCTCATAGAGTCAGCATACCTCTCTCCTCTCGCGTCGTCTCTCCCGTAGAGTCGGCGTACCTCTCTCCTCTTGCGTCGTCTCTCTCGTAGAGTTGGCATACCTCTCTCCTCTCGCGTCATCTCTCTCGTAGAGTTGACATACCTCTCTCCTCTCGCGTCGTCTCTCTCGTAGAGTCGGCATACCTCTCTCCTCTCGCGTCGTCTCTCTCGTAGGGTCGGCGTGCCTCTCTCCTCTCGCGTCGTCTCTCTCGTAGAGTCGGCGTGGCTCGCCCCTCCTGTGTGTCTCACCCGTAAGTCATCCACAGTCTGAATTGGCATATTTTCATACATACATGCATCACATAAGAAAATCCACAAAAAAAGAAAGAAAAAGACAAACTAGGTCACTATCAAGTATAGGAGTACAAAATAAAAATCAGGCCGCTCCCTCTGGCCTGTCGCTGTCACCACCTCCCTCCTACCTCTTCGATGGCGGGCCCATCGTAGAGGTCGCTCCCTCCTCTCTCTCCCGTCATCGGCGTCTATCCTCCTCCTCATTCCTCTGTCGCTGAGAGGAAGTCGCAAGAAACTACCCAACAGAGCCGTGAGTGGCACGACTCCCACTCGGAGCCGTACGGCTACCACTCATCAGGCTACGAGATCGACTCATCTCACGGTAGGCACGTACCTCACCGCGAAGCTCGAACGCCTCCTGTCAGAAATGCTCTAGCTTCGAAGTCATGGTGCGGAGTCGCTCCAGCTCCGCCTAGAGAACCACCAGCTCCACCGACTCCGATGGTCTGGCCCCTGCCAACTGCTCCCGCAGGCGGGCTGTCTCCTCCTGCGCCTCGGCACGGTCTCGCTCCGCCGACTCCCTCGAGCGGATGGTCTGCTCCAGCTCCCCGCGCAGACGGGGCACCTCCTCCCTCGAGCAGCCCTACGCCACTCCTTGCGCAAGCGGGCGGCCTCGTCCTGTGCCAGCACGAGCTCCTCTCGTAGCTGGTCACCCTCGCCGACGGTGATAGTGAACTCTGTCACCTGCACACATGCATTTCACTATTAGTCAATTGCATTTTAATATATAAGAACAGAATTCACAAAGGGAAGTGTAGGACGTACCCGCTCGGCGAGTGCTGCCTCGGCCGCCTCGGCCCGATCCACCATCCGTCTAAACTCCACCTCCCGCTCCGCTCGGTCGGTCGGAGTCTGCGCTGTGGAAGAAGATGGAGCGTCAGTCCCCTATCTCTGGGCCTCCTCCCCCTGCTAAAAATAAAAACTCCAGGTCAGTCGTGTCTCAGTATAATGGTAAATGCATTAGGAAGAGAAGAAACTCACCAAAAGGGCTAAGGTCTGTCAGGCCTCATCCCGCTCCCAGATCGTCACCGTGAGGAGCCCTATCAGCTCCGCAATGCATCCCTCAGGGTCAGTCTGCATTTAGAAATCAAAAATGTTATCACATCATTAAGTCATAATCATAAGCATAAAGGGTCTAGGGTTAAGAAGTCGCACCGATCGGTGGGCGCCCCGTAACACCTGGTCTCGGTAGTGTCTCGCGTACGCGGTGTAGTACGCCGCATCGGTCTCCGCCCGAGCGGTCACCGCCCGCCCACCCGAGGGCCATCCAGTCAGCTACCTATGTGGTGTTCCTCGTCGTCTAGTCGAACGCCGTAGTCAGGCCTCGCACTGACCTCGATACTCTCTCCCCCGCCTTCTCTGGCACAGGGAACTCCACCGCGGGCTGGTGTACCCCAACGGTCCTCATCACTAGGCAGTAATGTAGTGGCTCCACCACATTCATGCAGTGAAGCCACACATCCCGACCAGCGAAAGCGAGAGCCCCGACCACCCAAGGCTGGTCTGCCTGGCCCTCCTCTCCGTAAGGTGTCCATCGCACCTGTAAAAACAAGAAAACCACATCAGCATCATGATCATATAGGAATGCATTTTAGAGAGTCTGAGTTTAGAAGCGTACCGAGGCGTACGGTAGAGCGTCAATGTCGTCCTGTAGCTCCCGGACCTGTCGTCTCAGGGAGCCGGTCTCGCGAGGTGCTACCCACCTTCGTGCAATCGGGAGAAGCCCAGGGTGGGTCTCCTCCCCTCTGCCTAGTGCACGTAGGTACACATAGGCCCAAACCTACATCACAGTAGCGCGTCAGTATTTAGAAAGCATCTTGAAGTCATAAGAATCAAACTAAGGTAAGAGTCATACCTGGAGTAAGGGGGAGAAGCCCCCGAGCATCATCCGACGTGCCGTCGAGCTCAGCGAGTCAAATAGAAAAGCTAAGACTGCCACTCCCCACGCATAGTCACCCACGGGGTCGAGCTCCTCGAAAAAAGGGAGGAAGTGGTAGCTCATCGCGTCCGCTTGAGTGGAGAAGAGGAGATGCCTGAACATCAGCATCAGGAACCGTCGCAGCACCCGATCGGCCTCCGCTCTCGGCTGCACTACCACCCTTGCCCTGGCTAGCTCCACCAGGCGCTGTAAATGCTGCTCTGGCTCCTCGCCTACTGCAATCCCTGCCCGTCTCAACCTGAGGCTTTCCTGAAGACTAGCCCGTGGGAGGAGGGTCGACTGCCTCTCGGGGTGCCGTAGCTCTATGCCCAGCAACTCCCGAGCCATCCCCCGGTAGTCGGGAAAAGTGGTCCCGCTAACCGGTAGCCCGTGCACACGTAGGTCAGTGAGCCTGGCCACGTCCTCTAGCGTGGGGACCATATGTCCCCACGGAAAGAGGAAGGTCCAACTCACTGGGTCCCAGCGGTCGTGCAGAGCATAGAGTAGAGGAGTGTCAAAGTGACACACCTCGATGCTCAGGAATGGGGCGAACCCCATGGCAGCCAGCCGCTCCCGCTGGAAGTCTGGCAGTGCCAGGTACACTGCACGGACCTACAGCCAGGAGATGCGGGTCCTGCGCTTCCCTTGCATTAATTCACCCATTGTTCAAGCATTTAATAGGAGGAGAAGGAGAGTAATAGTCAAATGATAAAAAATATTGATGGTACCTCATTCTGGGGGCAAATGTACATCGAAAGGATGGTGGAAGATGCACATGGTTCCCCCGTTTTGAGGATAGATGTATGAAATGGTGTATATGGCTACTGTCGGATGTACTTCCCCTTTTTGAGGGCAATGATCACCTATAGTAATGATGAATGAAATTTCAATGTAGGCCTTTCAAGGGCCATCCTATCGCAAACTCTTACACTGCACGTCTATGCTGATGTCGGGGACTATCCAAATGATGGAATCCCATATAGCAATGAATGATGAAAGGTGAATGAATGAAGGATGATAAAGGTATGTCTAACCACTCATGTTCAAGCCGGCAGATGCTCGATGATATCCAAAAATACCCAAGATCAATGAGTTGGCATTCAAGCCGATGGATGAACGATGGCACTCAAATGAGTGAATGATGAATGCGTCGGTGTTCAGACCGATAGATGCTTCACAATAGCCAAAGACTATATGAGATGAATGCATCGGTATTCAACCTGATAGATGACTCACAAAGTCCCAGGACGATGATAATGAATGCATCAGCTCCTAAGCTGATAGATGTTCGACGATGCCCAAAGGGTGCTCAAAGAAGTTCAACAATGCCCCAAGACATCAATTATCGGCACTTGCGCCAACAGATGTTCTAGCAACCTCCAAAGACAAAGGAGGTCGAGCAGTATCCATTGGCAATCAAGCCAGTGGATGTTTAACTATTGGCATTTGAGCCAACAGATGTCAAGCACTCAGACGATGATGTTCATGCTGACGAATGATTCAACAGATATTCAGAGATGGTAAATATTCAACCATCGGCATCTTAGCCGACACATGTCAAGCATTCAGCCATCGGCACCCTTGCCGATGGATGCCCGATGATCCTCCAGAATGCCAGGGATGTCTAACTATCAACATTCGAGATGATAGATGCTCGCAGATATGAATTGCCAGCATGCCAGCCATGAGAAGTTAGCGTCCATGTCGGCAGATGTTCCACCATCAGCACTTAAGCCGACCAACATTTAAAGATTCTCAAAGAAAGTCAACAAAATCAGTGATATGCAACGATATTCAGTCAATCGAGGCTTAAAGCCAACAGATGCCCGGTACCATGGCCTAAAGGGGTGGTAATAGGTAGGTCTAATAGTAAAGGAACAGGTGAAACTCGTAGAGTTTTCGCAAAAGCGATAGATATAAAAGAATGAGAAGTACTAGTGTCAAATAATACAAAAGTAGGATGTGAATAAATTTGGATGGTACCTTCAATTAAGCCATCATCCTTTCGTACATCATCATCTAGTACGACATTAAGATGAGCCTGCCGCCAGCGTCCGCCATCATTTTTGCAAGGTTGGTCTTTCATGAGGGGGCAATCGAGCATACGATGCTACCGGCTTCCGCATCGGAGACAAGCACCAAGGCTCTTCCATCATTCTTCGACTGAATGACCAAACTTTTCACAAAAAGTGCAAGCCACCATGACTTGTCTCTCCTCTTCCTTCACCTTCTTATTTTTGCCATTCCTGTTACCATTACGAGACTGCTTCTTGTTGTCATGGGATTTAGAAGTTCCCATGATGCAAAATTTTTCATCCTTCCTTCCTCACCTATCAGACTTCCAGCTCTGTTCCTCTCCCTTTCCCTTGTACTTCTCCACCTTCTCCAAGGTCCTCTCGCATAGGTGGGCTCGATGGACCATCTCTGTGTATGTGCGGATGTTTTGAGGCTGAAGTTGCTTAACGAAAATCAGCCTCAACCTGTCCATAAAATGATTAGCCTTAAGAAGCTCCGTAGCCACAAGGTGTGGAGCATATGGTGCCAATCTTGAGAATTGGAGTTCATACTCCACCACGGTCATTATCCTTTGCCGAAGGGAGGCAAATTTTGTAGCATTCCTTTCGCGTACATGCTTGGAGAAATACTTCTCTTGGAAGAGTTCAAGAAACACCTCCCAAGTAAGTTATGCATTTTGTAGATGAGCAGAGACGGCATTCCACCATGTACAAGCATCTTTATTTAGTTGAAATGTAGCCAGTAGGACCTTCTCATGGTCGCGCATTGCATGACATTAAAGATATGATCCATCTCATCGATCCAGTTTTTGACCTCATCAAGATTGGGTGACCCCAAAAATTGAGGAGGATTCATGCTCCAGAAATTATAGTGTAGGTCTTCGGCGCCCACTTTCGCGCTAGCTTGTGCTACCGTTTGAAGGGCCTAAATGGAACCCGTCAGTGGCGGCCAGAATGTACTTGTGGCCTTTGGAAGATGGCGGGAAAGGCCCCGCGATGTCCATACCCCATTCGGCCAATGGCTAGGTAGGGGCAGTGGGACGTAGTGGATTGGGAGGCCTTCTGGGCACTGGGCCAAAGACTTGGCACTGATGGCATGTACGAGCATACTGGACGCAGTCTGCGTACATGGTAGGCCAATAAAAGACCTTCAATTTGATGTTGTGCTTCATCCTGTCTCCGGCTTGATGGGCGCCGCATAGCCCAGAATGAACCTCGTGCATGATAGCACGAGCCTCAGCTGGGGAGATGCATCTCAAGAGAACGGATTTGTCCTTCTCGTGGACGAGTCAATACAGGGAGTCGCCAATCAACTCATATGATGTTGCCTGGCGAAGTAGTCGGACCCTTTAAGCCCGGTCAGAGGGGAGCCATCCCTTCTTGAATTTGGCGATGGACTCGCGCCAATCTTCTTCTTCTGGAGGAGTGTCCCGGTTGAAGCATTGGACCTCATAAACTGTGAGACCGGAGTCACTTTCGAGTGAGCTGGGCATTAGCCTTCGGTGCTTGACTATGATGCCCACTTCACCCTCAAGCGGTAGCTTGATGGCCACAGCCAGTTTTGCCAGGGCATCAGCCTGGGCATTGTCACTTCTGGGAACATGGTCTATTTCGAAGAAATAGAACTTCTGGGTTAGTCGGGTGACGGCGGCATGGTATGGGACCAGCTCTGATTTTCGCATGTCATAGATGCCAAGCACTTGTCGGACTATCAATTGGGAATCTCCATAGGCTTTGAGGCATTTGATGCCCATGTCGAGAGCCATCTAGAGTCCGATGATCAGGGCTTCATACTCGGCTTCGTTGTTGGTCAGAGCCTTCATGAGGGCGCATGAGTTGTATGGAACTCCACCCTGAGGGGTTAGGAAGATGATTTCGGCGCCTGCTGTTGCTTCGGGTAGTACCTCGAGAAGCGCCATCGAAGTACAACTCCTAGCAAGGTAGACTGGCTGTGAGGGAGTCTTGCTGCCAGTAATGCAAGACATCTCTGGTCTGTTTAGCCAATTGCTGGTGTTGAAGGGTGAGAGACTCCTCATCTGGAAGCTCCGTGTTGAAGGGAGAATCATTAGCCAACCCTCTTGCATCCAGTTACCTGAACATAATGGGCATTTTGAGCTTAAATCAGGAATTATCCAGATGTTGCATGTCTTCAGTTTATCACTGTCAATGTGCAGAATGGGATGCGGTCCGCTCTGCTGTGTGGAGGACGGCTAGGTCTTCTTCCCCGCGGTGGTGGTTGTGCCGGCGACTAGGATTCGGCCCCGGGCGGCTCCTGCTGCAGCGGTCCGTTCTACTGTGTGGAGGACGGCTAGGTCTTCTTCCCGGCGGTGGTGGTTGTACCGATGACTAGGATCTGGCCCCAGGCGGCTCTTGCTGCTGCGGTCCGCTCTGCTGTGTGGAGGACGGCTAGGTCTTCTCCCCCGCGGTGGTGGTTGTGCCGGCGTCTAGGATCTGGCTAGGTCTTCTTCCCTGCGGTGGTGGTTGTGCCGGCGACTAGGCTCCGGCCCCGGGCGGCTCCTGCTGCTGCGATCCACTCTACTGTGTGGAGGATGGCTAGGTCTTCTTCCTCGCGTTGGTGGTTGTGCCGGCGACTAGGATCTGGCCCCAGGCGGCTCCTGCTGCTGCGGCCCGCTCCCCGCCTTCGCGTGTGTTGATTTGATGACGTTGCTGCGTCGACGCCACTCGCGGCCAGCGTCAGTGCATACACAGTTGGAGTCCGTGCAGGGCGCTGCGCTACGTCGACGCTCGTCCGTGCAGGGAGCTGCGCAGTGTCGACGCTAGTCTGAGCTGCGTCGACGCCAGTCTGTGCAGGGAGCGTCGCTGCGTCAACGCAAGTCTGAGCTGCGTCGACGCAAGTCCGTGCAGGGAGCTGCGCTACGTCGATGCTAGTCTAAGCTGCGTCGACGCCTTTTCGTGTAGGGAGCTGCGCTGCATCAACGCACGCCTGAGCTGCGTCGACGCAAGTCCGTGCGGGCAGCTGCACTGCGTTGACGCTAGTCTGAGCTGCGTCGACGCAGCCAGCATCAGGGAGCAGGATTAAGCTTCCGACGACGACAGCGGCCTTAGGTCGATGACGACCATGGATGGTGGGGTGGGGGATCCCCCCCCCCACCCTCTGCCATTACGGTGGATGGCGGTGTAGCTACGACGGAGTCTGGACATCGGAGATCATACACCCAAATGCTATTATCATGTGTAAATAAAATAAAATACACATGTCTTTTGACTATGACCAGCCTAATAAGACGAAAGTAAATATACATGTAATAATACATGTATTTTACTTACATACACACAAATACATAATACACACAATACGTACAATACACACAAATAAATACTCAGTATGCCGAGTCTTCAAGTGAGTCACCAAGCCACAAGCTCGGTACGGTCTGGGCGGTGCGGTGTCAGCTCTGAGTAGTAGTCTCGGTGTCCCCACCAACCCTCCCGAGACGACTGGAACTCGACTCCGTCGAGTAAGGTGGGACACCGCTCTGGTAGTGTTCTAGCAGATCTGGATCGAGACGCTGGAGATCCTCCTAGCTGATTCAGGAGTCATCTGATGGTGGACGATCCCGCCAACAGATAAGGTAGCCCTGGTACACCCTGCTCCGTGTAGTGGTCACCTGCTCATCTAGTATCCTCCCAATTTGATCGCACGATGCTCTCGAGACTGTGGGATGCACAGAGGTGGGCTCACTCTCAATGGGAGGAGAAGGCTCGAAAAGATCACTAGGAATCACTGTGGGTTCCTTGTAGGCCACTAGGTCTACCACATTAAATGTAGAGCTAATCCCATATTCGAGAGGTAAGTCTACAACATAAGCGTTGGCGCTAAGCTTCTACAGGATTGGGAAGGGACCATCACTACGGCTTGCAACTTTTTAACGGCTCCCGAGGGGAGTCATTCGGGTCGGATCCGTACCATAACCAAGTCACCTTCTTGAAATTCATGGGGACGCCTATGCGAATCAGCTGACTCATGCAAACTCGTGACGTGCTGTGCAATCTCTTCAGCTGACTTGGGCATTCTAGACTCGAGGGGAAGGTTGGGTAGTGTGGACCCGGGGGCAAGCTCAATAGCGTGTTGTACATCACGTGTGGGAGGGAGTCGAGAAGGCAAGTCCTCAGGGATGATGCCTTGGAAGTCCTGCAGTATTGCTGGGACTTCAGTTGAGACTGAGACTCGGGACTCCTTGGGTGTGATGGTGACATCAACAGTCAAAATAAAGGCACCCTCGGTAACCTCTCTGCTTAGCTCACCGATATTTATGGAGTCAAGGCGCCTAACTAGGTCATGACCAACCTTAGGGGCCTTAGGATGTAAGGGATTGCTCTCGCCTCGCTCCGCGGTGGTCACTCGATGTACGGAAAGTTGGAACGGGCACTCACTCGCCGTCCGACGGGCAACCAGAAATAATACTAAGCTAAGCAGTGATAAAACTAGCAGAGGAGAGTGACCCGAAGCTCACCTGATTGGCGTGAAGACGTCGATCCCGGCTGGAGACGAGGGCGAGCGGGGAGTGTGGGTTTCCCGCACACTGCACCGATGAAGCTTGACCTGAAAATAGAATGGATACAACACTACTCCTTACGCAGGAGGGGGTTCTTCGGGTGGGGGTTAAGGGGTTACAGCCAAAACTACCTTCACGCAGGGAGGGGCCTTCAGTCGGCCAAGCGGGGGAATGGAAAAGACCAAACGGAGACTAAACGAACGGACGGCGTCAGTTCTGCCTGCTTCTGGAACAACTGGATAGTTGGTCGAAGAGGGCACTGCCACGGACACTCCTGAACTCCAAATGGCCTGAGACCAGGACCAAAACTCTCCCACTGGACCCAGGAAGACGCCTGAATTTTCTTGGTTCACCCAGAGAAGGCCTTTGGCCAGTGCTGGATTTGGAACAGAGCCGGACAGTTCTGGTTCTGGCCTCTCACAGGGTGGTGTTGCTAGAAGAAGAAGTCGCCACGGACTCTCACAAACTCAATTGGAGGCAGGACTAGTGCCGAAACGATTGCAGATGAGCCTTCCTTCACACGGGACTGATGGAAACCTCCGCTGATGTCAGGGATGATCATACTGGCCAGAATGGTGGGAGAGGTACAGTTTAAGAACTAGGGAACCAACCTGACGCACTTTAGGGAGAAAATTCAGAACTCTTGCTGCCGAGATCCAAACTTCACTCCACTTCTTGGGGATGAAAGAAGACTGGTAGAGGATGTTCGCAGCCAAGTTTGACACCCATATACACAAAGGAGAAGCCGTGGTCGAATGTTCTCTGAGGCTCTGGTTGGCTGCCTAAGTGGCTTTGCGCAGTCAAGGGAGAATTGCTGCCACGATCAGCTCGGTGCTCGAATGATGACGAAACCACCTCGCCTGGAAAGCTCTCTGGAAGACCTTTCCAGTGGTATATGATCTGCCATAGATGGTTCAGGGAACGCTCGGTGACTCTTAGAAGAGGATGACACCGAAGAAGAAGAAGAAGAGCCATTAGAAGATGGTGGTGATCCTATAGCTTCCTCCATCATGGGAACTAAGAAATTTGATCAACCTAATGTTTCCATTGATGAATCCACCAAGGAAATCAATCTCGGCACCAAGGATGATCCAAAGATCATATTGATTAGTGCCAATCTAACTGATGAGGAGGAAGCTACTCTTGTGAAGGTTCTAAGGCAATTTCCCAATGCTTTTGCTTGGTCCTACGAGGACATGCCGGGTCTGGACCCGTCTTTGGTTGAACATCATTTGGTCCAGAAACCTGACGCGTGAGCTGTCAAACAGAAGTTAAGGCGACTTCATCCGAAGCTCGCACTCAAAGTCAAAGAAGAAGTGGACAAGCTCCATATGGCCAAGTTCATCAGGGTAGTTTTGTATCCACAATGGGTAGCTAACATCGTCCCTGTTATGAAGAAGGACGGTAGGGTCCGCATCTGCATAGATTTTAGCGACCTTAATCGTGCTTGCCAAAGGATGATTTTCCTCTCCCACACATAGATGTCCTGGTGGACAACACCACCGGCTATGAGATGCTCTCCTTCATGGATGGCTTCTCGGGGTATAACCAGATCTGCCTAGCGGAGGAAGACCAAGAGAAAATTTCTTTCACCACTCCGTGAGGGACCTACTGCTACGTCGTCATGCCCTTCGGTCTTAAAAATGTAGGGGCAACATATCAAAGGGTGATGATGGCCATCTTCCAAGACATGATGCATGTTTACATGGAAGTTTAAGTGGATGACATTCTGGTCAAATCCAAGACCAGGAGTGGTCACGCAGAGATCCTCCAAACAGTTCTCCAACGGTCTCGGGAGCACCAGCTTAAAATGAACCCCAAGAAGTGTGTGTTCGGGGTTTCCTCAAGTAAGCTTTTAGGGTTCATGGTTAGCAAAAGAGGGATCGAGATCGACCCTAATAAAGCTAAAGCCATTGTTGAGATGCCTCCTCCCAAGAGCATCAGAGAAGTCCGTGGTCTAATCAGGCGTTTGCAGTTTATCCAGAGATTTATATCTCACCATTCTCAGCGATGCAAGCCCTTCTATGACCTACTAAAAGGAGAGGCTAAGTTTCAATGGGGACTGGGAAATGGGAGAGGTGTGACTGGATTTTGGGATACTGGGGGCTGGGTGCTGGGTACTGGAAACCAGGAGAAAAGACCAATTGTTGGGGGTCAGCCCCTTGATAGCAAAAGGGGAAGACCCATGATGTGTAAGGTCAGCGCAGGCCCGTTGGGACCTGGGGGCCCATGGGGTTAAGGCTGGGAATTGACTCTGGCATGTTTCGGTTGTAGGGTGACGCTTAGTATTGACTGGTCTTATGTCGTTGGCTGGCAATGTAGTCTACATTGGCTTGAGGAACTGGAGTTGGGCTGGCTGAATGGCCCTGGGAGGCGTCACAACTGAAAGCTAGGATTAGGAACTGGAGCTGGTTGGCTAACTCTTGACGAGGTTGTAGCCGAAACGCTGGTGCTGGATGCTGGTATTGGGTCTAGGTAACTGATCCATTGATGTGCTATAGCTAGGCTATTGAACTGGCGACTTGCACTGGAAATGAGTGACTGGCCGGTGAAGGCGTTGTAGCCGCGATACTGGAGCTGACGGCCGGTACTCGAACTAAGTGGCTGGCCTGTGGAGGCGTTGTAGCCGCAATGCTGGAGCTAGCAACTGGTGTTGGAACTGAGCGGCTGGCCCGTGAAGACGTTGTAGCCATGATAATGGAGTGGGAGATCGGTACTGGAACTGAGCAGCTGGCCTATAAAGGCATTGTAGCCGCGATGCTGGAGCTGAAGACCGGTGCTGGAACTGAGCGGCTGGCCTGCGGAGGCATTGTAGCCACGATGCTGGAGTTGGAGACCGGTGCTGGAACTGAGCGGTTGGCCTGCGGAGTCATTGTGGCCGCGATGCTGGAGCTGGATACCGGCCACTATGGCAGGTGGCCGACTGCTAACGTTGGAATGGGCATTGTCCGGCCCTGAAGGGTGTGATAGTCACCATCGTTGTGAAGTGATGCTGAGGTCATCATTGATAGAATGTCGCGGTCGATGACCCTCGTCGGTGAGGAGCAGAGAAGGAGAGGATTTTTTTTATTTTTCTCTTTACCAGCTCTACTACCCTTGCTAGTTTTCGCCAGAGTTGGCCCCCTTTACCTTTTTTCGGTATGCCCTTGTAGGTTTTCGCACCGAGAGGTCACCCGATTTTACCTGATGAACTTCTTATCTAACGAAGCGTCCGCTTCTAAGGCATCCAGAGGGACACAACATGCAGTAGATAAGTCACCGCCTGTTCCACAGAAGAAAAAATCATCATGGACCACATTATTCAAGAGTAAAAAAGACACACAACCACCAATAAATCTAATAGATATTGCAGACTTGGAGACATTAGATACTAATACAGATGACGACACTCCCGAGCCATCTGTTGAGCCCCGCATTAGTGGGAGTCATGACTCTGATGAGGACAGTACACCGACAGGGTCTTCATCCCATAGTTGTGGAGGTTCACAAGGTGGTCAACGGAGTCGTCATGGGGAAACTAGTGCTGGTGACAGAGAGTATAGCAGTGGTCAAGGCAGAGGTCATCACGGTCGCGAACGTGCCGCATGAACAGAGGAGCAGCACTTCACACATGCCACGCAAGATGAGGACCACGGTGCTCCACCGGCATGGACGAGGCGGATAGTTAATCATTGGGATCCCTACTATGGAAGTTCTGTTGTAGACAGTACCAGCTATCAAGGCATGTTGTCTGATTTTGAGAGGATGAGCACACATGACTCTCAAGGATCTGAAAGTGACTATGGACGGCCATGGCAGCATCAGCCGATGCATCATGGCGATTCTGAGAGTAGTAGTTCATTCTTTCTATCGTATCCCTATCCTCATGCCCATGCAGTATGAATACTCACAATATACCGAACGATGCGATCAGCCCTCAGCTGCGCCATCGCCGGTCGTGTACTCACAAGGTTCCCATTAGTATGAATACTACGTATGCATGTATTGGGAGAACTATGCAGGTTCGATGCGTTATGAAGACTATCTATCCTATCTGCGGAGCACGTATAATGTGTGACTGTTTGGAGAGATGATTTGTGGCCAAGTTTGAGCCCATATGATTAGTCGTATGTATCATTTGTTTATATTTATGAGTACCTATAAATTAATCGTAGTTTTCTTCATATCTTTAGTTTTGTACTTATCGTTCAAGTTACTAATGTAAAATTTTACAACATTTGCAGGTCATCATGGACGTACGACGTCACCCTGCGTGGGAGCATGGTTACACTGTTGAGGGTGATCGACATGTGCACTGTAGATACTGCGGACATCCAGCGAGAGAGATTAGCTGCTATGGGCTTCGGGGAGGTCCTTAGCATCGAGGTTACCAGGGTGGACACAGCTCTCCTATACGCGCTGCACGAGAGGTGGGATCCGATCAGTCGAGCCTTCATCTTCCCATGGGGGCACATGATCCTGACATTAGAAGACATGGTGAGGATCAGCGACTTGAGGGTGCACGGGAAGGTGGTGACAGGGTGGTCTTATGACGACTACAGAGAACTAGCCCATGAGCTGCTAGGGCTGGATTTGATGAGTCCGGGGCATCCATCATTCCAGTTATCATGGTCAGTGCTACAAGAGATCCTAGGGCTTCGAGGAGCGGCGATCGCAGTTGGGGAGCTACCGGAGCAGCACATCGACCGGGTGGTCGAGTAGGTGCGCTCGAGCGTGGTGACAGAGGCAGGGCCAGAGGGGGATAGAGTGCAGAGGTGCTTCCTGATGCTGCTATTTGGGAAGCTCTTATTTCCGACCCACGCTGATGTGATCAGCTGCAGGCTCCTACCCTTGCTAGAGGATCTGAACAGAGTGGGCAGATATGCGTGGGGAGCGACTGTCTTGGCCTTCTTATTCGACTTGCTCAGCGCGACAGACCGGGTGACTATGCTGGGCGACTTCTCACCTTTTCTACAGGTAAATGCCCAAAAAGCTTCTAAATGCTTCTAAATGCCTTTTGACCGCTATATGCTGACACATGTTCTTAAAATGCGGATTTGGGTCTTCCTCTACCTACCCGGGATTGGGCGAGAGACCGAGCTATATCCGGAGAGGATTCCCATCGCGAGGCGGTGGAACATAGCTTGAGATACAGGGTCGATTAAGAGGTTGACCCGAGCGATCCAGGATGATATCGACTCATTCCCGCATGCATCGGTAAACTCCTGGACTAAAACCCTTCTATATGCTTCTATATGTTGACAAATGCTGACTTAGAAATGACCTTTTTAGGTGTGCTGGACACCATACCGGGATGAGAGACACGAGGGACAGCCATGGGTGGAGGCTTCCCTGGCCTATGGAGGACGGGATATCTGGTTACATTGCATCAACGTGATCGAGCCACTACACTACCGCTTGATCATGAGGACACGAGGCATACGCCAACCTGAGGTAGTGTTCATCACTATCGTGGAGGCCTGTCCTCACAGACAAAGGCCCACACTGAAATCACGCGGTCTGGAAACACAGTCACAATCTCGTCATCGTGGACTCTACGTCGTCTAGGGAGAAACCCTCGGTGACGCTCACCGGAACCCTAGATCTCGACTACGAAAATGCTCCCGAAATCACACACGAAGTCCCGTCTCACAGATGGGAAACAGAAACCTGGGACACGACAACTCACGTCACGTGACGGGAGTACCGCGCAAACCGAACCTTAGTCCGTCAAAACTCGAGTCTGTACCTACCGGTAGACAGGAGCACCTCCCACTAGAAGAACGACCGGATGCGTCCCCTGACGTCTTATACCGTGTCATAAGTGTCTAGCTACAACACCCCGGGCGCGAGATTCAGACACGCACAGTAACCAGAAGTACCACAAAATAAGGACTAGCTGAGGTCGTGCTCGTCAGCGCGGGTCCGAAACTCTCAGCCCCGTGTGCACACTCAGACCATACGCCCTAGGTATGTCATCTAGCTGGTAATTCCCCCTAAGCCTGGACTCGGCTGTACGTGGGGGCCCTACGGTAACCAGCTTACTCATTATCTGTCTCGGGTGTGCCACACCAATGCTCCCGGTGGGCCGACACACGCGTGCCGTGGAAGCTATGACTAGTGGACGGGTCATAGGAAGAACGGACTCTCAAGTCACGGAAAACGACTCCGGAACTAGACAAGTACAAGGACCACTCCTCTTACGACACCGACTCATAGTGACGTAAGCCGAGAACGTCACATCCTGAGACCCCCACGGCACCCCACACATGGTCCCCACATGATACCTAGCATCAGTCAGACCACGGGTCAGTACGTGGATCGAGGTCCGCTCACCTGGGACTCGAATCAGCACGAAAGAAACCACCGGTTAGGCCTCAGATAATGAACGGTCCATCATAGGCCGCTCAAATGCTACATGGCCAGCACAGGGCCGTCCCAAGTATTGCACGGTCAACATGGGACCGCGCCATTATTGGGCCAAACAGGAAACTAAACGGCTCAAACCTGGCCGTTCAGATAGGGCACGGCCAGCCCCTGGCCGCGCAGGGTAATGAACGGTCCCAGACAGGCCGTTCAATTAGCCCAATTCACCCCCCCTCCTACTCCATTTCTCATCAATAAGTTGCAGACCCTATTCAGTTCTCAGGCAGTAGTGGGAGCTCAACTTGCAGAAGCTGTCCCGGAGTCATTCAGCATCCACCAGAGGTGCACCATATATTGACGGAAAGCTCGTCGAGATAGCTTCATCTTTGTGGTGGTCTCGCCAGCATCTGACCTTCCTACTGTCTGGGAGGCTCGATCTCCCCCAACTGCACAAATCAGGACCAGCTGGCAACCTGAGACGACTTCCTAGAGCTCCCACGGTCGCATCCCACAACTTCTGTGGGCACCACTTGGCCGAGGACTCCTACAACTAGTCGGCGTCCATCAGCAGAAAGTGGCATCCCATTCGGCATCAGGAAGAGCATTTTCTTAATTTTCTCCCCCGAGTGCTCAGTCTTGTCCACTCCTGGACTGAACCGACACCTTTCCACCTTTCTGGCTGCTCCGGTCATCTCCGATCACCGCCGGCATTCCCACTAGTGCCATTTCAAAGAGGACTCGACGATGGCACCAACGACCCCAGCCTCGCTCAAATCCAAGTCTGGCAGCGCTCGTGGTGGCCTCTTCCTCCTACTGCTGAGGTACCTCTGCTGATGGAACCAGAAACCCAAAGCCCTGCTTGCGGCCAGCCCCCGACCGGATCCAACGACCGAAGAATTCTGCAAAAATCAGGCGTCATCCTGATCCAGTTAAGAAGGCCCTCCCACTGATTTCGTCCCCGAAAAAAATCGTGAGTGGCTGCAGCAGCAACAACTTCGACTGCCTGTCCCCCATTCTGGAAGGCAGATAGAACCGACATCGCTCACCGGTTTGGTTTCTTTTAAGCTCTCCCCTACCCCGCCTGGCCGGCTTAGCACCCCTCCCTGTGAGGAGGTAGTTTTGGTTGTAATTCAAGTTAATCCCCACCTCGAGATCCCCCTCCTGCGTGAGGTGTAGTGAGTGTATTAGCAGGTCACCATCCGAAGCTACATCGACGCGGCGTGTGGGTATGTACCCATGCCTCCCCGCTCACCTTCGTCTCCGACCGGGATCAGCGTCTTCACGCTGACTAGGTGAGCTTCGGAACACTTCTCTTTGCTGGTTTCCTTTGCTTAATTAGTATTGCATCTTAGGGGCCTTTAGCCGGCCAAGCGAGGGGAGGGGAATAACCGAGGAGGCCGGTTCTATCCGGGTGTGACCAGCAAAGGTAGAAACTAGCAGTAGGGCTGCTGCGGGCATCACCCGGTACTGCTGGAAGGTGGGACCGAGGCTGAGTCACCTAGGGGCAAGGTAGCAGTCGACAAAAGGAGCTGGTGGTCATCCGGAGGCCGAGCCGAGGTGTTGTGCCTTCGTCTTCTAAAGCTGTTCAGTTCTGCCCTGTCTAGGACTGTAGGACAGAGTATCGGGGATGGGATAGCCACGAGCTCTTCCGGAGGTTGTCGGAGGTGGGACCAGCACTGGGTCATCCAGGGCTGATCAGGGAACGGACCTTAGAAGGCCAGCACCGGTCGGTGGTCAACGGTGGTCGCAGCAGCTCGGAGTTCAGGCCTGGTCCGTACTACCCATATCTGGAACAGAGTCCTGGAAGGCTGTTGTAGAAGCTACTCAGGGTGCTCCCGGACTCCGATCGAGGTGGGGTTGGCGTTGACGCGATCGTGATCGAGGCAGCTTCGATTCAGAACAACGGAAGTCAGAGGAGAAAGCTTTGACTAGAAGAGTGAGGGCCTGTCCAACCTAGGCCTGGCTGGGCCAGTCTGTGCGCTTCGACGACATTGGCTAGAACCGAGTGCTCCGGAGGGCAATTGACCTCCTTATTCCTTGAGGTGATGGGGGACTTGTGTAAGTACATCTCAGCCAAGTTTCACTCCAGGAATCACAAGGGGGAGGCCGGGGGAGCTTCTGCACTGAGCCTCTAGTTGTCTGCCTGGGAGAAACTGCGCAGGTCCCCGAGAATCACTTCTGCGGATAGTCCCTAGATCAGAAGAAGGCGGGACTACTCTCGTTACGAAGCTGACAGGAAGACGAATCCGTCGGTCTATGGTACGCCCCCTGAAGACTCACGATGATGATGCTGCAGCCTCTGCAAACCATTGGTACACTGCTGCCTGCGAACTAGGATCAGCTTGTGGAGGAAGATGGGTGTAGTGGTGGGGATGGGCAGCAAGGAGGATGTGTGGGAGCTGGGGTGTGCGACCAGGGGAGGGTGTGGAGGCTGGGAGGGGTGTGAGAGAGGTCTCCAAGGGGTGGAGGAGGGAGGGTACACTCCTCGCAGGGAGGGGGATCACGGGGATGGGGGCAATTCACTACACGCACTACCCTCACGTAGGAGGGGGGGAACGAAGGGAGGGGAAACCAAACAACGACCGTGCGCCTCGCTCCGACATCCACTCGAGGTTCTGTCAATGCCTGGATGAAGCTTGAGGGATGCCGAAGGATGCCTACAAGTCTGACGTCGAGCCGATGTCACTGGATGGAGGCGGTGGTCGTAGCTGGAGACCTGTGCAGTTCTGCCGTGCAGGATAGGATGGCGCAGTCGTGGTGCGGCGGCCGGTACGCTCGCTAACAAACTCCAAACGTGGCGGGACCAAGTCGTGGGTGTAGCAGACAAGGAGCTCTGCGAACCCTCAAAAAATGGCCACCATCAGATCTTCTCCCTGGGCGTGGTCACTCAGACGGTCGGTGTCAGGTTTCTGGGTGAACAACAGGACAGGCCAACAATGGCCCTAGTGGAATTTTTGGTGCTGACGTCAGAACGGGGCAAGACCACCAGGGATGGTTTTGTGTCGCCAAGTTCTGCAACTTTGGTGAAGATGCCTCAGGCCAAAAACTAGCAGAGGGAGGCGTGCCGATGCTGTCGAGGCTGCTGCAGGTTTTGGGCGGACTGGGTTGCACCAGTCAGGCGCAGTCGTGGGAGAATGGATGCCCCGGGCTGTGCTGACAACGAAAACAGGCAGGACCACCTCGGGGTCGAAGGCGACTCGTGAGGGAAGAACTCTCATGAAGGGAGCTCTGGCCGATCCACACAGGAGAAGTCAGTGTTGGCGTTGCCAGGGGGCACTCAGGAACAGGTGCAGTCTGGGTGCAGTTGCACGGAAATGACTGTAGCGGTTGACGCTGTTAACGAAACGGGACGAGACTTCCTCTGCTGCGAAGACGACTCGGAGTAGAACGATCCCACAGAAGGGGGATCAGGCTGATTCATGCAGAAGGCAGAGGTATGGATGCTGCAAGCTCTGTCGATGGTTCTACTACCAGTCTGGGTGCAGCAGAACGAGGATAACTTCAACGCCGACGCCGGGGGTGATGCTGAGGGAGGCCGGGACCGCCGTGGACATTCCTGGAAGGGGATGGGGCATGGGTTGCAGAGAGGAGGGGTGGCTGGAGGATCAATGGCTCATTGTTAGAGATCATCAAGACATCATTAAAATAGTAGAAATGAGTCATAGTTGGACATCATCAAAATAATAGAATCAAGCACGTTCCACACATGCCCAACTTCAGCACAACATTCTCCCCTTTTTTGATAGTCATAAAAATATGCAAGAACACATATGACTCATCAAATCTTCTCCCCCTTTGCCATCAGCAAGGAGGGATCAAAGTTGACAAAGAGAAGACAACCATTTTTGGAAAGCCACTTTTAGGACTGATACCAATGAATGATATGAATTTTTCGAACATGGTTGTGTCCCCTTGCTTGGAAAAGATAGTTAAGAGTGAGTGAGGCATGACCACAGCACCATGAGCTAGTAGAAGAGATGGATAAGGCAGCCAAAGAGCAAATTTGATTTTCAGATTTTTCCAATTTTTAAAGGTTTTCTAGTTTTCAGATTTTTAGGATTTTCTATGCAATGTATGGGAATGAACGATGCAAGCTACAAGTGCATGAAGTTGAGAAATGCAAGCCACCCAATTGCATGAAAACATGATGCTAATGATGACAGGGCTTATGCTGGAGACCAATGAGTGATACCAATTGTTAGACAACATCAATGGATTCAGATACCACGTGTTAAGAATGGTGATGTAATCATGGCAGCCTGAATGAATTTTGTGGACTTGGCAAATGAAGGCAAACATCAAGGAACATCAAGAGATGACTTGTTTAAGAAAGAATGGAGGTTCTTTAATCTGAAGCCAAGTTCATAAATTAGAGTTATGGATTTTTTAGAATCTTAAGTTATAGAACTCTAATGAGGCAGCTCTTACATTCACATTGGTTTAATGCTAATGAATTCTGACCTTCTCAGTAGAATCACATAAAAATATTTACATTCAAGTTTAATAGAAGTGAACCAAAAATTTATATCAAAGTCAGGTTAACCTCCTTTTATCTTACTCATTCAATTCCATTAGCTTTTTTGAGAGATACTATAAAAAGTATTGAGATTAAACAAGCATGAAGACCAACTGGAATTAAAGAATATGAATAGAAATACTTTTAGCTCTTGTTATCTCACTCATAGTATTCATTGAGTATAGGAGAATTTTTATGAGCATTTAAGTCTACTGACTTGGAAGTGCAAAGACCAAATGCACAGAGATGATATGCATACTAATGGACCGTGCATTGAATTTTAATGCAAATGATTCTAAAGTTAAGCACAACAATAAAAGGGAATTAATTGGCAGATCAAACAGGATGTTGACAAATAGTGTATGACATCATCAAAATAGTAGGGATGTAACATTGTCCCCCTTTTTGATGATGGCAACACTATGTCAAACAATTGCAATGCCAAGACATGTATGATCTCTCAAACCCCCCCTGACATACTAACAACCATGCATAAGGCATGCGGACATATCACTCTATTTACACCATCATGCAGACACCATGCAGACACCATCCTAATGCAAACACCATGCAACCACCAAACGAAGTAGATGCAAACACCATGCAACCACCAAATGAAGCAAAACCATACTCTCCCCCTTTCTTATATACTCTCCCCCTTACTTGTAGCACTTAAAGCTCCCCTGAACAGTCAACCCTGAACAGACAACACCACCACAGATTTTAATGCAATTTTCTCTCCCCCTTTGACATCATCAAAAAATATGAAACATGAAATGCATGAAAATATTCTCCCCCTTATACTAAACATGAAAGCATAGAGGAGGATACACTCCCTTGATTGAAAGTCCTCCCCCTTTGACATAAGCATGAGATTTATAAGATCCAGAAGTCCCCCAGAGAACATGAATGACATCAAAAATGCAAGCGTGAGATGTATCTTCAGGGATGAATTCTGGTTATCCAAAGAAGCAATCTGGATGAGCCAATACTCCCCCTGGATGTAGGAGTAGGAGTGACAATCATAGGGATAGATGAATAACTGAAAGACAATATCTCCCCCTTAAAGAAGCAAATAATGCACAGAGCAGTAACTAAAGCTCAAGATTTTTCAATAGTCATTCACCAAGAATTAAGCAAATACTGACAGAGATAGTGCAAGTAATGATCAACAAGTAGATGAGCAGGATGAGTAAGTTGTCAAGGGTAAAACTGATCAGAAGAAGTTTTATAGCAGGTACCACTGTTATAAGTCTTCACAAAAATAGATTCTCCTATCATAAGGGGTTATGAATTAACCTTCATGACAAAACAAGTTTAAGCATGATGTATACCACATTTGAGCCGACCACCTCCATAGCTTCGAGTCTAACCTGGTCTTCCACTGGGCCTCGGACGCTGTGAAGTGCTTGGCCTTCACCACCATGTTTCGAGAGAACTCTCAGACACGGTTTGAGTCCCTTCTTGTGGGTTATATCACCTCCTTCCAGCAGATGATCACCTCCTTCCAACAGATGAAGCAGATGTTCAAGGAGAACTTCTACGCCTGGAAGAAGGAGGCCCGATCCGCCGTCACTCTACTCGCCATCATTCTCCACTATTCCTAAACTCGCCAAGGTCATGGAGCTCCTCGCCCTGGTGTAGAGGCATGCTAGCTGTGAGGAGAGCATAGCCCCCCTCGGTCAGGCATTCGAGGGTGACCACGCTGAGCAAAAGTGCTCAACCGACCACTCTCGGTATGATCGCGGTAAGAGGGAGTGTCGCGACTGTGATGTGCCTAGAGGGAGACCTGTCCATAAGTAATACACTCCCCTCACTGCTCCCCTCGAGCAGATCCTCGTGGTGATCCATGAGGAGCCATTCCTTTAGTGGACACACAAGTTGAAGATCGACCCCGCCAAGAGGAACACCATGAAGTACTGTTGCTTTCATTTGGACTACGGCCGCAACACTGAGGAGTGCGTCCAACTCTGAGACAAGCTCGTGGACCTTGTTCACCAAGGACTCCTCAACAAATTAGTGACTAAGGAGGTGGAGCGAGAGTAGCCCAAGGATGACATCCCCCCATTGTGTGGCAAGAAGAACATGATGGTCTCTGGAGGGCCGACTGCCAGTGGGGACAGCTCTAGTAGGCTCTGACTATATGCCCGATAGGTGACCCAGGTCGAGCACACCTATGCCTCGATTGCTGAGACCCCTGCGAAGGACCCCTCAGAGAGCTCATCACCTTCTCAGACGAGGACTTGACTAGCGTGACCACCCCCCACATCGACACATTAGTCATCTCCACCATAATAAACCAATGTACTGTATGTCATATTTTAGTTGATAATGGGAGTGGTCTCTGTTGGGTCCCTTGCTTCGGTGCAATTGGATCTAGAGGGGGGTGAATAAATCCCTTAAAAATATGCCATCTTAAAAACTCATTTGTCAAGACAAAAATTCTAGTCTGAACACACAATGGATATAATTGGCTTCAACATCAAAGCCATCTTCATATCTGTTTTCGTTGACTGACGATGCCATCCTTCTTTCTTCTTCTTCTTCTTCTACTGCCATTGGCGGGCAGTGGTCTTCTTCAGCCACGGTTGCTTGTAGCAGTCGTTGTTGGCCCAGCGAGGGGTTTCCTAGACCCCTGAAGTAATTCCTGACCATGTTGGTCATTTCTTCTTCCCCTCGCCCCTGATGTAAGACTGGGGATAGTTGTCGACCTCCCATGGGAGGGATGTAAGCAAGCTGGGCTCGTCCGGCAAAGTGCTGGAATCTCCTTCCCACTGTGGGGATGGCTTGTCGGGCGCAGGCCCTAAAGCTTTCATGGCGTGGAGGGTCCACGGCCGTCTCTTCCTTCCTTGGGGCCAGGCCCCTTGCCTTCTTCTCTTCCGCTCCGTCACGCGGATTGGTGCGTCCTGGTGGGCGGGTTGGATCTTCTTAGGGACCCAAACATGCTTGAATATCTTTGGCCTGGGGGCCAGCTTCTCTTGGCCGTGACGACTGGTTTCTTCTTTCCCGACTCTCCTCCCAAAAAGGGCCCGGTAGGAGTTATAGACAAGTACAGCGGGGATCACCCGATCTGGGATCCCTCGAGCATCGCGTCCATCCAGGAAGATGTGAAGCCCCCCGATCAACACAGATTTGCCAGACATGGAGAGGCATCCGGTAACAGCTGTAGTATTCCTCCGGAGGCCCCAGTGTTGGCGTCCTCTAGAATTATTGGCAGGAATGGGGCGGGCCCCATAGGCAATGTGGTGCACCAGGCAGTTGGCGACTTGAATCGGGCTCTTCAGTGAACCTGCACAGCATCGAGCCTTCAAGGCTTCGACTTTCTTTGTAGTCTCCTCGGTAGGCTCCGAGGACTCCACTTGAAGTAGATCAGTGAAGGCTAGCCCCAAAAAGTTGGGGAAGCCCACAACTGCTAGGAACGTCCCAAAGATAGTGGGCACCGCCAGGTACCCGTGTTCAGCATGGTCGGCGATGATCGCGGGGCCAAAAGTAAGAGCAGCAAATCCTGATGACGTCATTGTTTGCTTGTAAACACAAAACAAGCAAACGATCAACAGTCTTTGCGAGGGCCTCAAGGCCCACATATCTCAGCAAAGATAAATTTTGAAATTTGTGTGGCACGGCTTTTTTATCAACGACGGTTTGTGACCCACCAGCGTTGCCACACCGAGACGCCGAATCTCTAACTCCGGCAAGTCCGTGACTGTCGGAACCATCCGGGTCTATTTAAATGGACAGAGGTCCGAGGCCATCCCAGACCGAATAGTGCCAACCGTCCCAGTCCACAATTCTTTCCAAGGGCTGGAGAAGATGAAGGAAGGAAAGGCGCCCGCCATCCCAGTCGCCACACCAAGAGGCATGCCAGCTCACAAATCAGCGAAGTTGAAGCAAGTCTGGGTCCCCAAAGAAGCCCGACTTACGGCACCTGTGCAGACAGGACCTAGCTTCCCCCATGATGCCAAGGGGGGAAGAGACCAAATGGTCGAGGAGATGTCCAAGACCCATCAACTGGCGGCCGCTGCACCAGTGCTACCCGAGAATACCCGCCGCTGATGTCATAGGTGCCATCGTCATGCCGACCATCCGGCGTGCGTGCATCACACCCATCATGACGTCGCCCCCGGGAGTGGGAGGGGATTGAGCACGCCATGAGGAACTACCTCCGGGGCCCGGGCAGTACCGTCTTGGGTCGTCAGAGGTTGCTGGGGGCAATGGCCTCCACCTTCCAAGAAGAAGAACAAGCTCGGCCCCTACCCAGCGCGGAGTCGAGGAACCAGCCGGAGGAGTGACGCCAATCTCTCGTGCGGGAGGAGGCACCACCCTGACGATCGGTCTTCGACAGGCTGATCTTCCCTAGCAAGCAATCGAGGAGAGCGGCAAGCAGAAGTGAAGGCTGGCAGACCTATACCTGCAATATGGCAGGGTTTTCCAGCCGGTACGGAGCTTTACCTACTGACCCCGAAGAGGTGGCCAGACTCACTGCCAGGCCCGGTCCCCTCACTAGAAGGAGAAGGGTGGCAAGCGAAGTGACGCGGGCAGGTGCCGAGGTGACCTCCCTCGACGATTCCTCCGCAGCCTTCACGGCCAACGTTGTCACCACTAGGGGCACGAGCAGCAGACCCTCTATGTCATCCGAGGATGTCCCGGCCGAAGAGGCGGGTGGTATGTCCACTCTCCCTGTGACTGACCCTGCCATGCTGGGCATGATCCAGCAATACCAGCGGCAGCCAGCAGAGAGCATGAGAGCAAGAGAGTAAGAGAGAGAGAGAGAGAGAAATGTAGTAGGGGAGGGAAAGAGCAGGGAGCCACACCCCTGTTCAACCCCCATTCCTCTCTTTGTTTCTTTTCCTTGCTTATTTTTTTTTTCTTCTTCTTACGCTTGATGTATTTGGCTCCTATTTACCATGAATAAAACCCTTTCTCTTTTGTTCCTTTCATACTCCCATCGTTGGTATTGTTTCTCGTTGGATTGGTTTCCCCTCTGTGCTCTTCCATTGTCTTTCTCCTTCCCCCTAGTGGTTTGGTTCCATTTGAGGGATCTCTGGCATTCACCCTCGCCCATTCGTTATGGAGGGGAGCCCCCCTTTTCCTTCTCTGAGAACCCAAGCCCCAACACCACCGTTGGTCCTTGTCCCCCAAACCGCCTTAAACTCCCAGCCCCTGGCCTTTCTTCCTCCAGCTAAAACCCCATGGCCAGTTAAACCAAACCCCCCAGCCCTAACGGCCCTCTCCCTCACACTGGCCTTGAACCACCCTCAGATGCCTTCACCGGCACACACCAGCCATTCCTTGGCCGGTACGCCCCTAGCTCGGCACAGCCGCCCTGGCCGGTGCACTGACCCCCTACACTCCTTCATCGGCACAGTCTTTGGCCGGTACACCCTTGACAAGCCTAAGAAAGGCCTCCCCTCTGACTGTTTCCTCGAGTTTTTTAATGTTTTGTTAAAGGTGTTGCCGTCTCCGAATGCCCACCTCCACTCGTTGGGTTTCGCCACTCCATGTGGGCGTGTTCCCTATATCTCCCTTACACCTGGGGTCAAGGGGAGATGCTGCCGAATTTTTGTCAGAAATAATAATGTGTTAAAAGGTCGAAGGAAGCAATGAACAAATGAAATAAATAATAACAAGATACTCTAACTAAGCTGAAGGAACTAGGGGCAACATGAAGAGGAAGGGGGAATGAACAGAGAATGGTTAAGGGACAGGGAGAGGGACCCCTCATGAATCATACAGAAAATCAATTAAGAAAAGGAGGAAGAGAAGGATAAAAAAGAAAAAAGAAAGGCCTTAAGAGGGTGAAGGAGGAGTGGACCCTTCACCGGTGCAGACCGCTATCCCCTTCGCCGGCACACTTTCAAGACCCCCTTCGTCGGCACGCTCCTAATCCACTTCCACGATATGCCCGTAGCCCCCCTTCGCTGGTACACTCTTCCTTGCCCTTTACCGGCACGCTCCTTCAGCGGTGCACCTCTCCCTTTTGTTGTTGCTAAACCCTCCACCGGCAAACCTGCCAGTTCACCCTTCGTCGGTACACCTCCCTCGCTGGTATGCCCTCTTCGCTAGCATATCCTTCCAGTCCTTCAACAGCACATTCATAGCCTTCCCCGGTGCACTCATCCCCT
Organism: Amorphophallus titanum; assembly: GCA_024336825.1. Lineage (NCBI taxonomy): Eukaryota > Viridiplantae > Streptophyta > Magnoliopsida > Alismatales > Araceae > Amorphophallus > Amorphophallus titanum. The sequence continues at coordinate 7,264,839 of JANBPO010006887.1, read as the reverse complement.
CATGGCTTCAACCCCGTGCAATTGCAACCCCGTGTAAACCATGCACAGACTTCATCCCCTTTGCATTTCCAACCCCGTGCAGACCTGCATGGACTTGGTCCTCTTACACGCATAAGCCTTGGACAGCCCTTGCACAGACCATGTGTCCTTTGCATGTGCATACACTGACTTGGCCTGTAGCTGCACGGACCCCATCTGCACATGCATGGACCATGCACGGACTTCACCCCTCTGCACGCACACGCCTTGTACAGGCCATGCACAGACTTTCCCAAAGGATGCATGGACTGCCTCCATTAACCCCATGCAGATGCACAGACTTTGCATAGCCCCTGGCCCTATGTGCACAGACCCTGCACTGGCCTTAGCCCATATGCACTGACCTTAGTTTGCTTGTGCACTGACCTTAGTCTGCACGTGCACTGACTTCATCCCATGTACACTGACTTTCCTTGCATGTGCACTGACTTCGCCACCATGTACACTGACCCTGTCCTTGGCATATTCCATAGGTGCATTGACTTGGCCTGCACGTGCACTGACTTGGCCGGCGTATGCATCGACCTTATCTCCCATGTGCACTGACCTTCCTTCATCCCCTAGCCCCACGTGCACGGACCCTGCACGGACCTTGCACGGACCTTGTTTTCCCCCCTTGCATACATGCATGGACTTTGGTCCCCATATGCACGGACCTTGTTTTCCCCCCTTGCATACATGCATGGACTTTGGTCCCCATATGCACGGACCTCGCACTAACCTTGCCCCTAACATGCATGGACTTAGCCCCCTTTGCCCAAAACCTGCATCCATGCATATGCACGGACTTCATCCCACAACCTGAACACTCTGCATGGACTTGGCCCTCATGTGCACGGACTCCACCTTGCATTGCATGGACTTCATTCAAAACATGCACTGACTTTACCTTGCAATGCATGGACTTCATCAAACAAGAACGAACTTTGTTCTTCAACCCCGTACATGATATGCACAGACTTTGTTCTTCAACCCCGTGCATAACGTGCATGTACTTTGTTCTTTGACCCCGTGCACAATGTGCACGGATCTTGTTCTTCATGCACGGACTTTGTTCTTCAACCCCATGCACAATGTGCATGGACCTTGTTCTTCATGCATGGACTTTGTTCTTTAACCCCGTGCAGAACATGCACAAACTTTATTCTTCAACCCCGTGCATAACGTGCACGCACTTTGTTCTTTGACCCCGTGCACAACGTGCACGGACCTTGTTCTTCATGCATGGACTTTGTTTTTCAACCCCGTGTAGAACATGCACGGACTTTGTTCTTCAACCCCATGCATAACGTGCACGGACTTTGTTCTTCGACCCCGTACACAACGTGCATGGACCTTGTACTTCAACCCCGCGCATATGCACGGACTTCGCCCCTTCACACCGTGCACCTGCACGGACTTCACTTCAAAACCTATACGCATGCATGGACCTAGTCTAAATCTGCATGGACTTCACCCTTGAAAATCTGCATGGACTTTATTCTTTTGCCCAAAAAGCTGCACGGACTTCATATGCATCTTTGCACCTAGAAACCCACACAAACTTAACCCCAATGTGCATGGACTTAATGATGTGACACCACTTATGAATTATAGCAACTAGATCGAGGGTCCTTGGACCTACCATGCAAACACAACGCACAAGAGCGGAGAATCTCGAATGTTGCCGAACCACCGTTGCGCACACGATTCTCGGGGTGACTCGGTGATGCCGAGTAGAGGTTGTGGAACAAGACCCTTGTTGATAGAGGGCCAGTAGGGCTAGGGTTGCCCTCCCAAAGGTACGGTGCCCACACTCAAGGGGCTGGCTGGGTGCCAATTAGGGCACTAGGTCACTCTCTCTCTCTCACAATTCCACGGTGACCACACGAAAGCTGGGTGCTCCGGGATCAAATAACAATCAACGTGAAAGGCTCGGGTGCACTGTAGCAGAAGTAAGCAGTCTGTGGGAGACCGCGTAGGGAAATAGACAGCCCTGGTTAGACCGTCCAATAGCAGGGAGTAATAAAAAGAACTAACAATAAGAAGACAGAAACTGAAATGGACTAAAGGGGGGGAACAGAGACGTACCTGGCAGCACGGTCTGTCGATCGACTGTTCGAACTCTAAAATGGTACTGAAAGGATCGCAGAATGTCAGCAAAGAAATCCCAATGTTTGGACAGAAATGTACCTGAGCCAGTAGTAGTGTCACACAGCCCTTATTAGACCGTGGGAACTAGAGAACGGTTTGAGGAGGGCTGCTGAATCTGACGGGCTCGCAGATGAATCAGCACTGGGATTAAAATAGAGCGGCCAGTCATCCTGCCACACCACTACTTGAACGGCTCTGAGAGAACCGTGTACGCCTCCAAGGACAGAAGAACAACATGGACAAGACAGCAACCTGAAACCACTTAAAGCAAGCAAGACTTGCCAAACACAAGAGTAGGTCAGCAAAACACCAACACGATGGGCAGTAGGTGTCCCACCGTGATCGCTAAAAAAGGGGGTGTAGACATGTTTTCCTTCCCTTCCTTCCTAATCCCTCATACTATATCAACGCAGAAATGAAAGGTGTGACAATGGAAGGGTGGTAGGATGTAAGTGTGTGATCGTGATCACCACCAAGACACAAGATGCAAAACAGATGCACCCGTACCTTGGAAAGGGAGAAGGAACTCACCTGAAGCAGCACTGGAGCAGTATACGGTTCTGGATGAGCCACCTAAGGAAGTGCGTGGTCACTCGATAAATCACTCCAATGCTGGGAAAGGAACGCGAGACGAAGAGTGGTGGACGATGGAACGGTTCACAAACGGCCGCTCAAAGGTTAAGAACGGTTCGTGGGAGACCGCCCTCCTCTTCAGACGGATGAAGTAAGACTGTGCTGTTTTGCCACACACCAAGTCGTGGGACTTGATCCTCCACTCCTTCCAGCCAGCCAGAAGGGATGGGCCTCTTGTTGTGATGATGCTGACCTGCAAAACAACGTGAAAGGCACAAAAATAAACCCAAATTAGATCTAAGAAGCGTAGTACCCACACGGAAAGTAAAACTCAACTCAGGAGCTACAGAAGCAATCCGAAACTCCTCCAAAAAGGATCCGAACAACCTGATAAAGGTCCGCCAAGACCCAATAGAGATCCGGTAAGAATCCAGGATGTTATAGGAAGCGTGAAGGATGAGAGTTTCTAGCGGCATTCTTCGCGATTTGAGCTCGATCCGGCGTGCCTCGAAGCGAGATCGAGGTAGGGTGACGTTCCCTAGCCCCTTGCATTCCTTCCCCGTGGTTTGTAGGCCGAGGCGAGGCCAAGAGTGGGTTATTTCACACGGGGAAGGGTTAAGCATGTCGTGGGGTTTGAGCACCTGGTCTATGATTTTGAGCCGTGATTTCGTGTTTTGAGGGTGTAGAAGCATGCTAGAGTCCGTGGGGATGAGTTCCACTTCGTTTCCCCCTCAACCGGGGTGATTTGGGGCTTGAAATGACATTTTTCGGAGAGGTTCACCGTTCTCGAAATGGCGGGACCTACATGGTCCTAACAGAGACCGTGTATGTCCTTGCGCGGTCCTACGATGGACCGTTCTATGGCCCTGGAGCGTCAGTGGAGTACACGATCAATTGTCCGACTGTGTACCCAATGGACCGCCCATGGGCAACCGCATACCCCGTGGGGTCAGCTTGACTCCCGAGGTTGCTTCTTGACCATTACACAGTGTTGGGATGGCACAGCCTAGGCTTGATCGTGTAGTCCTTTGAAAGGCCCAGGGTTGGCCGTCCTATTTCTATGCCGTTGGATGATCAAACGGCCCAGTGAGGTCCATTCATCTCCTTGCACGGCCCAGGGTTGGCCATGCAGTCCTTGAACGGCCCAAGGTTGGTCATTCTATTTTCGTGCCGTTGGGTAACTGGACAGCCCAAATAGGGACCGTTCTGTTCACCAAGCGACCCACCGTGAACCGTGTTGTAGTTGAACGGCCTAAGTTGGTCCGTTCGGTTTTCTTACTGTTGGGTGATTGAATAGCCCAGTTGGGTCCGCTCATCTCCCAGCACGGCTAAGCGTTAGCCGTGCCATTCATGAATGGCCATGTCCTGGCCGTGTAGCTTCCCGTTCTGTCCAGGGGTGGAACGGCCTTCTCTTGGGCTATTCACCTTCTGGAACGGTCTTATTTATAAAATAGAGCATCGTAGGTTAAAAGGTCTTGGCGAATAAAATCCATCCACGTGGAGAAGAATATTCCCCCAAAAATTACCCTCAGATAATCTGCCACATGTCCATTTGATTTCGTGCCAAAGTGATGTCCCAGGTGGCCTATAGTTCTTGTCACGTGAGTTGGATTATGTGCCTAGACTGGCACATGGTCACTTGATCTTCAACGAACTTCAAGTGTTTGTTGATATGCCTACCTCTTATTGCTCATTCAACTTTTTCAGCTACTCTGACTTTATCAGGTGTTGTTTCAGCTCTTAAAGATGTGCTTCGACCTTGGTAACATGAAGTTCTTCATGTGCTCCAACTTTAGAGAAGGTGCTCCAACCTTAAGTATGAATGTGCTCCGACTTGATGCATATGCTCTGACCTATGTATAATGTGCTCTGACTTGCATGAATATGCTCTGACCTTTAAGTAAAAGTGCATCGACTTTGGATAACACATGCTTAGACTTTACAGACAAAAGGTCTGCATGAGCGTCGACCTTAGTGACATGTATGCCGACATCTCTTCGGAGTTAACTGATGTGCACCGACCTTCCTATTGAGGTTGCTCAAATGTGCGCTGACCTTTCATCTGCGTTGCCAAGATGTGCCTCGACCTTTGTCATGTGTAGACTGAGGTAGCACCGACCTTGATATGCAACCGTGAGTATGTGCACTGACTTGATGCCATGAGTGCTAGTATGCACTGACCTGAGCTCTTCATGTGCTCGGACCTTCTAATGCAATAGCGTCAATGTGTGCCGACCTTAGTTACTGTGCCAGCAAAAGGTGCACCGACCTTGAAAACTTGCATCGACCTTGGTCTTGACTGTAGACGATGTGCATCGACCTTCATCTTGTTTGCAGGCGATATGCATCGACCTTGGTCTTGTGACAACTGAAGTAGCATTGGCCTTAGTTCTTCATGCTGGAATGTGCATCGACTTGTATAGTAACTCAGGTAGACTTCAACATGCACCAGTGAGCATATGCATCGACCTTAAGTTGCTACCCTTGTCATACAAGCATCGTCCTTGGCTTTGTGATGAACTTGTTGACTGTGCATTGACCTTGCTGACCATGGACTTTTCTCGTAACACATGCATGCCGATCTATGCTCTCTAGCATGCCCATTGCCAATATTTTGGTTTTTTCTCCATGAACATTGTAAATTATGTTTTAATCCACCATGGGCATTATTTTTATGTTTTCTGGCTATTAAATGTTGTTATGGATGGGTATGATAGCAGGGAAATAGGTTTTATAGCGATCCCTACCGATTTCGGTCGATCGGGGGGTGTTTCAGTTTCAAACCATACCTGTTTGCAACTCAGATGGTGTGACAGTCATTCTAGTGGCCGTCACACTTGTGACGCCCCTCACCGGATGCATTACGTTACCGTGGCGGTCCTCAATAGGTGCATCATGTGTAGTGTAACGGATGACCCTTAGTCCATTACAGCCCTTTTGACCCTGTTTAGCTTAGATAGGGTGGTTGGCGTGGCGGTCTATCTTGCGACCGTCACAGCCTTGTAGCGCGCCCATATAGGTGCGTTACATGCTTGTTAAAATTGTGGGTTTTTCACTTGTTCGGGTAAGTTTAGCGGCCCCGGGGTGACGCGTCACAGCCTTGTAACACGCCACTACAGGTGCGTTGTAGTTCTGTTAAAACTGTACTTTTTCTTAATAGTTCGGGTGAGTGTAACAGACCTAAGGAGGAGCGTTACTGTATTGTAGCACACCTACCTTAGACCGTCACAGAATGTGACGGGGCAGTGTTGGTGCGTTACATCCTCTGTTATTCTAAATGTTATAATCTCATTCTCTAATGCATTTTAAGTTGCATATCCACCATGTTTAGGTTATTTTATACTGCAATGGCTTACTTTTTGATCCCAGTAGAGTGCTTTCACTTTCCTTATGATAAAACCACTAGTCATAGCCTAGCGACCCCTAGTGTCAGCCCGCCTGGAAGAGGTGGAGGGGCATTTCCCAATATACAGTTTTTAAGCTACTTTCGTAGGCCCTCGGCCAATAGTTGCATCCTATTAAGAGGGAAAACAAGCTAGAGAGCCTGGCTCAGGTAGAAGTCAGTGTGTGCACACGTGGTCAGAGGCTTGGATTGGCACCGACGGGTGTTACTCTAACTAGTTACTTGGTTTGGTACTTTTACGCCTCTCACTTGGAGACTCTAGCCATGTGAGTTGCTTGAGACGCAGTATAAGGGGGCTCACGGGGTGGGGGCGACCAATTACAAACTACTACCCTCGCGCAGGAGGGGGGATCGCGGGGAGGGGGAAACGAGCTAACAACCGCGCGCCGAGCTGTAGCGGCCACTCAAGACGCAGCCACCTCCTGGACGAAGACCGAAGGACGCTGACGGACACCTGAAAGCCTGGTGTCGATCTGACGGCGCTGGGTGGGGACGGCGGCTGCTACAGCAGGCTAGTGCAGTTCAGTTCGGCTGGACTGGTTGGCGCAGCTGTGGTGCGACGGCCGGTACGGACGCTGCAGAACTACAATCGCGGCGGGACCAGGTCGGGGACGTCGCTGACTGGGAGGGATACGAGCCCTCTGAAGGGGGTGGCCGTCTGATCACCTTGCTGGGCGTGGCCGCTGGGACAGCCAGCATCGGGTTTCTAGGTGAACAACAGGATAGGATGTCACAGATCGGGGCAGAACTCCTGGTGGTGACGTCAGAACGTGATGAAACCAATTGCGTTGGTTTCATTACGTCGGGGGATGAAACTTCGATGAAGACATCACGAACTGAAATGGACAAGAAGAAGGGGTGTTGGGGATGACTTGACTACAGTTCATACTGGGTGAACAAGGGCTCCGGGTCTGGCGTGCCTGTGGGAGTTTGGACGCCATGGACAGAGACAATGTTGGATGCTGGCGGGATCACTTCTGGTGTGTCGATGCTTCGGAGGATCAGAACTGTCGTGTAGAGAGCTAGGGCTGAATCACACCGGGGCGGGCTGTAGAGCTGCTACCATTTGGGACTCAGGTTCGGACATGAGCTTGGCGCAGTTTCACGAGAACGGGCGGTGCGTGCAGTACCGAGGTCAGATCGCCACGGGATCGCTTCTGGAGTGAAGCTAACTGACAACGTACGATTCCCAGAAGGAAGTTTCAGCTGGTTTGCACCATGGAGGCCAGAGTAGTCTCTGTAAACTTGACCTCTGCTACAGGTGGGTTGCAGAGGACAGCAGCAAGGCTTTCTCGATCCGCGGGAGGGTGTAGAGAAGACGGAGCGTCGCCGGGGTGCCGTGGATGCTTGGAGCTATGGAGGGCGGGATTGAGTGCAGGTGGAATGGGGGCTGGGGCGTGGGGTGCACGGGCTAGGGACTCTTTTTAGCTCTCAATTGTGATATTTTCATTGAAATGTTGGAGCTTAATGAGTTTGTGAATCGATGTAGATGCCCGAGACTGAAGCGGTGAGAATTCTCAAAGGTCGGATCATCATTCTTGATCAGACGATCGTGAACTTACGACATGAGATCCGAGAGATGGTAGGTCAAAACAAACTGATTGATTTGGAATTGATTAGATTTGATTAAACTAACTACTTGCCCCTTGTGTTTGCAGCAAGGAGAGCTGGCCTACGTGAGGGTAGGAGCAGGTGGAGAGGCCCGCCCTTCATTCTGTGCTGACATCGTGGATGAGCTAGAGGATTGCCTAGCTGGGGTGATCTAGCAAGCCGAGGAGTGGAAGGTCGAGCTGGCCGGGGTGGTAAGAACCTAACACTCAAGCTGAAAGCAGTTCTCTTCTTCATCATCATTACCTGTTTTAAATGATTGTTCTCTTCTGTAGAGGAAAGAGTTGGCAGCCAGCCTGGCCATTCGTCGGGAGCAGGAGGCCTGCATCGAGGAGCTGACACGCCGACTAGGAGAGACGAGCACGGTTGAGTGGCTCGAGAGTCGCCTTACTGAGGCGAAGGAGAGAGAGGCCGAGGCACGCGCTCGAGAGATAGTGATGGTAGCAAGGGAGCAGCGAGCTCTCGATCAGCTGGAGACTTTACGGCGATGAGTGCTACGGAGGTACTAGGGTAGAGGTGCCCCAGGAGAGAGAGTCAGACCTGTGACTCCGTCTGAGTCAATGCAGACCGTCAGAGACGTGCATTTTACTATGGACGAGCTTATGGGCATGGTACAGTCTCCGCCAGGACAAAAGGTGGTTCAGCCAGCTGCCTCTAGTTCGAGGGCTTCGCGGCCATCACGACAGCGAGACAGAGTGAGCAGAGATCGAGACGAGGCTGATAGTCGACGTAGCCGACCTCGCACTGATGCTGATTAAGAGGACAGATAGAGAGAGAGAGAGACACAGTTGAGTGGCAGCTACCCCTTTTGTACACTGGGGGTATGCCCCTAGGACGTTGTTGCAATGGAATGTAATGGACATGTTTGGCAATGAAGTGAACTATTCTTTAGTGTACTTGTCTTGCTTGGCTTGACATCGTCATCCCTTTTACCTAGTCTCTGCAATACAACTCGATTTCATAATACCAGGGCAATTCTTCTTCCTCCAGGATCTCTTCCAATTCTGTTAAAGATACCTCCTTTAGATCTTCCTTCTCAGCCCTCGCCTCCACAACTTTCCTAAGGTTGGCGTACCAAGGATCTTGAATAGAGGGGGTGTCCAGTCTCTGGATGACGACAGTCTCAGTGTTCCGACTGAGAGGAAAAGATAGAGAGGAAGTGAGTGATGCTTGTGCGTCAGTGAGGATATTCTGAGATCGAGGGGTATGGATGTAGATCAACTTGCGGAAATGCCTAGCCAAGAGCATGACCAAATCCTGATATGGCTTGAGCTTCGGGTCACGGGTGTGGTAAGTGGATAGAACCTACCGCAGAATGAGCTGAGAGTCTCCTATAATGTTCAAATAGCACGCGCCTAGGAGGTGGGCGTACTTTAATCTGGCCAGGAGAGCCTCGTACTCGGCGATGTTGTTGGTAGTAGGAAAACGGAGTTGATAAGCAAGAGGAATCGTTACTCCCTCTAGAGTGAGAAGAACAGTGCCTATCCCTCGGCCTTGAGAATTGAGCGCACCATCGAAGTGCAGAGACCAAAAGGGATGATGCGTAAGGATAGAGAGATGCTCATCAGGGAAATCATCCTAAATAGAATCAGTGTAGGGGATGGAAAGATGGGCGAGGTGCTCAGTGATGGCATATCCTTTGACCACCTTCTGAACGACAAACGTGATGTCAAACTGAGAGAGGAGGCTCTGCCAGCGAGCTAACCTACTAGAAAGGACAGACTTTTCTTAGAGATAGCGAATTGGGTGCATTCTAGAGATCAACCTAACTGGGTGGCCTAGAAAGTAGTGTTTCAACTTCTAAGCTACCGACACTAAGGCGGCACAAGTCTTCTCCATGGCGGTGTACTTGGCCTCTGCTGGGTTAAACAACCTAGAGAGGTAATAAGTTGCCCGCTCTTTGCCTTCGTCATCCACTCGTGCTAAGACCGCTCCTAGGGAGTCCTCAATGATTGAAATTTATAGGATAAGGGGTTTCCCAGGGACAGGAGGTTGTAAAATCGGGGGATTAGACAAATAGACTTTCAAGTCTTCATAGGCCTTCTGACAATCTTCGTTCCATTATGCACGGACTTGTGTTCAGCCAGAGGAGAAATGTGCACGGGGTTTAGCTTCCACGGACTCCGTGAAGGCATACAAGGAGTTTGTTTGAAACTCAAATCATGCACGGAGTATAGCTTGCACGGACCTGACAACAATTGCAAGGACTTTATTTCAGGAGAAATGTGCATGGACTTTGTTCAGTCCAAGGAAGAAAAATGCACGGACCTTGATGTGCACAGACTTATTCTATGCAGAAACATGCACGAAGTTAAGAATGCACGGACTTAGTTAGAAATGCGAAATGTGCATGGACTTCTACATGCTTGAACTTGGTGTGAACAATAGTGCACGGACTTCTACATGAGTTGCACACAACAAGAGATATGCACGGGGTTTGACGTGCACGGACATGGTGAAGGTGTGCACAGACTTGAGATGCAGCCCATCCAACAATATTGTTAAGTCCAGGAAGTGCACGAGGTTTGACTTCCACAGACCTTGTAAAGTCATGCAAGGACTTGTATGAAGCATAAAAATTTACACGGGATTTATGAAAATGTGCAAGGACTTAGTGAGACATGCATGGACATATATTGTAGAGGTAAAATCTACACGTACCTTAGATCCAAAAGATGCAAGGGCTTATAGACATGTGCATGGACTTACGTGTGCTCGGACTTGAGGAAACGTGCATGGACTCATGTGTGCACGAACTTAACAAATGAGCAAACATGAATATGTATGGACTTCAGGAAACGTACACGGACTTAAGGTAACGTGCACGGACTTGATATGCCATGCAACAAAGAATGTACTCGGACTTGTGTATGCACGGACATTGCTTTGACTTGAAACATGCGTGTACTTTAATAAGAAGATGTGCACGGACTTGGTGAAGAATGCAAGGACTTCAGAATGCCTTGGTGAGACAAGCGTGGACTGCTAGGTTTGCACAGAGTTTGGCTTAAGCTTGAAGTAAAGGTGCCTGAAGATAAAGAATGCACGGACTTAATGTTCAATCCAACAAAGAATGTGCACGGACTTGACAAGCAAGTTAACTAACAAGCACAGTCTTACCAAAGCATGCACGGACTTGTCTGTACATGGACTTAGTGTAAAAACATGAATGGACTTTAACACGCACAATCCTCTAGCTTCTTGCTCCTCCACCATTAGCACCATCCCCCAGCTCCAGATCGCCCTCCCTATCTTTCCCACTCTATCATCCCTTCCACCAATATCATCCCACTTCTCCAGCCACCCCCACTACAGATCCAAGGAGCCCCACCACAAAAAACCACATTTTCCCCATCTTCCCCATTATTTGTTGCGCCCTGCTGCTGCCCAGCGGAGCTCCTTCCTGCTACAGCGCCGGCCACCATGGCATATCGGAGCTCCAGAGGGATCACCCTACACCGCCGGAAATCTCTTCCAGTTGGCTTCATCCTCGAGGTGATCCCGCATTCATCTGAGCTCGTTACTGTCTGGGAGGTCCGTTCTCGCCGGAGTGCGCAACTGGCATCTGTGGGGAGACCTGAGCGCCAGTGCAGAAGCTTCAATGGCCACACCCTTGCTCCCCTTGGGGCTCTGTTTGGCCGGGGTGTTCTTTGACCAGTTCTCCTTCCAACCCCTTTGACGGAACCACATTCGGAGGACAGGGCCATTTGTTCTGAATTTTCTCGTCAGAGTGCGCAGGTCAGTTTGCAGAAACATAGTCCTGATACCCTTCTGCTGTGAACCTACTATCTCTCTGCTCCGACCACTCCTGGAGGTCTTCCTGGTCGGAGGTCGAAGGAGACTCATAGATGGACGTATCGGCTTTGGTCCCACATCAATCCGACTCCGGGAGCGCTCGTACCAGCTCCACCTTTCTGCTACTGTGTCCTGATGATAGAACCAGTCAGGACAGAGCCGCCCTGCCCCGGAGTCCGCCGCGACCAGAGGCATCTTCAAGCTGTTCCCCAAAAATTTTGAGGTCTTCAAGCTCCAGCTAGGGAAGTTTTGGCACTGGTTTCACCGTCGTCCAAGCTCACCGCAGACCGTGGAGTCGTCGACAGTGACTGGTGGTCAGCCCATTCCTGAAATCGGCAGATTCGGTCGAGTTACGTCTTCGGCAACTTCGTTGTTTTCTTCCCCCTCCCCTCCTGGCTGGCTTAACACCCCTCCCTACGTAGAGGTAGTATTTTGCTGTAACCATCAATTCCCATCCCCTAGTCCAACCCCCCTATGTGGGCAGTAGTGTTTGTATTATTCATAGGGGAAGCGGCATCGACATTTTGAATCATCTTTAGAACCTATTGACATATTTCATACTTTCAATGAATGCATCACAATTAAATGACTAAAGTCATATTATGATGACTCATAATATTTTTCATCATCAAAACTTCAGAACCACAGGGGACGCAACACTCCACACTCAATCAGCGGACCTAGTTATGGTGAACGAGCTGATGGTGGAATAATTGATCGAAGCAAGGCTGGCAAAGAGGGGTGGTGATGATCATGCCCCCTTCGACATATAAGAAGTGCCATATCCAGCCCATCATGCTGCCAAAAGATTTTCGCCAGGTGTCAACAAGCTACCAAAATTTGACAAATTCGATGGGCAGGGCTCCCCAAAAGAACACATTACATACTATATAGCAGTCATGGGTGACTTGGCGGCAGACAAGTCATACTTGTCGAAGTTTTTCGAGTCTTCACTGATAGGACTTGCCTTTGAATGGTATTCCAACTTACCGGTTGGGTCTATCAAAGACTGGCAAGATATGTAGCAGAAATTTACTGAAAGATTCTACGTCACCGAGGCAGAGGTAACAGTGGTCGAGCTATTGGCGATCAAGCAAAAAGATGATGAGCCTGCTGTAGAATATATCAGGAGATGGAGGGATCTCAGCATGAGGTGCCGACGTCCTCCGCATCCAGAGGATGCAATACAGATGTGTAAATAAAATCTGAAGAAAAAGATATTGAAAAAGATAATCAGAATAGAATTATGATCTTTTGACTGATTAATTGATGTTGTCACGGAAGTTGAAGACTTCTTCGAGAGATATCCCTCACTACTTGATGACCCAAGTCATCAAGCCAGGTAGGTTAATAAATGGCCGATGCTGAAAGCGGTACATGCTATTAGCCTCAAGATGAAAAGGCACAAGTGGGTGCATAATTCTCCTCTCAAGGAGCCTGCTGAATTTCAAGAAAGGTATCCCCGACAGAATAAAAAAAAGAAGCTCTATGCCTTCCCTAGGGATAGGACTCGAGCATTATTCAAGTGGGCTGTCAAATATAACAAGATCACTCTTCCGAAGCCAAAGAGGCTGGACGACGTCAGGAGATGAGATGATCCTTACTTTTGCCCTTGCCATCAAATCTTTGGACATCCTATTGAAGATTGCCAAATATTCAAGGACATAGTTCAAGACTCAATCAAAAGGGGGGAGCTACAAATGGGGGAGCATAGTGTCGATCCCCCACGCCCCCATGAAATACCTACTCCAAGGGCATCAATCAATATGATATCCATATATAAACAATTGTCTGAAGAAGTGCCAGAGGCTTGTAACCGTCCCACCAATGAAAACAGTGTCCAAGCACCTAAAGAAAAATAAAGACATTGGCTAGCATCGTCAATAAAGAAAAGAGCAAGACTAGCATCCCTTTCTACTTCGGAAGTCCAGATTTGTGGAGCCATGGCCCGGCCCACTCCGCCCCCTATAGTTCCTACCTGACATCAAATAGCATCTACTGTGGCTATCAGAGGGCCAATGGACAACATAAAGAAACAAGCCCCGGCGTGGGTAAATGAAGAAATCAGCTCAGCCATGGAACGGCTACAAATCGCTATAGACTGGCTAGAGGAGCATGAGTAGCTCAAGAGCCAACCTATGCAGCTCAAGAAGAATTCCCCTCAAAGACGTAATGAATCTCACCGACTAATGAAAAGAACTAAAGAAAAGGCAAGGGTGTTCAATGCACCAAGCAACCCACTGTGGGGGTAGATGCCTACCATAAAGAGGAAGGAAAAGAAGAATACAAGGGCTAAAATAAAATATGTTGCTCTCTCTTGCAACATGCTATCAGCACCATCCAGTGTGGCTCAAGCTACTGATGAGGAAGATGAAGAAATTTACTTTATACCCAAGGGAGCAAATCAAGCTAAAGCTTCTGCCTCCCATCATGCCGTTGCATCTAGGAGAATATCAAGACACCTGCCAACCAACGAGGGGGCGAAATACCACATTCCTCCTCTGATCGGAGGCATAAAACCTAGGCAGTTCTTCTCAAAGAAACTGGGAGCATCCAACAACAATGATGGGATGTCACTCACCCCAATCAAACTGGAGGTAGAAGGCAGCACTTTCGACCCCTCTTGGCAAGACCAGGCCGTGATGGAATTGCTGTACCAGAAGTAGTAGGAGATTGAAATGTTACAAAGGTGGCTAAATGAAATGAATCTAAGTCCACCTACGCCGCAATCGACAGGACATCTACATGAGGTGACACAAGGTAGTGCTAGCTCACCTGAAGCTTCAGCACGGCTAGTCATACCTTGAATAGCACATGATCTTACGGGGGGCATCCTCCCTCAACCACTCCAACACACAATCCCCTGGGCATGTTAGGGGGCAACTAAAGCATCTACGAGGATGGTGCCAATGAGACCGCGCATGTAGTTGGATGAGCTAAGGGCAGAGCGAACAATGAATAATGTTGTCCTCGATAGATGGCAATCAAGAGGGGAGGGGTGAATTGATTGGCAATAGAAATTTTAATGAAACTACAGATAGTGCTAGAAGGAGATAGCAACAGAAATGAAGCACAACTCTTCTCACCCGGAGATGAGCTCACACGATATAATGCACTGTCAAGGAATAACACTAGCAAGGTTCTCCTTTCATCAAGAAGCCCACATGATTAAAAATGCTGAAGCAAACCACAATGAACATAGGGATTTAAGGTGGTTTGGGTTCACAACTGTAAGCCCTACGTCCACCCCACACAGAGTGAGGATAGGTTCCACTATGAAGTGAAAACAACACACACACACACACACTGTGATGCACATTGCCACATGCACACCTGCACTGCGACAGCAAACGCAAACACACATAGAGTATCTCATTTAAGAAATATTCAGATATACAATGAGCTTTTAGATATGAAATGGATTAACAAAAATCATGCAATGAATAGCTTTGGGTCGCTAGAAATCCCCCTCTTGATGATGAGCAGACTGTGGCTTCTTCAAACTTTGGATAGAGTCAGAGGATGTAGTTGTATCTTTCAAAGGGATGCTTGGAGGATGATGCTCAGCTCGAAATGCTCTTGGCACAGCTTCATATGAGGTGAAGGAGCTTCGAATCTTGGTCAGGATGCTTCTAATCAGCAAGGGGATCGCCCTATTTTCGAAGTAGACAGCTTCTTTTCGCACATGGAAAGGCTCCCCACGAGCTTTCTTCTCCTGCAAGATAAAACAGTGATAAGCCTGAATATTCCTCACTCTCTCTCATTTTTGGGTCACCCTAATGATTGCTTTTATAGCCCCAAGGTTGGGGGGACACGTGTGACAAGATGGGAGCATCGGATCTCCCAACATTCGAAGGGGAGAGCCCCTTTCTTCTCTTCTTCTTCTTCTTCTCTTCCTCTTCTTCTCTTCTCTCTGTGGGGATGCTTCGTGGGTCTACCTCTGCTTCCCTCTGTGTATGTGTGTATGTCTCTCTGTGTTGCTTGTCGTTGTGTATGTGTATGTCTTCGTGGTCTCTTGTTGTTCTTCGGAGAAGAGGGGGTTTTTATATCCCAATGACAGCAAGCTTGGTCGAAGGCAGGAAGTGACGGGCCTTCAATGCAGATTTGACTTTGGCTGTCCTTGGTGGCAGGGGCTAGCTCTCGTGCCGCTTCCTCCATTCGACACCTCAACACAGTCACTACGTGCCAAGGATTTGTAGGGGATGGGTGCCATGTCCATTTTGCCAATGGTGCTGGTGAAGAGGATGCTTGGGTGTGCTGTGAGACGCCATAACCAGCGTGTCGTTAAAGGGATGGCAGGGTGTGTCGCTGGACGGCCACCTTGGGCGTGCTGCTGAAAGGGCCCGCAGGGGCATGCCGGCGAAAACACCCAGCTGGGTGTACCGGTGAAGGCGCAGGCGAGGTGTGCCACTGAGGAGACCAGCAGGGGCGTGCCGGCGAAGGGGGGCACATAGGGAGCGTGCCTCTTAGGGCATCCCCGAGGGTATGCCGGGGAAGGCCCGTCGGGGGTGTGCTGGGGAAGCGACACCGTGGGTGTGTGGGGGAAGCTAGACACCGAGCATGCCGGAGAGGCACCGCTGGGGAGGGGTGTGTCGGGGAAGACCCTTGATCGTGCCATTGAAGGCTGATAGTCGTGTCGTTAAGGGCACATCCAAGCCCATCAAGAACACGACTTGAGACCCGTCTGATTTTCTTCGAGGCCCACGAATCGTGAGCTTATCGAGGGTTGGTTCCTCTTCACTACTGTGACTCCGGAGGCGGCTTCACAGTAGTGTGTGTTTATTCGGAGGGTTTGGATGGGACGCATTCTCCGCATTTTCTTCAATGGCCCCCTCCGACCAGTCCCCCTTCGACGGGACCTCCCAGTCTCCATCGACATCAGAACGTGACAACGCCAACTTTGTTGAAAAGTAGTCTCCCACACGGTTCCAACGCCACCCGCCGTTCACAAAACGGAGTTCGGGAGTGTTCGTGACGCATGAACATGCTGTGATGAATCAACGGTTCAGGTGAACAAGTTTTAGCGTCCTGACTATCAGGCGTTGATAAGAATTGGCGTCCCACATAGTGGGTGTAGTTTCTCAGAAATATGAATATTACGAAATAGCATGCATAACTCAAGAACAATTAGCGTCTATAGTGTAGGGCGCTATTTCAAATAGAGGCCACTGGTGTGGACGCTGATTACTTTAAATCAAGAACTAAACATGATGATTTCAGGAGTTAACAATATGATGAAAATGCACGCATTAATTAGTTTTAACTTGTTTTAATCTTAGTTGGGTCATGGGGTAGAGAAAACCTACCTTTAGGATCGATTGGGTGATGAACAGTTGAAGGTCCTTTTGTAGAAACGATGCTCTGTTCCTATGTTGTGGAACAGTGGGTGGCGAAGAAGGCTTCAACGGAATAGGATGAAGAAGAATGGAAGAAGATGCCCTGCAGGTGATCAGCAGGATGAAGTTGGAAGAAGAATAGCTTCTTCTTGCACGTCCACACAGCAGGAGGAAGAGAGGGAGAAGATCCTCTGCAACACGTTCACAAGACGAAGGGGAAGAAGACTCCACGTCCGGTACTGCAGCAGGAAGAAGGTGGAATGTGCGATAGAGGAAGACGTGCAGGAGGAAGGGAACACAGGGGTTTCGAACGGTAGCAGCAGCAGGACGATGACGTAGTAACAAATGGTCGCGTACGTACGATGGGTTGGGTTTTTATAGAGAGAGAAAATCCTAAACGGGGTGGTGAACGAATGAGGGCAAGGTTCCGGAGGATTCTACGCTCGGTAATGAAAAGGTTTAAAAACCTTCCGAGCGTTGTTCTTTCCCTTCCTAATAAGCAGCCGCATGCCTTGTTTGTATTCTCAAACCCTAAAACTCATTCTGTTCGCTCGAACATGCATAGTTGTGCATGTGTATGGTTGGTTTCAGTAGGGTTGTACGCATACGTGGGCTTTGGGTTTGGGTTTGCAGTGGTGTTGGGTTATTGGTTAATTATATCCACATATATATTTATGTGGTTGGGTGTATTTACGTGGGTTTGATATAAATATTATCGGGCTTTTGGCGTCCAGACTATAGGGTGCCGATAATAATTAACATCCATCATATACTAAGCTAAGCAAGGAATTTGAACCAGCCAAGAGGGGGACCGAGGCTCACCTAGTCGGCGTGAAGACACCGACTTCGGCCGGAGACGGGGGCGAGCGGGGAGGCGAGGGTATGCACCCGCATGCCGCGTCGATGAAGCTTCAAACCTGTGACTTGAATGATTACATGAACTACACCCCTTGCAAGGGGGGGGATCTCGTGGTGGGGGTTAAGTATTACAACCAAAACTACCTCCACACAGGGAGGGGCCTTCAGCCGGCCAAGCTAGAGAGCGGGAGAGCTGAACTATAAACTACACGGACGGCGGAGGACGGTTCTGCCAGCTTCTGGAAGAAATAGACTGATAGTCACTGTTGACGCCGCCACGGACTGTAACGAACTGGGATGATGCCGAAACCAGCGCCAATCTTTCGCTGACTGGTCTAGGAAGGCTCCAAAATTTTCAGGGACGTGTCCGATGTCGTCGCTGGTCGTGGCTGACTCTGGAATCGGGCGGCTCTGCTCGGACTGGGACTACTCAGAAGTTGCAGCAGCAGGAAGTCGATGCTGTCACGAGCACTCCCAAAGTCGAAATTATGCGGGACCAAGATGAACGTGTCCGTGGCTGGGTCCTCCTCGATCTCCAACCAGGAAGGTTGCCAGGGGAGGTCGGGAGTGGATGATAGAGGATGAAGAGTGGGGTGGTGTCTATGCTAGTTTTGAGTGAACTAAACTGCGCACTTAGGGGAGAAAATTTGGAACGGCCAGCTCCGGACTCCAAACGAGGCTCCGCCAGCTGGGTTGGATAGACGACTAGTAGGGGAACGTCCCAGCCAAACGGCGCACCAAGTGGAGTTGGGGTGTGGGCGTAACAGCTTCTGCACCAAGGCTCTGGTCTTCCCTCGGATGCCATATGCGCGATCTGACGAGAATGAACCTCCAGGACAGCCTCAAACTCAGATGAAGGTGGGATCACCTCGCAGACGAAGCTGACTAGAAGAGATTTCCAGCAATGTAGGGTGGCCCCTCTAGGACTCTAGGATGCAGTGGAGTCTGGCACTGTAGTAGGTGGGTGCTCCACAAGGCTTCACCAGGGCGCAGCAAGTAGTTAGGGGGGGTGAAGAAGGAGGGATTTTCTGTGGTGGGAATGACTCACATAAAAATAAGAAAATACAACATATGACTCGAAATAAATACTAGACCATGCCAGATGCTTCCGGGGCAAAGAGACGAGCTGTGACTGTGGGCAAGGGAGGTGATGTCCCCATCATACTCTCGAGATGTGGAGAACTCAACTCCGTCAAGTAAGAGTCCTTCCCTCCTCGGAGGGCGTAGAAGTGATGTCACCCACAAGTCTTCCGAAGGAGGCCGATCCTCCCACCTGAAGAGATAGTGCTCATATACCTTGCTCCTGGTGGCAGTGACCTGTTCATCCAATATTCGCTCAATTCGCTCACGCTGGGCTCCCTAGCTGGTGGATTCTTCTCACGGGTGGGTGCTCTCTCAATGGAGGGGAAGGGCTCAATATCCTCACTGAGTACCACCGTGGGACCCTTATATGGCACCGGGTTAGCCACATTGAATGTGGGGCTCACTCCGTACACCTCGAGAAGAACTAACTCATAGGCATTAATGCCAATGCACCTCAGAACCTGAAAGGGACCAACCCCACGAGGCCTCAATTTGGAGATGGCTCCCGGGGAGAGTCTCTCCATCCTCACTATCACAAAGTCACCCATATGGAATTCTTGATGACGCCAATGAGAGTCAGTCTGCCTTTTATAAGTCTTATTCTTCTTGCTGATGTGCTTGCGAAGGTTTTCATGTAATTTAGTGAATGCTGACCTTCTAGGGGTGATGGGTGGACCTCGGCAACCAAAAGTAGACCAATTATTCTTTGATGCTATGAAGACTATGATGCACCTAGGTGGGCCGGGGCAGTGAAAGGTGCCCCTATCATGCATGGACTTTATAGCAAAGGTTAGAGGATCGGGGCATCCGTAGATGAATCTATCATGGATGGGTGTAGCAAATGCCGGGGGATCCAGACATCCGTTCATGCCCCTAACATATATAAGACTAATGACAAATGATGGAGGAGCATTGCACCCAAATGTGGACCACTTATGTTTCCTACTTGACATGTGGGTGATATGAATGAATGGTCCCAACATAGTGTTTATACCAAGTGGTGTAGTAAGCCTAGACACATGCATGCTTATCGCAAAGGTGACTTCCATGTGCATAGGTGTGGGATGGCCTTTGAACTTCCACTGGTTCCGGTCAACCTGGTGTCACCCAGTGGTTGACAAGTAGCCTTGTGTGTCTCGATAGTTCTGTCCAGTTCAAGACATGGTTCTAGCTACAGTAAGGTATCGTCTTACCTCGTTCTATGTGTCCAGATCTACTGAGGGTCCTTGGTGTTCCCTCAGGTCTCCGCGTGTCATTTTCTTTGCTAGCATCATTTTCCCTGGCTTAGGATTAGACCGATTGGCGGCTTGGTCCGCTATTAGTGACGATCTTGCCTTTGAGTTGTCTGACTCAAGGATCGTTACATGAGTAAGTCTAGTTGCCTTGTCCTGAGTTGTCGACAGTGGTTGTGTTGCCATTGGTGCTTTGAAGTACGTGCGATAGTGCTCTCTTACTTGTCTGTACTTTTGCACCCGTGTTTTGAGTCTCCGTGTCATGTAAGCCTTCACTAGTCGTAGCCTTACGTTACGTTACGGTGTGACGGCTCTTGTAGCGGGGCACTTTCCCAGTTTACAGTTCTTAAGCTAGTTCAGTGGGCCCCCGGTCCAACCACAGCGTCCTTCGGTGGGGGAATACTAGTTAGAAACCTAGCTTAGGCAGTGGGCCAGTGTATGCACACGTGGTCAGGGGCTTTGGACTTGCATCGCCAGACGTGACCCTAACTAGTTACTCGCGACTATTGTACTGTTCTAGTTCTGACAGTGTCTTGGTCTCGGCCTAGTCCTTGCGATAAGGTACGTAGACAAGACACTAGTAGGCGCAGCATAAGACGTCAGTGGATGCAGCTGGCTGTTCTTCTAGTGAGAGGTACTCCAGTCACGTGGCATGTGACTCTTTGCGGTTCTCTTCGCATTTCTTGTGCGTCATGACCTCCTGGGTCAACCCTCTCATGGCTATACTCGAGGTCAGTGTCCTGTCGTATGCATGACATTCTAGTCATGTGTAGGAAAATGTGCACGATGTTCTAGTCACATCGTCTGGGTCTGCGTCTGTCCACATTTTTCCTAGGTTTCTTTGTCTGTTTTGTAGGTCCCTTGCAGTATCGACAGATCGGCAACTCTTGACTTTGTCAGCTTAGAGTCGCCTTCCTGCTGCTGCTTGGATTAGTTTGGGGCGCCAAGGTTAGTTTGGCAGTCGCTTGTCAGGTATGAACTAGAAGCAATACTAAGTTAAGCAGAATTAAACCAGCAAGGAGAGGATCCGAGGCTCACCTGATCAGCGTGAAAATGCCGATCCCGGCCGGAGACGAAGGCGAGCAGGGAGACTTGGGTATGCCCCCGCACGTCGCGCCGATGTAGCTTCGGATGGCGCCCTATTGTTACATGAACTACACCTCACGCAGGAGGGTTGGACAAGGGGTGGGGAACTTAGATTTACATCAAAACTAGCTCCGCACAGGGAGGGGTGCTAAGTCAGCCAGGCGGGGAGGGGAGATTAGCTAAGTCGGTGCCAGAAGGGCACCTCTCTGGTTCTATCCAGGTCTGGGACTGCAGGACAGTGAGTCACTGTTGATGCCGCCACGGGTTGTACCGGACTCAGAAGATGCCAAAACTAGTGCCAATCCTTTGATGACTGACCCAGGAAAGCTCCTGAATTTTCATGGGATCGTCCGGCGTCGTCGTTGGTCATGGCAGACTCTGGATCTGGACCTCTGTGCTATGGCTCGAGCTAGACCCAGGGTACTATAGCAGATGGATGAAGTCGCCACGGCCGCTCCTGAAGTCCAATCGTGGCGGGACCAAGTCGAGGACAACCGTGGATGAATCCTCTTCCAGCAGCAACTAGGAAGAACACCAGACGAGGTCGGGGTAGAGAGAGGGAGCTCATTGAGTGAAGGGGTGTTAGGTCAGGTCCTGAGTGGCCTGTTCTGCGCACCTGGGGGAGAAAAATTGGTAGATGTTCCTCTGGATGCCGAACGGGATGCCGCCTTTTGCTGATGGAATCTGATTGGCTGTAGAAGACCTCGGCCGAACGGCGCCTTCAGCAGTGCTGGGGTGTGACCGTGGGAGCTCCAGGAAGTCACCTCAGGTTGCCCACAGGTCTAGATCTGTGTAGTCGTGGGAGATCGGACCTCCAGGACAGCAGGGAAGTCGAATATAGGTGAGACCACCACAGCGACGAAGCTATCTCGACGAGCTTTCCATCGATATATGGTACGTCTTCAGATGATGCCAAATGACTCCGAGACAGGATCTATAACTCGGGCCTTTGTTGCTGCCTGCAAACTAGATAGGGTATAGTGGTGGAAGGGGGGGATAGTAGGGAGATGAGGATAGGGCTTGGGTCTCTACCTCGGGGGCCAGCTCGAGACCCTCGAACTCCTCCCAAGGAACATATTCCTTCAGCTCGACAGGCCGGATCTCAGGCTGTTCATATTCTTCGAGTCCATCTATAATAGCCTGGAGCCTTTCCACAGTAGGAGTGGCTGCTTTATGTACCCGCATAGGGGTGTGTTCCTTCTTATTGCAGGTGGGCTGCCTCACGACGAGCCGAGGGGCTACATCATGCCATACTGGGCTTGCCGGTGGCGGTGCTGATCGGGGAGTGACTCCCCTCACATGAACTATTGAGGCAGGCCGAGGGACCCATCTTCTTCTGCTCTTCTTTGGTGCAATTTGCCACCCTCCTTGGTCTCGGTTAGGTGCCGAGACGAAGGCTTCATACGTGGCGCGGGTGCTGGCTTCTGCCCACTCTTCAGGCAACTCCTGGTACAGGGACACCATGTTGGCCAAAGACGGCGTGCTGGGCATCTCATGTGGCTGTGGAGGATCCACCTTGTACTCCCCCATGTCTAGCCCTCCCTTTCTTATCAAGGCCTCAATGACGTCCTTGAAAACATAGCAGTCTTCGACGATATGCCCCAGCATCCAGTGGTAGCGACAGAAGCAGGGGTCATCCTTCTTCTTCACGTCACCGGGCCTCTTCGGCTTTGGCAACGTGATTTTATTGTAACTGGTCACCCACTCGAACAGGAGTCGGGACTTATCTCGGGAGAAGGAGTATAGTTTGCTCCTCATCTTCTCCCTTAGTGAGGGGCCTTCTCGTCGTTCTGTGGACCTAGGCGATGGAGGGCCTGTGACCGCTTTGGCTTTTTTCTTTTGTTTCTCGAAAGCCTAGAAGTCCAACGCGTGGACCTCTGGTGGCATCGGCTTCTTTTCGGCCTACCGCGCCCTTTGGCTTGGTGCTGTAGGAGTGGAAGAATATCAGACGAGGAATGCCTCGATCTCGGCCACCATGTTGTTCAGACGATCAAAGGTCTTGACCTCAGTGCCGATCATTCTTTCGAAGATTTCCTTCTTCAAATTTTGCTTGCAAATTTGTACCGCGTCCTCCTGGTGCGGGGGGCGCCTGCACCTCATGCTGAGGTTCCTCCACCTTTTGATGAAGTCGAGTGCTGACTCATCTTACATTCACTACCCTCGCGCAGGAGGGGGGATCGCGGGGAGGGGTAAGCAACGGTTGCCCGTACGCCGGGCTTGGGCGTCCACTCATGACGCAGCCAACTCCTGGATGAAGACCGAAGGATGCTGACGGACGCCTGGAAGTCGGGCATCGAGCTGGCGGCACTGGATGGGGGCGGCGGCTGCTGCAGCAGGTCGGTGCAGTTCTGCTCGGATGGACTGGTCGGCGCAGATGTGGTGCGATGGCCGGTACGGGTGCTGCAGAACTCCAATCGCGGCGGGACCAGGTCAGGGACATTTCTGACTGGGAAGTCTACGAGCCCTCTGAAGGGGGTGGCCGTCCGATCACCTCGCTGGGTGTGGTCGCAGGGACAGCCGGCGTCGGGTTTCTAGGTGAACAGTAGGATAGGACGTCAAAGAATGGGGCAGAACTCCTGGTGCCGATGTTGGAACGCGACGAAACCACTTACGTTGGTTTTGTTACGTCGAGGGCTGAAACTTTTATGAAGACATAATGAACTGAAACTGACAGGAAGAAGGGGTGTCGGGGCCAACTTGAAAGTAGTTTGTCCTGGGTGAACAGGGGCTCTGGGTCTGATGCGCCTGTGGGAGATCAGACGCCAAGGACAGAGACAATGCCAAAAGCAGGTGGGACCACCTCAGACGCGTCAGTGCTTCGGAGAAGCAGAACTCTCATGAAGAGAGCTCTGGCTGAATCTCGCCGGGGCGGGCTGTGAAGCTGCTACCAGATGGGACTCAGGTTTAGACCCGAGCTTGGTGCAGTATCACGAGAACGGGCGGTGAGTGCAGTGCCGAGGTCGGATCGCCGCAGGATCACTTCTGGAACGAAGCTAACTTGATGATGTTCGACTCCACAGAAGGAAGCTTTGGTTGGTTTACACCGTGGATGCCGGGGTAGTCTCTGCAAGCTCAACCCCTGCTACAGGTGGGTTGCAGAGGACAGCAGCAAGGCCTTCTCGATCCACGGGACGGCGTAGTGATGACGGGGCGACTCCGGGACACTGTGGACGCTGGGAGCTGGGGGGGCGGACCTGAGTTGCAGTAGGAGAGGGGGCTGGGGTGTGGGAGGCAGGTGGCTAGGGTTAGGGTTTGTGGGGGGGCGCACTAGCGCCACCCCTATCATCACCTATCACCACCCGGCTCAGCCCAATTTGTAGGCAGTAGCAGAGGCATGAGTTGCAGAACCTGCCCCAAAGTCATCACGTATCTTCAGGTGGCGTTCCATGCATCTCTGGAAATATCGTCGAGGAAGCTTTACAGCTGAGGTGGTCTTGCCAGAATCCGACATCCCAACTACCCGGAAGAGCCATTCTTCTCCGACTGTACAGCAAAGGTCCTGTGAGCAACTTGAAGGCACTTCCAGAAGCTCCCACGGTCACGTCCCTGTGCCTATTCAGGTGCCACTTGGCCGAGAAATCCTTCAACAAGTCTTCTTCCATTACCAAGAAGAGGCACTCCGTTCAGCATCCGGAGCAGTGTTTTCTCAATGTTCTCCCTAGAGTGCACTGTTCTGTCCTCCCTGGGACTGAACAGACCCCTGTCCACTGTTCGGGCCCTCCCAACCGTTTCTGAGATCCTCTTCTGCCCCCATGGGTCACGTTTCAAAGAAGACTCGACAACAATTCCACCGACTCTGGCCACACTCGATTCAAAGTTCAGGAGCACTTGTGGTGGCCTCTTCTTCCTACTGCTGAGGTACCTCTGCTATCCGAACTAGAACTCAGGGACCCTGTTTGCAGCTTGTTCCCAGCCAGCACTGGCGACCAGGGAATTCGAAAAGATTCTAATGTCATCCTGATCTAGTTACGAAGATTTTCCAATAGGTCTCATCATCGTAAAAATTCAGGAGCGGCCGCAGCAGCATCATCTCCGACTGTCTGTCCCCTCTTCCAGAGAACGGGTAGAACCGACGTCGTCCACCTGTTCGGTCTCATCTAGGTTTTCCCCTTCCCCGCCTGGCCAGCTTAGCACCCCTCCCTGCGTGGAGGTAGTGTTTGAATGTAACCTCAATTTCCCTACCCCTAGTCCATCCCTCCTATGTGAGGAGTAGTTCATGTAACATTTAAATAGGGAGAAGCTTCACCGACGCAGCGAGCGGGTGCGTACCCTCGCCTCCTCGCTCGCCCACGTCTCCGACCGGAGTCGGTTTCTTCAAACCAGCTAGGTAAGCTCTCGGCCCTTGCTCCAATTTGTGCTTGTTCAGTTAACATTCTTCAATTGCGCCGTCGGTTAAGGGGAGGACCTTGAGAACATAGAGTTCTCTCTTGGTAGCCCATTCCATGATCCATTTGATCCCATCCTTTGGGAATCTAGGGATGTCCTTAAGGAGCATAGGGGGGAAATTGGTTGGTCGGTGGTAGATCTCAAGGGGATTAGTCTGAATGTTTGTATGCACCACATTTACTTAGAGGATAATGCAAGCCAAGCAGGGAGATGCAGCGCCGGCTGAACCCGAACATGAAAGAGGTAGTCAAGCAAGAGGTGGTGAAATGGTTGGATGTCGGGATCATATATCCCATTTCTGATAGCAAATGGGTCCACCCAACACAAGTTGTTCCAAAGAAATCTGGGATGACCGTGATTCAAAATGAGAAAGGAGAAGAAGTGCCAATGAGACTACAAATGGGGTGGAGAGTCTGTATTGACTATAGAAAAGTGAATTCACTGACAAAGAAAGATCATTTCCCTCTCCCGTTTGTGGATCAGATTCTGGAAAAGTTGGCTGGACAAAAATACTTTTACTTTTTGGATGGATACTTCGGGTACAATCAAGTTGCTGTCTACTCGGAAGATCAAGAGAAAACTACATTCACGTGTCCTTATGGCACATTTGCTTTCAGAAGAATGCCGTTTGGGCTTTGCAATGCCCCTGCCACCTTTCAGCGGTGCATGATGGTAATTTTTTCTGAAATGGTGGGAGAATTTTTGGAGATTTTCATGGATGACTTCTCAGTTTTTGGAGACTCATTTGATTACTGCTTAGAAAATTTACAGAAAGTGCTGGCACGATGCATTAAATCTAATTTGGTGCTTAGCTGGGAGAAAAGCCACTTCATGGTGAGAGAAGGCATTGTGTTAGGCCATGTTGTTTCCAAAAGGGGGATAGAAGTAGACAAGGCTAAGGTTGATCTGATTTTCAATCTTCCTCCCCCTTCGTCTGTCAAGCAAATCCGCTCTTTTCTTGGCCATGCGGGTTTTTATAGAAGATTTATTCAGAACTTCTCTACCATTACTCGTCCGCTCACTAAGCTCCTAGCCAAGGACATTCCATTCCAGCTAGATGAGTCTTGTCTTGAGGCTTTTCACTCTCTTAAAGCGGCCCTCACTCAAGCCCCAATCTTGCAGTCTCCTGATTGGTCGCTCCCATTTAAAATCATGTGCGATGCCTCAGATTTTGCTATTGGAGCTATCTTAGGCCAGAGAATTGATAAGAAACCTGTGGTGATCTATTATGCGAGTTGCAGTCTCGCCGATGCTCAATTGAATTACACCACCACAGAGAAAGAACTTCTGGCTGTTGTTTTTGCCCTAGAGAAATTTCGCTCATATCTTTTGGGGGCCAAAGTCATTGTCTATTCTGATCACGCTGCTTTGAAATATCTGCTCACCAAGAAGGAAGCTAAACCCCGTCTCATTCGGTGGATTCTGTTGCTACAAGAATTTGATTTGGAGATCAGAGACAAGAAGGGGTTAGAGAATGTTGTGGCTGACCACTTGTCTAGGATTGTGATTCCTGAAAGTGCTCCTATGTCTGATTCCTTCCCTGATGAGCAAATTCTTTCCATCTCTCACACCTCAACCCGCTGGTACGCTCACATAGTCAATTACTTGGTAGTTGGATAAAATCTAGAAGGGTGGTCTAGGCAGGAGAAGGATCGATTCTTTTCAAAGGTTAAGCACTACTTTTGGGAGGACCCCGAGCTGTTTTACATGGGTCACGATCAAATAATAAGAAGATGTGTCCCCGAGGAAGAGCAACAACCTGTTTTGAACTTCTGTCATAATCTCGCTTGTGGGGGACATTTTTCAGGAAAGAAAACAGTGGCAAAAGTTTTACAAACTGGATTCTACTGGCCCTCGTTATTTAAGGATGCATATGAATTTGCCAAAACATGTTTGAGGTGCCAAGCTGTGGGCAGTAATTCAAAAAGGGATATGATGCCGCTAAACCTCATTCTGGTGGTAGAAGTTTATGATGTTTGGGGTATTTATTTCATGGGACCGTTTCCACCATCATTTGACAATGAATATATTTTGGTGGTGGTAGACTATGTTTCAAAATGGATAGAAGCTGTTGCTACTAGGACCAATGATCATAAGGTGGTGATGAAATTTGTCAAGAAGAACATATTTTCTAGATTTGGGTGTCCTAGGGCTATGATTAGTGATGGGGGGTCCCATTTCATGAA
Organism: Amorphophallus titanum; assembly: GCA_024336825.1. Taxonomy (NCBI): domain Eukaryota; kingdom Viridiplantae; phylum Streptophyta; class Magnoliopsida; order Alismatales; family Araceae; genus Amorphophallus; species Amorphophallus titanum. The sequence continues at coordinate 7,237,121 of JANBPO010006887.1, read as the reverse complement.
CTTCCAATTCCGAGCTTTGCTTCATAAATATGGCATCACTCATAAGCTCGCTATCCCCTATCATCCCCAAACCAGTGGTCAGGTGGAAGTTTTCAATAGGGAGATAAAGAACATCTTGCATAAAACAGATCGGCCTAATAAGAATGACTGGTCCGAGAGACTAGATGATGCACTCTGGGCCTATAGAACTGCCTTTAAGACTCTCATTGGCATGTCTCCATATCGTCTCATTTTTGAAAAAGCCTTCCACTTACCCGTAGAGCTTGAACATAGAGCCTATTGGGCCATTAAGCAAGTCAACTTCGACTTAACTCAAGCTGGAGCCCAAAGAGCCCTACAACTCAATGAATTGGAGGAACTGCGTAACGAGGCCTATGAAAATTCCAAGATTTACAAAGCAAAAACTAAAACTTTCCATGATAAACATATTCATAGGAAAACTTTTCATGCTAATCAAAAGGTTTGACTTTTCAATTCGAGGCTGCGCTTGTTCCCAGGTAAGTTGAAATCCAGATGGGACGGATCATTCGTAGTTGTTAAGGCTTTTGACCACGGTGCCGTTAAAATTTTAAATCCTAAAAATGGTCACATTTTCACTGTCAATGGTCAAAGATTGAAACCTTATTTGGAAAATGATCAGTTGCAAAAAGAATCCATTGTTCTGAGTGGTCTGGAATAAAACCTTCATGAGCTCTTACGCGTCTGGCTGAAGACGAAAAACTTAGCGCTTTTGGGAGGCAACCCAACTATTTCTCCTTCAATAATTTAGTGAGTCATTTTTCACTTGTGTATGTAGAAGCTCCAAGAAGTCGTCGCCGTCCATGACATTGATGGAGGTTTCATCTCACATATCAGGTTGTCTCTTTCCTACTTAGTGGCATTTATTGCTACATTGACCTTTTATTTTCAATTCTATATGCCATTGAGGACAATGTCATTCAAGTTGGGGGGGAGAGAAAAATTTTCACGATGCATATAGCACAACATGATAGGAGTTCTTTCTTGCATTGCATGAAAGTAGAAAAATGTAAACCCCATTTTGAGTCTCATGATTCATGCTTAAATTAAAAGTAATTCTGGAATAGAAAAGACTAGGGAGAAGGATGATGGAAAATTTAATCAATCTAGCCATGAAAAACTGATATAAGAATCTCTTTCACATAAAACTCAAGCAACAGGAATAATTAAAACATAAATTAACTAATCAAAAAATAGAAACACACCTTCCAAAAGGTAGGACGTCACTACTTAGCAAGAGGAAGCTAAGACGCTGGTGAGTCCTGCTGAGGTTGTGGCGGCACAGGTTGAAACAGGGGCTGCTATGGCTGGGCGAATGGAGGGAACTGCATCGGTCTCGGCCTGAATGGACAGTCTCAAACAACATGGCCTGGCTGATCACAACGAAAACAAACCACTGGCAAAGAACATGGCCTGCCAGGGTGGCCACCATCACACCTCCCACACGATCTCTGCTGACGGACAGCAGATCCCTGACGCTGCTGAGAAGACGAGACTGACGATGGAACAGCACCGGGAGAAGACTGTTGGGCACGCCGCTTCTCACGCTCCGTTAATTTGCTCCTAGTATTCATGGACGGAGGTGCACCACGATTAGCTGGCATGAGAGAGGAGGTTCTAGTTGCGTACGGCTGCCTGGCTTGCTGATCCTCAGACGTCCAAGCCTTCTTAGGTTTCTTGAATCGGAACTTCTTACCCTTGGGCTTAGAGGAAGAAGCACCCTCGGCAGTGGGAACAACGGGAGGAACTCCAAGGACACTTGGTAGATAAACCTGCTGGAACTGCCTAATCGGTTGAGGGATAAGGTGATGCTGCACACCTGGCCGAGTGGATTCAACATGGGCACACACTTGAGATATCACCTGCCCTACTCCAGATTGCAGATAAGGCAGCATGACTTCACTCTGCGTTCCACTCCGAACACCCGTCATGCCTTCCTCAGCTTGGGTGGGAGCCGCTGGAACTTGACTCAGCGCAGACGCATAAACCATCACAACAACCATTGGAGGAGAAGTACCACTTCCCTCCCTAGAAACACGCGCCTTTTGATGACGCGCCATCAAAATCTAAAAGCACATACCGATGAAAATCACATCAACAATCACGAAAAATACCCTAAGCTAGCAGTAGACGACTCAAGTGGACTTGCTCTGGACTAACGCTATGCAATGTCAATTCCTTATACAAGTCCTCAACGCAGCTCTGATACCAACTGTAACGACCCAGAGCTCCGGGTACCGATAACCCGATAACATCGGATCACCAGTAGTGGACAGATTCTCAAAAATGGCCCATTTCATCCCCTGTTCTAAGACCTCTGACGCCTCCCATGTGGCCCGCCTATTCTTTGATGAGGTGGTCCGCCTCCATGGCCTGCCCAAAACCATCATTTCAGATAGGGAGCACTCATTTATAATAGAAAGTACTCCCAACGCAATGCGGTGTCAGTATCATCATACCCCATGATTTATAGCATGTTTTCGACAATCCATCGAGGGGACTAGCATGGATCTCTTGGACACAATCTGTGCCCGATCTTGCATCTTCAAGTTATAAATCCAGCTACTTCTACGAGATAATAATTCCGGCCAATAGTTCAATTTCAAATAATAAGTTTCAAGACCAAGTAACCAAGGCATAGAACATACCAAAGTTGACATGAGATATCAAAGAAGAATTAAGGTACATTATGCAACGGTGGCATTCCGACAGCATAACGTCATTTTTATTAAAGTTCATAACTTATCCTTAACTTGTTAAACATAATTTTACACTCCAGATAATCCTAAGAACATGTAGAAACTCAAGAAAATCAACCCAAAGGTCAAACCTCGGGTTAGACACAATCAGGAACCTAGCGGTTGTTTACTGGATTGTTTCATGAACCAGGCGGTCTAGTATTGGACCGTTTCTGAAAAGCAAAGCTAGAACATGGTAACTTGACTCAGAGAACATGCGGTCAAGGGATGACCATTTGACAGGAAAAAGTGATCATGGTTATGACCATTAGGTAAGCCTTAGCGGTCGCCATGAAGACCATTTGGAACTCAGAAACCAGAAAACATCGATGGTGTAAGTGCTTTCTAGACCAATTTGGCTTTAATGGTATAACCAGCTCAGCGTCCTAGTGGGAATCCAGGGCTCACGGAGACTTACGGAGGCCTTGAAATAAGATCACCTAGTCCAGTAGAAGGAATATCTAATGGAGAGGATTACAAGTTCAAGATGGTGTGCTTAAGTGCAAAGTGTGTAAGTAATAATATCATAACGAAATATGTGTCATGTACTTATGAAAATGACTCATAGATAAGGAAGAATCATGATAAAGCTATGATCAAACTAACTAGACAAGTCAATGAATCATATAAAATCTAAGTTAATTACAAAAGTATATAGCCTCCTTGGCCTCTTTTCTTCCCCCAGTCAAGCACCACCACCAAACTTCTTCCCCTCCCAGTTCCAGTCGTCCGTTCGGCTAACCCTTGGCCTTCACTCCCCTGAGCTGCCCTCAACCAAGTGCACCTCTGCCTCTTCGGCCAACAACCCACAACCCCACTTTCCTGCCCGATACACTCAACTCGCCAGCACCTTCATCGGCACAGCCTCTTCAGCAGTGCAAGCCCTTTGATCTTTGCCCAGTAAACCCTCTATACTTCTTCAACGGCATGCCCTTGGCTCACCCGTTCACCGGTACAGCCCCCTCGAAGCCTTCCCCGGTCCGCCCTTCACCGGCACAACTCTTGCCCGGTGCACCCTCAGCACCCAGCTCCCCCTTCACCGATACACACCTAGCTTCCCCTTCACTGGCACACCCTCAGCCAATCCATCTCTACCGGTGCGCCCGATGCCTCACTCAGCGGCACAGCCCTTTGGCCAGACCCTTCACTGGTGTAGCTCGGCTCCCTCCAGTTGCCTTACCTGGTCCACCTTCAAGCCCCCCTGCCAACACTTTAAACCATGCCTTCCACCCTACTCACTCCTAGAATTTACAGCCAGTCCCTGTCCTTTACCCTTGACACTTGTGGCCAGCCTTAGAGTTGTCTCCCACTCGCCGCTCCCTTCACATTTTTTGAGGTTTTCATCAGAGGTGCTGCTATCTTTGGACGTCCACCTCTAATTGTTGGGTTCCGTCACTCCATATGGACGCATTCCCCGTCTCTTCCTTACGTCCGAGTCAAGGGGAGATTGATGTGACACCACCTTGGGGGTGATAGTCACAAGACTGAAGATCCCTCAGACCTAGCAAGCAAGTAATGTGCGGATCGGTGACTTCACTCAAGCGGACTTACCCGCTAAGCACACTCTCATATCCGTAGGCAATCCGACGATGGTGGTGAGGGTCCAGGACAGAACCTCGCTGCTCTGAAGGTTGGCTAGCCTAGCATTGAACCCCTAAGGGCCAAGGATGCCCCAAAACACGGGCGGCCAACACGCCAAGGGCATGGGTTTAGTGGTTGCTCTCACCTCACTCCGCGGTGGCCACTCAAATGACGAGAAATTTGGATCGAGCGCTCACTCATGGTTTGAAGAAACCAACACCGCTCGAAGACGTGGGCGAGCGGGGAAGTGTGGTTCCCCGCACACTGTGTCGATGCCACTTCCCCTATTAACAATACAATCACTACGCCCCACACAGGGGGGTTAGACTAGGGGATGGGAATTTATAATTACAATAAAATACTACGTCTATGCAGGGAGGGGCGTTAAGCCGGCCAGGCAGGGTGGGGGAAGAAAGCCACGAAGTTGCCGATGAGGTGACTCGGTCGAATCTGCCCGCTTCAGGAACAGGCTGACCACCGGTCGCTGTTGGCGCCGCCATGATCTGAGGTGAACTCGGATGACAGTGAAACTAGTGCCAAGATGACGCTAGCTGGATCAGGAAGTTCTCAGAATTTTTGGGGGATGGCCTGGAGTCGCCTCTGGTCGCAGCTGTCTCTGTGGCAGGTTGGCTCTGCCCAGACTGCTTCTGTCCTCAGGATGCAATAGTAGGACGATGAAGCCGATACGAGTGCTCCCGGAGTCGGAAAGGTGCGGGACCAAAGCCAGCACGTCCGTCTATGAGTCTCCTTCGATCTCCGACTAGGAAGAGCTCCAGAAGTGGTCGGGACAGAGAGATAGGAGGTACATAGTAGCAGGGTATCAGGGCTGGATTTCTGTGGACTGACTTGCGCACCCTGACGAGAAAATTCAGAGCGAGCAGTCCCGACCTCTGAATGCAGTTCCGTCAACTGGGTTGGAAGGAGGACTGGCCGAAGAACGCCCCGTCCAAGAGGCGCACCAAGGGGAGCAGGGATGTGGCCGTAGAAGCTTCTGCACTGGTGCTGATCTACTCTGGCTGGTACAAAGTCCTGGGCGCAGCAGCAGGAAGACGACGCCGCCACGAGCACTCCCGGAGTCAGAACGGGGCAGGACCAAAGCTGTTGCGTCCGTCTACCAGTCTTCTTCAATATCCAATCAGGATGGTCTCCAGGAGAGGTCGGAGCAGAGAGATAGGGGATGAACGGTAGCCAGGTGTTGGAGTTGGTTCTGGTTGGACTGACCTGCGCACCCGGGAGAGAAAATTCGGCATGGACACCCCCGGACTCCGAATGATGCTCCGTCAACTGGGTTGGAAGGAGGACTGGTAGGAGAATGCTCCGGCCAAGCCACACTTCAGCCCTTGGAGATACCCGCGTGGAAGTGGGACCACGTGACCACTGATTTCGTGGTTGGGTTACCGAGGATGTCTAGTGGGCATGATTGTATTTGGTTGCTAGTGGATCGACTGACGAAGATGGCTAGGTTGCTGCTGATCAAAGTCAGTTGGAGCGTGTAGAGATTGGCCCGTTTGTATGTGGAGCAGATCGTCCCGTTGCATGGAGTCCCCATCTCCATCGTGTCTGATCGTGACCCGCGCTTCACATCTGGATTCTGGAGGAGTTTCCAGTGAGCTCTAGGCACCGAGTTGGCATTCAGCTTGGCCTATCATCCTCAGTCGGATGGTCAGTCCGAGCGAACCATCCAGACTTTGGAGGACATGTTGTGATGATGTTGCTTAGAGTGACAGGGGAGTTGACCCACCATTTGCCGTTAGTGGAGTTTGCCTACAACAACAGCTATCAATCGAGCATTGGTATGGCTCCTTATGAGACATTGTATAGGCGACCATGTCGGACTCCGCTTGATTGGTTCGAGGTGGGCGAGCGTGTCCTGACCGAACCTGATTTGGTGCAGCAGTGTATTGTGGTGGTGCATTTCGTTCTTCAGAAGATGTTGGCAGCTCAGAGCCGGTAGAAGAGTTATGCCGATCAGAGGAGGCGACCTCTCAGCTTTGCTGTGGGAGACCGAGTTTTCCTGAGAGTTTCTCCCATGAAGGGCGTAATGTGCTTCGACAGGCGTGGGACGCTGAGTGCCCGCTATATTGGTCCTTTTCTCATTGTCGAGCGTATTGGGGAAGTTCCTTATCGGTTGCAACTACCTCCGGAGCTATCTGTCGTGCATGATGTGTTTCATGTGTCAATGCTTCGGAAGTACATGCCCGATGATTCCCACGTTCTAGAGGACACCGTTTGGCCTGAGGTGACCCCAGATTTGTCACTTCCAGAGTATCCTGTCCGTATCGAGGATCGGTGGGAGCAACGCCTGCGGAACAAGGTTATTCCTCTCGTTAAGGTGGTCTGGCAGCGTCATTCTGGTGGTGATGCATCTTGGGAGCGGGAGGATGAGATGAGGGAGCTGTATCCTTATTTGTTTGTGTGAGTCTTTCCCCTGTTCCCGTGCTTTCGTTCTTAAATGTTTCACATCAAGTAAGCTCTTACAAAATGCACGAAAAAGAAAATCTTTCTTCAAAATAGAAAGTACACATAAGAAGAGTACAGACAAGAAAGGAGAAAGAAGGGAAGCAAAGAGACATCAGGCCTTGGGCCCATTCTGTGGCTTGGGAGACGATGGCTCTTCGGCGCCAAATGATCTGCACTAGCTCCCTCGGCGACGGCCGACCTAGCCACTGACCCCACCGGCGTGGGAACTGCCTCGGCGTTACGCCCTCCCCAGCCGGAGTTAGCGACCCCTCGGACACGGAAGAATCTCCTTGGCCGGCACCCTCGCTCAGTGCCGTGCTAGGAGAGCCAGAGGACGTCGCATCTGAGTCATAGCATTGCCCGGATGGGAAAATAACCACCCCTGGTGCCTTCCCCTCAGCCCAAAAGATGGCTCAGCCATAGCCCTGGGCGAACCCCTTCCGGACGCCCCGGTGAAAGCCCGACTCATAGTACGAAAGGGCAGCCTTCTGGAGGTCGGCCTGGTAGGCCTCTGAGCGCTTGTACTACACCGAGCGCCTCCACCCCTGCAGACTCCACCTTGCTTACGAGCTCGGCGGACTTCCGCTCTGCCTCGATCGACTTCTCCTCTGCCTCAGCCCGTGTAGCTTCAGCCTCCATCTAAAGTCACTCGGCCTCCTCAGCTTGGCCCGCGACCTCAGCACGCTTAGTTTCTCACTGACCACCGTGCTCGGTCTGGGCCGCGTGCTCCTGCTCCAGAAGCTTGCTCTTCAGCTCAAGAGAAGCGCGGACCTGAACCAACTCCTCGGCCAACGCCTGAGCCTCTGCCTCGCTCGACCTTGCCCACTCCTGAGACAAGGCACTCTCCCGCTGAAGCTCCTCGAGACTGGTCGTGAGCCAAGCGATCTTCTTATCAGATGCACTAGCGGCCCACGCAAGAGTCGTTCGCTCTGACTCTGACCGAGTGTACGCGTCGGCCATGGTAGCCCCCATCTGGGCCACGAGCAGGCTGCCCTCCATGATCAGCTCGAGGATTGCAGACGGAGAATGCTGCTTATCTCCTCCTTGTTGTGCATATGTTGTTTGGCTTTGATGCTAGCAACATATATTGTTCTGTTTTGATGATAGTAACAAAGTAACTATGGTTGAAGTCTATGCCAATGAGAGTAAAGTCCATGCATATTCTGTGGTTTAAGTCCATGCACATTGGGGTTAAGTCTGTGCATAATTGGGCAAGTCCGTGCATATGCACAGGGTCAAGGGACAAAGTCCGTACAATGCGGGCAAGTCCGTGCATGTTTGGTGAAGTCCGTGCATGTTCTAGGGTAAGTCCGTGCATATGCATGGGGTTTCGGATGAAGTCTGTGCACATTTTGGGGTAAGTCCGTGCACATGCACGGGGTCAAGGGCAAGGTCCGTGCATATGCATGGGGCATGGTTGGGGTAAGTCCCTGCATATGCACGGGGTTTGGGATGAAGTCTGTGCACGTTCTGGGGTAAGTCCGTGCATATGTGCAGAGTTAGGGTGAAAGTCCATGCAGATGTGCAAGTTCTGAACTGAAGTCTATGCAGATTTTGGATGTTAAGTCCGTGCATATGCACGGGGTTGAAGAACAAAGTTCATGCACGTTTTGGCCAGGGTCCTTGCGAATGCACAGGGTTAATGGATGAAGTCCGTGCATATGTTCAGGTTGTGGGATGGAGTCCGTGCATATGCACGGATGCAGGTTTTGGGGCGAAGGGGCAGAGTCTAGGCAAATGCACAGGGCTGAGTCCATGCAGGTTCTGAACGAAGTCCATGCAGGCACGCAGGGTTCGTGCAAGGGACGAAGGCCAAGTCGGTGCATGGGCAGGCAAGGTCCGTGCATGTGCAGGCAAGGTCGGTGGACGTGCGAGTAGGGTCCGTGCAGGTGTGCAAGCAAGTCCGTGTAGATGCAAGATGAAGTCAGTGCATGTTCAAATGGGGTCCATGCATGAAGGACAGAGTCCATGCAAACCTAGACTAAGTCCATGCAAACCTGGGCTAAGTCTACTCAAGTCTGAGAATGAGTCCATGCACATGCAAGTTAAGTCCATGCAGACACACAAGGTTCGTGCAAGGGACGAAGGCCAAGTCAGTGCATGGGTAGGCAAGGTCCGTGCACATGGGGCCTGAGGCTGAAAGAAGGTCAGTGTACATGGGGGTGATGTCAGTGCACATGCTGGCAAGGTCAGTGCACGTGCAGGCCAAGTCAGTGCACCTATGGAATATGCCAAGGACAAGGTCAGTAGCCCATATAATTGGGCCCAATAACCAAACTAATCAACCCTATGACACTTAACTTAGGTACATGACTCAAATAAAAGGGAAAACACATCAAATGACTCAAATGGAAAGCTCAAAATGGATAATTGGGGCCCACATAAAGTGATGCCTGAGCTCACACAACTCTAGAGTGTGACGACGACCCGGGCCATAGGGAGTCATGGGTGATGCCTCCATCATGATTGCAGGGTCGGCATCCTGACACGGTTGCTTTCCCTTTGACATTTTCAGAAATTCCAGGAAGGAAGGGGTGGCAGTGCTACCGCCACTCTGGTTGTAAAGGCCTGACGGAGGAGGGATTTGGGCTCCCCTGACCTCCAGGGGAGGTATCTTATAGGGCTGCTCACCCTTGAATATAATATTGTGGTTAGTGGGCGACTAGCGCCCCCATTTCCTGCCTGACCGGGTTGCATGAGTAGCGGTTGCGGCCTCAGCCCGACTTCCCTTGGCAGCAGGTGTGAAGCATATCTCCTCTTGCTCCTCTTCGCTAGGAAATTAAAGAGAGCTGAGAGGGTATTGCAGGATAAAATTAGCTCCTTTTTGTCCCTACCAGCCTTTCTTTTCTTCTTTGGTTTTTTCTTCTTTTCTTCGTCCGGTGCTTGCCCCCAGAACAGGATGGCAGCCTTGTCAGATGCCTTGTCAGCTTCTTCCTCCTGGTTGAGTGAAAGCTAGTGTAGCTCCTGCCACGGGGCATGGTCCCGCATTAGCAGAGACTTCAGTTCAGGCTATACATATTCAACTAACCCATCTATATAGTTTTGCAACCTCCAAGCTTCAAGGCTGATTTCCTTGGTCACTGGTAGCGGAGTCTGTCTCCTCCAATTGTGTGTAGGTATTCTGATGACTGCAGGTGGATAGATCCACATAGGTGCTGCCACGGGTGGAGTAGATTGTGGTGCGACGCCACGAATGTTGGGTCTCCTCTGGAGTTGTTCAGCAGTATGTAGACTACTGTGAGCTGAAAGTGTTTTGACTAATTGGCAACAGTGGTGTTGACCAAGTTGACTAAGAATGTGACTCTGGTGACATCATATTGACCATGGTAATATTGAGCATTTTGATGAACTTTTATGCATGCCAAATCTTCATATAGGCTTCAGAAGTTGCATAAGAATGGATACTTGGATCCATTTGATTATGAATCATATGCAACTTGTGAATCTTGTTTGATGGGTAAGTTGACCAAATCTCCATTTAGTGGACATGGAGAGAGGGCCAAAAACATATTGGAACTAATACATTCAGATGTATGTGGTCCAATGTCTACCCAAGCCAAAGGTGGCTACTTATACTTCATTACATTCACTGATGACTTCTCCAGATTTGGATATGTGTACTTAATGAAGTACAAGTCAGAAGTCTTTGAAAAGTTCAAAGAATTCAAGAATGAAGTTGAGAAGCAAACTGGAAAGAGTATTAAAACTCTTTGGTCAGATCGAGGAGGTGAATACTTGAGTACGGAGTTCATACAATTATTAAAGGATAATAGTATCCTTTCTCAATGAACTCCTCATTACACACCACAGATGAATGGTGTATCAGAAAGGAGAAATCACACCTTTTTGGACATGGTGCGATCCATGATGAGTTTTTCAAAGTTACTAGTATCCTTATGGGGAAATGCGCTAGAGTCAGTGGCATATGTTTTGAATAGGTTTCCCAATAAATCTGTCTTCTACTCCATATGAGATATGGAATGGTAGAAAGCCCGACTCTAAACACATGAAAGTGTGGGGCTGTCTGGCCCATGTGAAGAGACATGACCCAGATAAATTGGAATGTAGAACCGATAAGTGCAGGTTTGTTGGATACCCAAAAGAAACAATTGGGTATTACTTTTACTACCGTAGTGAACAAAAGGTGTTTATTGCCAAGAGAGTTGTCTTCTTAGAAGAGGAATACCTTATCCAGGAGGACAGTAGGAGTAAAGTAGTTCTGGAAGAGGTTCTAGATCCAAAAACCATGCAAGATTCATAAGATGAGCCATCGGTCCCGAAGCCCATTCAGGAATACACATTAGTACCCCATAGGTCTAGTAGAGTACCAAAACAACCTGAAAGATATGTTGGACATGTCGATGAAGGTGCATCTTATACTAAGGATGGTGATCCTCAGACCTACATAAAGGCCATTCAGAGCCTACACTCTGGGAAATACCCAGAAGCCATGAATTCTGAGATGCAGTCCATGTACACCAATCAAGTTTAGAACTTGGTAGTTCTGGTGAGCCCTCGACGATCGAGATGTTCCAAGCCCTCATGGATCGTCTCGACACGCGTATGGATGGTCTTAGTATGCGTCTAGATGGCGTAGGAACGCGTCTAGAAGGGCGAATGAAAGCCCTCGAGGATCGGGCCAAACTTTCAGACCAGTCGATCCAGGGTCTTGTAGGGAGGATTGCCGTCCTTGAGAGGGGTCCAGTGGCGGCACAACCTACGCCGACGGAAGGCCAACAAGAGTCAGTGTAGCAACCAGCTATGCCAAGGGCTCCGGCGGTAGAAGTTGGATGGCAACGGGTGCATGTGTTGGATGACTATGCATCTAACAATGAGTATGGGGGTCACGGTCGTCGGCAGCCGCGACGGAATCGGGATGACGATGCGGACGACCGTATTCTGAGGAGCATGCGTGTGGACCCTCCCCTTTTTAGTGGGTCCTTGGACCCAACGGTATATCTAGATTGGGAGGCCGGCATGGATCGGTACTTCGAGTGGTTTGACATGTCAGACCACCGGAGAGTCTGATACGCTAAGATGAAGTTGCATGGGCAGGCCCAAACTTATTGGACCAATGTCGAAAGCCTGTTAATGCAACGACGTCAACTCCCGATCGGTAATTGGGAAGACATGAAAACCAAGTTGAGGGAGAAATACCTTCTTGCATCTGATCGCCAACGTCTCATAGACAAATGGCAAAGTCTCTCCCAAGGGAACCGATCCATGACCGAATACACCACCGAGTTTGATGAGTATTATTTGCGGTGTGGAGTTACGAAAGAGAGCACCATGACCATATTACGCTTTCGGAGAGGTCTGCAGCCAAACTATCAATATGAGTTTTTTCGCCGCAATATGACCACTTTGGAATAGGCGTATCAGGTTGGTCTTGAATTGGAGCAATTCGAGGCTGAGTTTGAGTCTCCCCATCGGTTGGGCTACTTTTCTCTTCGTAGTGTCGAGCCCCGTGTGATGTGACACGGACCTGGACCTACTAGCAAGCACAATTCACAACGCAAACGGATCGTAATTGGCGGCTGACTCACTCGACACTCACCCGAACCCGTGGGTGACTCGACGATGCCGAGTGGAGGATGTGGGGGCTGGTCCCTTGCTGGTAGAGGGCCAGTAATGGGATGCTCATGAGATGCCTAGATGATGATGAAGCTTGGAAGGTGGCCGAAGCTGCCCATTCTAGTGAGTGTGGAGGTCATGTTAATGGCCAGGCTCTAGCAAAGAAGATCCTTAGGCAGGGCTACTACTGACTCACTCTAGAGGAAGATTGCTCCCTCTATGTCCGAAGGTGTCTTAAGTGCCAACTCTACACTGACAAAATTCATGCTCTAGCTTCATCTCTTCATCCTCTTTCTACTCCTTGGCCATTCTCCATGTGGGCTTTCGACATTGTCGGCCCGCTCGGTGATCCTAACTCTCAGACCAAGCAAAAGTCCTTCATCCTTACTGCCACTGAATACTTCACCAAGTGGGCTGAAGCCGAAGCATACGCGGAGATCAAAGCCACCACGGTGTGCCGCTTTATCATAAAGAACATCATATCACGGTTCAGAGTGCCAAGCAGCATCGTCACCGACAACGAACCCCTGTTCGTCTCTCAAGAGCTCCAGGACCTATGTCAGAAGTTCAATATTGCATTGCATCATTCATCTCCATATTACCCCCAAGGCAACGGCCAAGCCGAGGCTATTAATAAAACCCTTCTCAAAATCATAAAGAAAATATGTGAATCTCACAAATTCTCTGATTGGCCAGAAAGGTTAGTGGAAGATCTATGGGCTTAAGCACCTCCGTTCATACTCCTACAGGGCAAACCCCCTATGCTCTCACCTACGGAGTGGAGGCGGTGCTCCCGTACAAGATCTTGATCCCTTCCCTAAGGGTACAACTCGATAAGGAACTTAATCTCGATGAACGTCGAGAGGCGTTGCTCATCTAGTTAGAACTCTTAGATGACAAGAGGATGAATGCGGCCGATAACGTATCTATTTATCAAAAGAGAGTTTCATGTTATTTTCAAAAGAAGGTAAGTGAGCGTAAATTTCAAACAGGTGATATGGTTTTGAAATGCAAGTTCATTCGATCTGCAGGCCCTAGGTCTAAATTACAACCTAACTGGGAAGGGCCGTTTATCGTTAAGGAAGCTTATCCAGGGAATGCTTATCATTTAGTAAATGTAGAAAGTGAGGAGCTCGCTCACGCTTGGAATGGGCTGTATCTGAAGCGTTTCTTTTCTTAGAGTTGGAGAAGGTGCACCGACCTTATATGCTGGATGCAAAATGTGCACTGACCTTGTTTAGCACAAGGCACAATGTGCACCGACCTCATTATGCATGATGCAAAATATACTCTGACATTTTATTGCATACTAGCAAATGTGTTCTGACTTTGTAAGTGCACAGACCAAATGTGCTCGGACCTGTATGAGGCAAGATGCAATTGTGCTCTGACTTTGCAAGTGCACAGATCAAACGTGCTCGGACCTATATGAGGCAAGGTGCAAATGTACTCCGACTTTGCATGCTGTCATGCAAATGTGCACCGACCATGTAGCAGATGTGCACAGACCTTGCTATGTGCTAACAAAAGGTGCACTGACCTTCTATGTACATGAATAGTAACGTGCATCGACCTTACGGTCTCATGTGCACAGACCTTCTATATGCAACAGTAATGTGCATTGACTCTGGATTGAATGTGGTCGGACTAAGAATGTGCTCAGACTTTAGTGTAGCTAAGGCAAAAACATGCACCGACCTTAGTCTACATAAAACAAAAATGTGCATTGACCTTTGTTAAACCATATGAAAACATGCATTGACCTTTGACACTATAACATAAGACATGCACTGACTTGATGAGAGAATAGAAGAAATGTGCATGGACCTTTGTTGTTTGAGTCCTGAATATGCATCGACCTTAGTGTCTAGGTGCCTATATGTGCGTCAACCTTTGTTCTGACATTTAGACAAAATTTGTCTTGTTTAAATGAAGGATCATATGCATTTTAGATTTAATATGATTCATAGCTTGTTATTATCAAAACTCGGGTTCCAACAGCTAGGTCTTGGGATTGCGGAGCTACGGCTGAAGGAGAGTGAGGAGCGCTATCAGAGGGGGCGAGAGCGTACAGCGCGTGCTTGACAGTCTGGCTCCTTCTCTGTTGGCAACCTCATAGTCTCCTCAGCAGAGGAGGGTTGTCACGACCCGGATCCCGGATACTAGTTATATCGGATAGGAGTATCAAGTATACCTGATACCACTTGGAACCCGCGAGGCCTCCCAAGGGCGGTAAAGCCCCTAAAGGGAAAAAAGGATTGTCATGGGGTACATTGAACTGACAGATATAGCAGTAAGCAATAATATTTCATCACAAGGAAAGAGAAAGCTACTCTATCGGGATCTAAAATAATGCCATAGTTTTATAAAATAGTTTAAACATGGCGTACATGCATAATGGAATGCATTAGGAACTAAGCTTACATCTTTTAGAATGTCAGGGAACGTAATGGACTAAGATCACCCTGTTACAAGGTGTGACGGATCAGGGTAGGGGTGTTACATTACTTGTGACGCGCCTCCATCGGTATGTTATACTCACCCGAACAGTTCAGAAAATACAAAGACAGTCGCACAGACTGTACCACACCAAGCATGGGGCATTACACTCATGTAACGTGCCTTCTAGGGGCCGTTACACTTACCAGAACGTCAGGAAATCCACAGTTTTAAACAAGAAATATAATGCACCATGGCAGGTGCGCTACATGAATCTAACGCACAGGGTCAGGTCCGTTAAAGGCACCCAAACACCTAAAATCCATAGTTTTTGAACAGAACATAACGCACTAAAGATGGTGCGTTACGCGACTACGACGGACTAGGGCTGGGCCGTCAGACTAACAACCTATCTCAGTCAACAGTCAAAGAAATGGCCAATGGTCAAGTAACGGACCAGGGTTGGCCCGTTACCATTCAGGTAACGCACCAGTAACGGTGCATCAGGGGACTGTAACGCACCAGGGGTGGTGCGTTACACCGATTGGGTTGCGAACTTGCGGAGTCTGAAACTGAACCTCCTCCCGGTCGACTGAAATCGATGGGAATCATGGGGAAACTAGTTTTTCTAACAAATCACCCTGCCATACCAACATTCCATAACTAAACATGCCATTCAAACTTAAAAACGTTAGCCATGGAGTCAATTTTATGAATTTAAGGCTAATTAACACTAGCATGGAAGATTGCACGAAAACTGAGAAAATTGGCGTCGGACCATGACGCATGTGGTATCAGCGGGTTCCTAGCGAGGAGAAGATTCCATCCCCCTACCTCATACACGATGGGAATGGCATTTGAGGCACGAACGAACGAAGGGGTGCCGCGGCTCCACTCAGCCCGACCCGCCTCCGCGCTTTGCGAATCGAGGGAAGAAGGGCGTCACCGCGACCTGCGCGACACGACCTTTCCAACGGTACCTCCCTTGCCTCGATCATCAGACGACCCATGTTGATTGTCACCCCATTCATCACATTATAGAACAGAAATCTATGAACTTCTGTAACTTCATTTTCTGCCTTTGGATATATAAGGGTGGTGAACATGTGATGCAAAATATGTTGTAATGGAGGGAAATGGTTGGGATTCAGCTTGATTAGATTGCTGACTCCATGCACGTATTGACTACAAGTCATGAGGATGAAAGTGTCCTCATTAAGTCCATGTCCAAATGCCAAGTTAGCACCCATATTAGTAACCCCTAGGGCTTGTGCAAACAGATCTTGATCAACTTGAATTTGAACCCCTTAGACTATAGTAAAAAGGATCTAATTCCTCACAATGATATTTCCATAGAATTGCTGAACTAGGTTCGGATAATACCTTAGGTACATTGTCATAAAATCTATCCAACCATCCTGAACTTCAAAGATACCGCTCAAATCTGGAAGGAATTCATTCATCTCGTCGAAGTCGACTAGACAAGGATCCAGAATAGGCCGTGGCCAGATCGGTGGTGCCCGTGGACGTGCAGGAGCTGCAGGAGCTCGCTGTGGTGGACGGACTGATCCTTCATTACCCCTGGTGCTAGGCTCTCCCTGGGTGAGATGCCGAGAGCTTCTTCTAGGTCCCATCCTGAGCAAGGAACTCTATGTGGAGACCCTTGAAGATCAAACTTAAATCTTGAGGATAAAGAAGGACCAAGAGACACTCCTAGGGCTTGGACGGATCTCTTCCACAATCTGGAACACTGGGAAGAACTTCACACTCGCACAAATGGCCGCCGAGGTTTCGTCCTGAGATGGTGACGAACCGATCGGATCTTGTGCGGGTTGAAGAATAGGGAGTTTCTTGGGATTGAGAGGTGAAGAGATGGTGTGATAGGGTTTGGGGGATATGTTGGAGAAGGAATGGAAGTGATAGAATGGAGAATGGAGGGATTAAACCCCCTTATGAATTGGGTCGGTCGCGGGTCGGCCAGCCCAGTTCGTCGATTTCAGTCGACTGAACCGGGGCCATCAGTCGACCGAAATGGTCGACTGGCCCAAAAAGCTCATTTTTCTTCTCCTTTTTTGTTTATTTCTTCTTTTCTTTTCTTTTCCTCCCTTTTTTTTGGGAAAAATCAAAAAAGCTTTAACCCAGCTAAGGTGAAAATCCGAAAGGGCGCCTTAGGCAAAAATGGATACCCCTCAGTGTGAAAATCAGTAAGGGTGCATTGGAAAAAGCTAAAGGGGGCCGGTCCTGGCGAAAACTCAAAAGGGCGGTAGGGCCGATAAAGTGATAAAAAAAAGAAAAAAGGCATACATGTGAAGAAGGATAGAAGTAAAGCTACTGAATTCTGTCCTTTATTCATCAATGCTGTCCATGGAGCCCGAGACAAGCCCTCGGGGATAACTCAAATAAAAATGGGGTGCGAGGGCCCTATATACAAGAAGGAGTCAAAGCTCATCAAGCTCCGGGTCCGCTCCTCCTCAACTCAGCAAGGAGAGTCTCGCATCGAAGAATCTCCTCTCGGAGCTCATCAAGTCGGGAACGACACTCCTCTACCTTAGCCTGGGCATTGCGATGCTCGACGTCAGCCTCCCGAAGCTCTCTCTGTAGCTCCTCCACCCGAAAAGAGGCCCTCCGGCTACGCTCCTCAACGCTCTCGACCAGGGTGTCCACCTCAGCCTGGGCTCTCTGAAGTTCGCATAGCTGCTCCTCCTGCTCCTAGATCTGTAGCTGGGTCCTCAACCTCCACTCCTGTGTGAGGTGAAGGCGAGCTAACTCGCCCCATAGCGCGGCCAGCCTCGTCGCCCATGCATTTCGGGGAAGGCCTAACGTGTGGTAGCTCCTGGTGAATACCTCCAGGTTACCCCTCAAAGCCTCTGCGGCGGGCAACGGGTCAACCTGGATTAACTGATCAAGACTCTGCAAAAGCTGATCAGCCATGGTGGCATTCAATGCCACCCCAAGTGCAGGGGCGTCAGGCCACTCAACCCCGAGGGCAGGGAAGTCTGCAGGCACCTCTGGAGCTTCCCCTATGGGAGCTGCAACCAAAAGAAGAGATGGAATAAGTGCCTGCTCGCAGTCAAAAATAAAAGGACATGCACGAATAACCATCAAGGGCACAATATGGTGGTATACCTGAGGCTGCCGCCGAAACATGTCCCTCCTCAATAGCCAGGGAGGAATCCCTAGCAGAAGCTGAAGCTGGTTCACTAAGCAGAGCATTTGTGGCCTGGTCCTCTGCAGTTCAAGTAACAGCATGTGCGTACCAGCAGTAGTCGGTCTGTCCTCTTTCTGTACATTTGACCGGGGTATGCCCCGTGTAGTTGTACTTGTGGACCTTTCTTTCAGTTGTGGGACTTGTACTGTTGTAATTTCTGGACTATTGTATATATTTATCACGCTATTAGTTTATTTTACTTCCACACTTATTAATTAATTATTATTTAAATTAATTTACGCATTGTAATCCCAATTCGTTATACAACTCCTCGACAAACTCCTCCAACCCTTCAGGGGCCTCATCAGCCTCTTGGGTGACATCCCCAATTCTTGGTGGCGGTGATTCGATACTTGTATCGGGTTATCAGTACCCTGAACTCTGGGTCGTTATAGATGGTATCAGAGCAGCATTGAGGATTCGTGTAAGGAATTGAAATTGCATAGCGTGGTCCAGAGCAAGTCCACCTGAGTCGTCTACTGCTAGTTTAGGGTGTTTTCCGTAATTGTTGATGTGATTTTCATCGACATATGTTTCTTAGGTTTCGATAGCGCGTCGCCAGATGGCCCGAATTTCTAGGGAGGGAAACGGTGCTCCTCCTCCGATGGTTGTCGTGATGGTTTATGCGCCTGAGCCGAGTCAAATTTCAGTAGTTCCCGCCCCTGTGGTGGAAGGCTTGCAGGTTGTTCAGCATGGAACGCAGAGTGAAGCCGTGCTGCCTCGTCTGCCATCTGGAGAAGGGCAGGTGATATCTCAAGTGCATCCCCAGGTTGAGTCCACTGAGCCAGGTGTGCAGCATCACCTTATCCCTCAATCGATCGGGCAGTTGCAGCAGGTTTATCTGCCGAATGTCCCCGGAGTTTTCTCCATTGTTCCCACTACCGATGGTGCTTCTCCTTCCAAGTCCAAAGGTAAGAAGTTCCAGAGATTCAAGAATAAGGGACGTGAGAAACGACGTGCCCAACAGTCTTCTGCCGGTACTGTCCCATCGTCAGTTTTGTCTCCTCTGCAGCGTCAGGGATCTGCTATCCGTCAGCCGAGATCGTGTGCGAGGTGTGGTGGTAGCCACCCTAGCAGGCCATGCTCTTTGCCAGTGGTTTGTTTCCGCTGTGATCAGCCAGGCCATGTTGTTCGAAACTGCCCGTACAGATCGATACCGGCGCAGTTCTTCATTCTTCCTCCTTCCACCCACCCTCCAACCTAGCAGCTAGCCCCTCCACCATTAGCACCTTCTCCTGCTCCAGATCGCCCTCCCCATCTTTCCCACTCCATCTCCCCTTCCTCCAACCTCATCCCATCCCCCCATCCACCTCCCCTGCAGATCCAAGGAGCTCCACGACAGAACACCCCACTTTCCCTCCTTTTCCCCACTGTTCACTACGCCCTACTGTTGCCCAGCAGAGCTCCATCCAGCTACAGCACCGGTCTCCTTTGCAGATCGGAGCTCCAGAGGGATCACCCTATACTGCTGGAAATCTCTTCCAGTCGGCTTCATCCACGAGGTGATCCCGCCTTCATCAGAGTTCGTGGCTGTCCGGGAGGTCCGTTCTCACCGGAGCGCGCATCTGGCATCTGTGGGCAGACTAGAGCGCCGGTGCAGAAGCTGCCACGACCACATACCTGCCACTCTTGGTGCGCCACTTGGCCGATGCGTCCTCCTACCAGTCCTCCTTCCAACCCAGTCAACGGAGCTACATTTGGAGGCCGGAGCTGTTCGTTTCGAATTTTCTCTCCTGGGTGCGCAGGTCAGTCCACAAAAAACCAGCACTGATACCCTACTACTGTGCACCCTCTATCTCTCTGCTCCGACCTCTCCTGGAGGCCTTCCTGGACGGGGATTGAAGGAGACTCATGGAAGGACGCGTTGGCTTTTGTCCCGCACCATTCTGACTCCGGGAGCATTCGTGACGGTGCCAACTTCCTGCTGCTGTGCCCTGAAGACAGAACCAGCCAGAGCAGAGCCGCCCTGCTACAGAGTGAGTCACGACCAGCGACAAATCCGGGTCATCCCCCAAAAATTCTGGAGACTTCCAGAACTAGATAGCAACGTATTGGCGCTGGTTTCGGCATCATCCGAGCTCGCCACAGACCGTGAAGCCATCAACAGCGACCGTTGGTCAGCCCGTTCCTGAAGCTGGCAGAATAGGCGGAGTGACTTCCTCGGCAATCTTGCGGCCTTCTTCCCCCACCCTGCCTGGCCGGCTTAACGCCCCTCCCTGTGTGGAGGTAGTATTTTGGTGTAACCTTAAATTCCCTTCCCTTAGTCCAACCCCCCTGTGCGGGGAGTAGTGCTTGTAAGCTCTTGCTCGTTGGGGGCGGGATTCCCTTGGGGATTGGGATTCATTGTGGAATTGGAAGAGGATGGGTTGGATTGGTAGTGGATTCCACTACGGGTGGTCATGCAAAGTTGGGTGGGCTATGCACGGGTGTGTATGTGTGCACCTATGACCGACCTAGTGCGAAGATGCCCCAAGACTAGACTTGTGAGGACAAGTCTATAACCTGGCTCTGATACCATTTGATGTGGCACAGCCCTAGGATGATATTGGTTGTATTGACGAACCAAGGACTTAGACCAGTAAGCATATACAGGAGAACACAGACTCACGAGTACGGCTCACTCTCGCAGCGCACACGCTCTCCCGATGGTGACCGGGCGATGGTGACGGGGGTTCAAGGTGGAACCCAAGCGTTCTAAGGGATTTGGCTAGCTGAGGCTGACCCCTAAGGGTCTGGGATTCCCCACTTCGTAGGGGGGCCGGCACGCCGGGGGCATGGGTTTGGGTGGCACTCACTCACTTTCGCGGTGGGCACACTAGAAGTGGTGTGCAATTCCCGGGCTCTTGGCTCACCGTCCAACGGGCATTCAAGATGATACTAAATTAGCAAAGCATGTAACCAGCCAAGGGGTATCAGTCGCTTACCTGACCAATGTTAAAACACCGATCCCGATCGGAGACGAGGGTGAGCGGGGAGGCGTGGGTATGCACCCACATGCCGCGGCGATGGTGCTTGACCTGAAAATAAAAGATAGCTACAACACTACACCTCACGCAGGAGGGGGATCTTGGGGTGGGGGTTAAGTGCTTACAACTAAAATACTACCTCCACGTAGGGAGGGGCCTTCAGCCGGCCAAGCGAGGGGAGGGGACGGAGCTTGAACTTGATGTGCCGGGCTCCTCGTCGGTTCTGCCAGCTTCAGGAATCACAGGATAGTCGGTTGAAGTGTATGCCGCCATGGACACTCCCGAACTCCAAATGGACCGAATCTAGAACCAAAACGCTCTGACCTGATCTAGGAAGATGCTCGAATTTTCTAGATTAACCTTGGGATGGTCGCTGGCTGGTGCAAGTCTTGGAATAGGGCTGGACAATACTGGGGCTGGCTGCTCCCAGAGTATTACTGCTAGAAGATGGAGGTGCCCTCACTCTTCTTCTTTCTGGATCGTGCTAACTCTGGCTCTCTCTGCTTCTGCTTTCTTTCTCCCAGTTACGATCCCTCTTCTCCTGGTGGAGAAGTCTTCTTTATATAGCAGCTGCAGATGGGCGTGTGTCCTCTACAATTTCCCGCCCAATGCTTTGACCACGTGGCAGCCCTTCAGTTCCCTACACTCCACGTGTCACGATCCTGGCACATCCTCCATCATTGGATCACATGCCATCCTTATTGTCCACAAAAGGATATCTATCATCATAGAAGAAATACTTCAGTTTAGGACAGTTAAAAATATATTACTGATAGATAAAAAAACTGCACGGACTATGTCATGTGCTTAGGCTTAGAAGTATGCTCGGACTTGCTACCATATGCAACAGCAGAAGAGAATGCAAGTCCTTCACAAAATATGCACAGACTTGCCCAACACAGAAACGAGCACGGATTTTAACAAAAATGTCCACGGAGTTGCCCAACGCAAAAACGTGCACAGACTAGAGCACTTACAAAATGTGCACGGGCTTGAGCACTCACAAAATGTGCACGGACTTGAACAATCACAAAATGTGCATGGACTTTCAAGTGCTCGGACTTTGTTTCCCTTCTAGCAGAAAAAATATGCTCAGACTTTCAAGTGCTCGGACTCATTTTGAACATTGTGTATGGATTTTAACGAAACATGTTCGGACTTGCAACGAAACATGTTCAGACTTGAACATGCTCGGCTTGAAATGACACATGTTCGGACTTGAACATGTTCGAACTTGAAATGAAACATGTTTGGACTTGAACATGTTCAGACTTGACGAAACATGCTCGGACTTAAACATGTTCGGACTTGAACGAAACATGCTCAGACTTGAACATGTTCAGACTTGAACGAAACATGCTCAGACTTGAATGAAACATGCTCAGACATATGAAAATGCAAGTCGGTGGAATGTGCATGGACTTATGATATGGCATGAGATGAACAGGCACTGTTCATGCATGGACTTGGACATAAGCACAAGACTCAACAATGCACTGTTCATGCATGGACTTATGATATGGCATGTATGGACTTTGTGATTGTGCTGACACATGCACGGACTCAATAAGATGAAACGTGCACGGGCCTAATCCTAACTTGGTGATAGCCACTCTTAAGGTCAATCTTGGAGAAGATAGTGGCTCCAGCTAGCATGTCAAGTATGTCATCAAGCCTAGGGATGGGGAATCTATACTTGACGGTGATCTTATTAATGGAAAGATTATTCACACACATCCGCCATGATCCATCCTTCTTGGGAGTGAGAAGGGCCAGTATAACACATGGGCTTTTGCTAATGCGGATGAAGCCCTTCCTAATGAGTTTCTCTATTTGCCTCCGAAGTTCGACATGTTCCGTAGGATTGAGGCGATAATGAGGAAGGTTGGGAAGGGTGTCTCCCGGAACTAGATCAATTGTGTGTTGCACATTACGCATGGGAGGGAGTTGGTATGAGAGTTCCTCCAGGAACACATCATGAAATTCATCTAGGAGATGCCAGATTTCTATGGGATGGGGGTTAGAGGGAGTGGACTCTCCTAGACAAATGACCACCACACATAAAGGTACCCGTTGAGCTATTTCCTCCTCAAGCTCTCTTTTGGTGATGAGATGAAGGCCCTTGGTCAACCCCGAAGTCTCACCTTGGTCAGGGTTTTGGGTAAGGGATTGTGTTGGGGGGGTGGAGTTCCCTGAGGCTTGCAGTGTGGTGGGGTGATGTCCTTAAGGGAGTGTGTCCCTCTTGGGCGTGGGACGTGGTGGGGAGGGATTAAGACGGATGGTCTTTCCCTCATACTCAAAGGTGCATGTATTGGTCCTACTCAAAGTTGTGGCATCCACATCATAAAGCCAAGGTCTCCCTAGCAAGATGCTACCTACTTCCATGGGAATGACATCACACCATATTTGGTCATGGTAGGAAGAGAAGGTGAGGGGAACAAGACAGCAGGTGTTGACTGGGATGGAGTTGTTGTTGATCCATGAGACCTGGTAAGGACTTGGGTGGGGAGTGATAGTAACCCCAAGGAGCTTTACGGTGTCAGGGTACACGACATTGACACAACTCTCACTATCTAAGATCACTTTTCTCACATGACCTCCTACCTTAACAAAGGTGTGAAAGATTGAGGTTCGTCGCCAGTCCTCCTCTTGGGGTTTAGTGAGGGTGCATCTAATCACTCCTAGATGGGAGTCGGTGGATGTCATGGTGTGAGGCCAAAGGCGTAAAGGGGAAACACGGGTGCGCGCCCACAAGGAGTGACGGCCCCAACAAAGTGGTGGTGAGCCCCACAGGGCAACACCGTGAGTCAACTGTATGGTTTGAACTTCATAACCCTCGCCCGAAGCTTCACTGAAAACGCCTACTAAGGCCTTCGCCGGCACACTCAGAAGAGGGCTTCCCCGGTACACCCTGGCGAAGCTTCCCCAGCACGCTCCCCTCGGACGCTCGCCGGCACGCTACTCCCGCAAGCTCCGCCGGTACACCCCAGGGCGGGGCTTCGCCGGCACACTCGTGCCTCCCGCTCACCGGCACACCCTCGTGCCTCCCCGTTCACCGGCACACCCTCGTGCCTTCCCCGGCACACCCCGAGGGTGGCCTTCAGCGGTACACCCCCGTGGCTTCCCCGGTACACCCGAAGGAATGCCTCCCCGGCACGCTCACCAGTAGCTCCCCGGTACACCCCCACGAGCTTCCCCGGTATGCCCTGTCGAAGGCCTCATCGGCACACCCACGAGCTTCCCCGGCACGCCCCTGGCGAACCTTCCCCGGCACACCTGTATGCGGGACCCTCGCCGGCACACTCCTAGAAGACGCTTTCACCGGCACACCCCCCGCAGGGGGCCTCGCCGGCACACCCACGCAACGCCTTCCCCGGCACGCTCCGGTGCCCCTCCTCCACGGCACGCCCCGGCAACCGTTCCCGGCGTCGAAGGTGAAGGGAGAGAGAAGGAGAAGAAGAAGAGAAGGAGAAGGAGAGGAAAAGGAAAGAGGAAAAAAAAAGGGGGAAGGGGAAGGAGGGCGTGGGCAGAGGGAGCCCTAGGGCCCCGTCTCCCATCGGCTAAAGAAGGAGCATAGAGGAAGAAGAAGAGGAGCAAGAGAACGGGGAGAGAGGAACAGAGAGAAGGAGGAAGGAAGGGAGGGGAGTGCCGTCATGGCCTCCTCACCCCGATGGAAGAAGCGACGGCGACGACGGCGGCGAGGGTGGCGTCCGAGTCCGGCGACGAGGGAGAACAAGAGGGGAGCGACACTCGCACGGTCGTCGAAGAGAGAGAAAGAGAGAGGGAAGGTGAGGGGTTTGAACGGGTGTGACCCGTTCGAACCGTCCCTCTCCCCTATTGGAAGAAGGGCGGTTATGATCCAACCATCCAAAGGCATGGGCGGTCCCATCACGGCCGCCCTTGCCAGGATGAACGGCCAAATAGTGGCCGCTCAAGGGATGTGCGGTCAGACCTCGGCCGCTCAATCCCGACGCTGAACAACATGTGCGGTTGGGATCTAGCCGCACAAGGCAGGTGCGGTCCAACTCTGGCCGCACGACCTGCCTCGACTCCAAGGGATGTACGGCCAGACACGGACCGCACAAGGGTATGTGCGGCCAGTCCCTAGCCACACACCCCAAAATACTGTGTAACGGTAACGGGCAACGGTCAAAACTCTCAGGATGAGCGGTCCATCCTGGGCCACTCAATGGTTGTGCGGTCACTGACAGGCCGTACAAGCCCACTACGCGCCGAGCCAAAAAGGCCTTGGAGACGTACGGCCAGCCCACGACCGCACAAAGGGTTATGCAGCCAGACCCTGGCCACACGTCCCAGTGAACTGTATAACGGTCAAAACAACAGTCAAAACCAGAAGATAGGTGGTCAGCTTAGGGCCGCACGAAGGGATATGCGGTCTCGCGATAGACCACACAACGCCACTGCGGGCCGAGCCTGACTCGAAGTGCGTCGAGCCAATGTACGGCCAGGCCAGGGCCGCACAAAGGTTGTGCGATCTCTGGCTCGACCGCACAACGCCGCCGGTGCGAAAATAGTGAACCCCGCCGAGGTCTCCCATTCCGGCCCCAAACAAGCCCCACGAAGGCGAAAAACGAAGAGGAACGAACCCCCAAGTCCCCTAGCATGATTCTACGCCCCCAAGACGTGGATTTGCGGTTTAAAATGGTGAATCGGGCGAACTCTCCCCGAGGCATGCTCACCCTTTCCGACGCGAAATAAACCCCTCTCGGCCTACAAATCGTGGGAATGGAAAGGCAATGAGTCAGGGATCGTCACCCTACCTCTGGTTCACGACGGGACGTCAATCCGAGCTCGATCCCACAAAGAACGTCGTTGAAACCTCACCTCCCCACGCTTCCCACGCTCGCCGCACGTCCGCACAGTCGCCTCACCGTCACCCACGTCGTCGCGTCGTCGCGCCGTCGCCCCGCCGCCGTCTGCAGCCGGTACGGAGCTTCCACCGCGTTCTTTGTGCCTGGGTGGTGGCGAGCGGCCTGCTTGCTGTGGCTGGGTGCGACGCCGCCGTGGTCGCTTGCAGGGGGGCTGGGCTGGACAGTACATGGTTGGCAAGCGGTGCATGGCAGCAATGGGAAGAGCAGGGAAAGGTGCCACGGTGAGCATGTGGGCAGCGTCCCTGGGTGACGGCACTGCTCTGAGATGTTGGGGATGGTGCACCGTCAGCGGCTAGGCGGTGGGCTGGGCTGACAGGGTGACTGTTGCACCATGGCGATGTCCTCACTGGCGATGAGTGCAGGAGAGAGCGGGTGATGGCTTGACTAATAGCAGGCAACGGGAGTGGCAGGTGCGATGGATGGCTTGCTGGGTCGTGTGGCTGTGGTGCAGGTCGCATGGGTGAGCAGGAGCCGCTTGTGAGGGTGGCAAGGGGAACAACTACGTGCATGAGAGGGGGGGTCGGGTCCTCATGCGAGGCTGGCTGATGGTGTGGGGGGTGGGTTATTTGATGAGCACGGGAAAAAGGAAGGAGTGGGGAAGTGAGACGAGAGAGGGAGTTGGAGGCTGTGAAGGGGAGAGAAGGGTGGGAGATGGGTGCACCGGCGGTACCCTATTCCAAACAGGGGACCACCCCGTGAGTTTGAGAGAGTGAGGGATAGGGGAAAAGAGGACATGGGGTTGGGTTTTACGTGATGTGGGAGTGTGCATAGAAGGGGGGGAGGGAGGCCATTCACGTGCATGGTCAGGTTGTGGGTAAGCGGCGAGTATCGCGGGGGCCGGAGGCCCTGTTCGTGCTTGCAGGTGGTGACCGGCGGATGAGCATTGCGATGGTGCTGTCGAGGAAGGGGGGGAGGACACTGCTGGCAAGGATCGATGATGCAGGGCTGCTCAGGTTGCCGCTGGTGATGCCGAGCAGGTTTTGTTGCAGCGGTGGCGAGCATGGAAAGCCGCGATGGCTTGTAGGCGGGTAACGTCCGTG
Source organism: Amorphophallus titanum (assembly GCA_024336825.1). NCBI lineage: Eukaryota > Viridiplantae > Streptophyta > Magnoliopsida > Alismatales > Araceae > Amorphophallus > Amorphophallus titanum. Next base: position 7,210,205 of record JANBPO010006887.1, on the reverse strand, counting down.
GACAGCGGCCTCGCACGGGTGGCTGGGGAAGGGTTCACGCGCATGGGCTGGGGAGGCCATCGCAAGCGGGGCGGGTGCGGGGTGCGAATGGGGCCAACAAGGGTTCCTGTGTGTGGGTCGTGGGTGGCCGGTGTGGAGCACGGACAGGTGGAGGCAGGGGCTATTGCTCGACAGCCGTCCTTTGTGCTGTTCGTGCTGTGAAGGAATTTCTTAGTGATATTCCTGTTGGCATTTCCCTTTTTAGGTCAGTATTTGCTGGTATTCGATTCTGTTATCAATTGCTCAGGGTACTGTTGACCATTTGAGTTGTGGTGATGGCCGTGCAGATTATTACAATATGTCGGTCGCCCCAGCTTAAATCGGGTCAGCTCTTGACGTGTTCCGTTTCTGTTCTAGTCGAAGTGTTCGATTGGACCGGTTTGGCTGAGAAGCTATTCAAGCGAACTAGGCTCTTCCCTTCTTGGTGAGCTTCTATTGTTAAGCTCGATGCTTCCCATGTCGTCTGGTGGATTTCCTTGTGAGGATTGGCCTTGGAATTACCGTTTCAGTGTCGCCTTGTCCTATGTCTACTCAAGTGTGGATAATTTAATTTGAGCCTGACCATCTCCTTGTTTTACGGTTGCGTGGCTTTGGACCTTATCCTTGTGTCGAGAGCTATTGTATACCGTATTTTCGTCATGTCGTGCCTAACGGTCGATGTGATGTGAGGCTCATTTGTCATTTACAGGACGCGAAGGTAGGCTAAGATTAGCGCTTTCTCTTAGGCTTTGCGCTGAAGCTGTTGCTCTCCTCTGTTGCACTTGGACTCTTTCTGCTTGATTGCTCGCTAGATCAGTGCTCGAGGCATGTTACATTACGATTTTCGGTGATTGTGGTGGTGCCTAGTGTGCACCGAGATGCGAAGGCCAAGGTTCTTTATGATGTCTTTGTGCGTTGTAGAGTGCGCAGCGGAAGTGTGTGGGTTGATGACCCATAGGCCGAGGATTCCTTTCGTGCAATTCTGTCTAGCCGAGAGAATCGCCTCTTCTCGATGTGACTTTGTCTTAATTGCATGTGCCTAGACGTTGTCACGACCGTGCTATTGTCAGTCATTCCTCTGGTTTTAGTGTGGCGTTTGCGAGTGTTGGGAAAATTGTCGGTTCCCTTGCTGATAAGTACCCTCTACTCTGCATTCATTCTCGTGGGTGTTGTACTCTCGAGGCGTGTTTGTGATCCTTGAGATGCATTTCCCGAGATTGAGGTATCTCTTGCCGCTTTGCGATTGACTTCAATGGCTGTAGGTCTTTCCTAAAAGTAGCATCCTATGATTAGTGGTGGAGTGGGAACATTCCCTTCCTTTGGAAGGGGGTGCACTCTCCCTCTAAGATCATAGGATGACTCAGACTTGAGTGAAAAAAAAAATATTTACTGTCTCGGGGGATTCGGTCGATCGGACAGGGTCGGTCGGTCGACCGAACTGTAAAAGACTGTAGTTTTCTGATCCCTGGAAAGTTCCATCGACCTAAGCCCTATGCTCGATCAACCTAACTTTTCTGCATTTCCAGATTTTTAGATTTCAGGCCCAAACTCCATTGCAACCCTTCCAAGCACTGTGGCATCAAACTCTTTTGATCTTGGAGGGTTTATATTGAGTATTTTGACCTGCAAAATCATAGAGAAAAATGATTAGAATTTTAGCTTAATAATCTAAATGATAAATGCATGAAGTACATATGGATGACATGCATTGAAGCCCTTGAAAACATAGGTCTTACACTTAAACAACAAGAGCTAATGTGTATGAAGTTGAACATAATGAAAGAGCATCTTTAGCCAAACTCTACCAAGGTTCACAAGATTTGATTAGGCATGTTGCACACTCAATTTCTCATGAGAGATATGCATGAAAAATATTCATCATCCTTAAGAGCTCAATGAAGAGATATGCATGTGAACTCAACCAGAATAGAACAACAAGAACACAAAGACTCATTACACATGCAAGGGGTTGACTTTTTGTTAGGATGGGTCGACTCCACATATCACAAGGCCTATATAGCATGTAGCAAATCCTCCACATATCACAATACCATATAGCATGGGCAACAAAGATAGAATCATCAATCTTCAATATAGGTCCATGAACACAAGCTCAGTTTTCAGATCAGAAACAACAACAAGTGTGTTCCATGAACACAACCTCATGAATTAACCCAAATCTAGCTATCTTCAGAAAAGAATAACTCCATTCAACATGTAGTTCAAGCTAGAATTGAATCACCCCCAAACCAAGATTATCATATAGGCAAATGAAGCATGCTATGCACATTGACTTGTTTTGCCAAAATCAAATGACCTTGAATCCATATAATGAGAGAGCATCATTCAAATCACATTTATCAAATTTCAAGTTAATAGGTTGAGGATATTTCAAGCGAACGTCCGAACTTGAACCCAGCAGCAGACCAGTCTAGGTTCTGTGTGTACCATCGGCAGTATGGGCACACCATTGAGAGATGTTATCAGTTCAGGGACTTGGTGTACGACCTGCACGAGGGCCAGAGGATTGACTGGGCCGAAATGCATCAGTTGATAGAAAGCATTAAAGAGAGAAGAAGACAGGGCAGGCCGTAGCAGGCGGCACCTCAGCAAGTGCAACAACCCCCTCCGTAGCAGCCTCTTCAGCAATGGCGGCAACAACAATAGCAAGACCTTGGGATTCACCAGAATCCCATGCCAGAACATCTGCCTGCTCCTCAACCACAACAGTAGTCGCCGGCTCCGGCTCAAATCAATATAGTTCACCGCCCAGCCCCCAATGCTGGGTGGTCATTTGATGATGAGGCTCTCGCCCGCTTGCTAGCCTTCCACCATACTCATGCCCCTTCCTCCGCCACACTTACCATACCTTCCGTTCTCCGACCCACCCCCATAATCACACCATCTGTCATACCATCTGCCACAACGCCCACCATTCCCTCGCCACTACCCACCACACCTACCCTCATTACTCCATCTCCACATCATCCCCCAACCACTTCTTCCCACTCACGCTAGTCCCCATTGCTCCCTTCGCCAACCCTCATCCGCCCTACCACCACCACTAACTCCCCCATTTCTACCCCTACTTATTTTATCCAAATCGTCTACCCCGCTAACCCAACCGGGAGCCCGACCGTCACTGAGCCGGCGTAAAACCTAGCCCTCAGGAGCGGGTGTTTATTCCACAGAAGTTATCCAACAACCGGTGCGCCAGCACCCGTTTCCCCAGTCCCTTCTACAGCTATTGAGTCAGAAGACAACACCCCGTCACCCGGCTCCAAGTATGATTTGTTATAGCATTTAGACAGAATGTCGGCGAAGATATCAGTCCTGGAATCGATCAGGCGATCTACACTCCACCAGGATGCACTTAAGACCTTTCTGCAGTAGATAATGGTGAGTGAAGACGTGGCAGTTGATAGCCTCCCATCAGTATTGGCCACAGTCACCAGGGGGCCGTCCATCTCTTTTGCTGAATCAGAATTAGCTCCCCCTGAGGCACGCCAGATGCCGCTATGTATGAATATCCAAGGAATATACCTTCATCGCTCTTGGGCTCGAATTTATCTAAATCTCTTTTGTCATTGTTGTGGATGAAACACTTAGATCCAAAAACTTTCATGTGCAAGAGAGAGGGCCTTTTACCTTTCAACAACTCATAAGGAGTCTTTTTGGGGATTGACACCTCAGCAGGCCCTGTCGGATCCTCATTGTGCGCCGAAGATCATAGGATATAGGCATCACGTTTGTCTGCCAGATGCGCTAGGTAAAGGGGTTTAGGGCGTGCCACTGAGTAAGCTGCAGGCCATGCTGCTGGAAGACTCAGGGAGCGTGCTGCTGGAGGGATGGCAGAGTGTGTCGCTGAAGGGTTGGCAAGCTGTGCCGTTGGAGAGCCCTGGAGGAAGCGTGCCGCTGGAGGAAGCCCACCGGGGGTGTGCCAGCGAAGAGACCGTTGGAAGCATGCCACTGAAGGGCACATTGTAAGCGTGCCGTTGAAAGGGCACGAGGGTGCGTGTCGGTGAAGGCCTTGGATGGAGTGTGCCACTGGAGAGCTTGAATGAGTGTGCCGGTGAAGGTTAGAGCTAGCGGGTGTGCTGACAAAGAGCCATGGACGATGTGCCAATGAAGGGCACTCAAGGCGTGCCGGTGAAGGGATGGTAGGGTGTGCCACTGGAAGGCCACCCTGGGCGTGCCGCTGAAGGGACACGCAAGGGCATGCTGGTGAAAACACCCAGATGGGTGTGCCGGTGAAGGCGCAGGCGAGGTGTGCCACTGAGGAGCCCAGGAGGGGACTACCGGTGAAGGGGGGCACATAGGGAGTATGCCACTGAGAGCACCCCCGAGGGTGTGCCGGGGTAGAGCCGTCGGGGTGTGCCGTTGAAGGCAGCAAGAGTGTGCCGTTGAGGTAGACATGGGCCAGTTTTGAGCCCGGTTAATGGCCCACTTAGTTCTCTTCGGGGCCCACAGATTGTGAGCTTCTTGGGGGCTAGTTTCTCTTCACTGTCGTGACTCCGGGGACGATTTCACGGTAGTGTATTGTTCATTCGGAGAGTCCGACTGGCCCGTCCTTTCTGCAGTTCCTTTGGTTGAAGTTGTTTGTTGATGTCGGCCTGGTCGAGACATGTGTGATAGGATAGGTGCGATGGATAGTAAAACTCAACTCAGGAGCTACAGAAGCAATCCGAAACTCCTCCAAAAGGATCCGAACAACCTAATAAAGGCTCGCCAAGACCCAATAGAGATCCGGCAAGAATCCAGGATGTTACACGTCTCATGGAGGGACACCCGATGGCTCAGTTTAAAACATGTGGGTACATCCCATGGCGGGGAAATGTGACTGGTTTGTGGTTTTTGACATAGCAACCTCGGCGGCCTTGTGCCTTACGAACTTAGCCTCATGTTCTGTGTGATGAGTGTGTGTCCACGACCATGGACACGTCAATGGTTTCACTGTGGGTCCTTACTTTGAGTGACCTTTTCCCACTAGTCATAACTTGCCTAGGCACCTGTGTGCCGACCAACTTGGGAGTAGTGGAGAGCTAGACCCAGGAGAGATGGTTTGGGGGTGATTTTCGTAGGGCCTCTCACTGTGGCGGGTTCAGTCTCGGCCGAGAGGAAAACTAGCTATAGGGCCTGACATAGCACAGTTAGTTAGTGTGTGCACACGTGGTAGGGGATTACAGACACGTGTGTGTTGATGAACATAACCCTGACTAGACTATTATCTTTTGTTACCATGTATGGTGTCTCAGTTTCTACCTGGGACGAGTAGGGAGACACCTGTGGCTGTAGACTAAGTCATCAGTGGCTGCATTTGGTCTTGCTTCTACTAGGTAGTGCTCCTGTCACTCAAGTGTAGTGACCCTAGTTTCCTACTGTTGTGGTTTAGTGTTCGGGTGACCGAGGGTATCCTATTATCTGACACATGTAGTTTGCTTTGAATGGCGGTGGTAGACGTGTGACGAGGTTACTTTCTTTTACTTGTTATTTACTATTCTCTCTTGTTATAGTTACTCTTTCGAATTGTTATTTGCTGCACCGTGTACTTATCGTTATGAGGCGGGGATCCGCGAGACCCCTACTGAGCCGATGAGGGGGTCCCATCCCTAGCACTTCGCAACCAGCCCCTGTTTCTGGAGTCCGGTGTTTTAGGTGCCACAACCTAGGACATGTTGCCTCCAATTGTCCCACACGGGCCTTGGTCATCACTGACCCCCAGCCTGTAGATCTTCCACCTCAGGAAGAAGAATCCATTGAGAGGTATGAGGCCGACCCGCTGATGAGGCCCCCGAAGGGTTAGTGGGGTTTGTCGAGAGATTGCATTAGAAATTAGAATTCGCAAGCGCGCAATGTTAATTTTTACAATGATTAATTAAAATAATGCGGAAGTAATTTAAAATATCAGAGTGGTATTTATATAAACTAGTCTAGATTTACAACAATAGCCACAAATATACAAGTCCCAAAGAAGGAAGAAAAGACAAGACTACAACTATACGGGACATACCCCGGTAAAACACAAAGGACAGATCGACGGCTGGCACTCCACGCGCGGTCTCTGAAATCACGAGAACCACTGGTGGACGGCTGAGACGGCTGACCTGCAAGAAGGAAGGGTGAGTCACAGCTAGACTCAGTAGGGGTCACGCGGATCTCTACCACGAACTAAACAAGCAAGCAGGCAATTAAAATGTAATTAGAGTATGCATTTAAACAATGAACGAAGCAGATGCACTAATTCAACATGCTATTAAACTAGAACAGAGAAGTCTATCTAGGCAAATAGATCGGCTAACGAGATGCCAACATAAATAAATAACCAAATAACTGGAACAACAGCTAGTAATAGGAGTTAGCGGTAAAAATTACATCTACCAATAGAATAACTCAATCATTCCAGTGACAGGAGAAAGAACAGAAAAAACTCCACCAGAAGAGAGAGACCAGATGCGCCTCCGGACGACTTACACTGTATCTCAGGCAACTCGCGAGTCTGAATGTAACAAGCGAGAGGCGTAATCGAACCGTACCAACTGAGAACTAGTCACCGTAACACTCATCAGTGTCAGCTCTCGCCTCTGACCACGTGTGCACACACTGACCCCTACCTAGGGCTAGGCCTCTAGCTAGATTTCTCTCCCCGTAGAGCGCTACGGTCGAGCCAAGGGCCCACGGTACTAGCTTAAACTGTTTGATGGGTCTGCCCCTCCACCTCTCTGAGGTGGGTCGACCATCCGTGAAGTGTAGGGCTACGTCTAGTGGTTCCATCACATGGAAAGTCCAAGCTGATGCGGGACGGACACGGGAGCCGACTCTATGTGATACGGGCCTCGGACTCTAAGATGGACACGACCAGCAACACACGACTAAGGGTGACACTAAACCCGACTCCAAGAGTCCCTAAAACTTTTCTCCTTTTTTCTATTTCTTCTTTTTTTTTCATCAAATCTGAAATTTCCCCGGATACTAATCATAACTCTTTGGCAATATCTGCACCTTCGACTCCACGAGCCAGGCAAATCAACACGGCAGGGAAGAATCCCCTCTTGTCTACTTACAGCAAGTAGCAAATGTCTGGCAGAGCGACGGACGGTGATTCCTGGTTCATCCGGCGATGTGGCGGCAGGCGAGCCCCTCGTTCCAAGTTGGAAGATCGTGACGTGCTTGCTTCTCCCACCATGTATTGCAGAGGCTGCATGACATGGATGATCCAGGAGGCTCCTCGATCTCTCTCCACATCACTCACCCATGCCTTTCGTGCCCGGGTCCTCCCGACAGTAGCTTCTATGTAAAGTGTTCCGTGCTCAATGCTCCACCAGTGCTCGGAGGTGAGAGATGCTAGGCTCGGACGACGTTCATGGCTGGCAGCAATGCTCGGTGAGGTGAGCGCTAACGTGGTGGGACTTTGGCAGCCTGCTTGTCAATGAAGGACAATGGCTTGGAGACAATGAGGCAGCCGGATGTGTCCTTCGCAACTGCTTCGCCGAGGACGACGACGTGTCGGAGGGGGGGGGGGGATCCGCCGTGCTCAGCCAGCCTTGGAGGGGCGGGAGGGACGTCTTCAGGCTCGCTTTGCTCGCGGGAGCTTGTGCAGGGCCTGCCAGGCCACTCGGTGGGGGGGGGGCTCTCGTGCATGGCGATGGGAGCTTGGCCGGATGGAGTGGCTGGGAGGGTGCAGCATGCTGCTGGAAGTGGACAGATGCAGTGCTTCCGCGAGGGTGAGGCTATGGCCGACGGAGGGTGAGGTGCTGAGAGAGGGTGCAGTGCAAGCGGGGCTGGTGAAGACGTTGGCATCCTGCTCTGCATGGCGCCCGCTGCATGGGGGTGGCGATGTAGCTGGGGCCGATCCTCGTGCTCGTCCGGCGGGGTGTCGCAGGACAACCGATCGGTTGGCAGCAACTGCATGGGAGTGGCCAGGGTGAACGCGTGGGCTGCGGAGCGATGCAGGGTGAGGGAAGAGGCGGAGTGGGGCCTCGCAGCGTGAGTGCAGTAACGGGGCGGCCGACGAATGGGGGGGGGGGGAGGAGGGAGGGGCTGGGTTATGTTAGGTGCAAGGCCGGGATCTAGAGGGTGGTGAATAGATCCCCTAATAAAAACTACACCCAAATAAAAATACAACCGAAAATCAAATCAAGCTGAACAGACTTTAAGATCTGTGTAGAGAAACTCTCGAACACTTAGTGTGGGGACGGTTGCACTATTGAACTAATGAACCTCGCAACACAATTCAATCACCACGCACTCAATAAGATCACAAGTCACTGCCCACAAGTCTAACAGTGAGGGAAGATAGAGAAGATCAAACACACAAGCAAACCACATGATGCAAGGAGATTTTTACGTGGTTCGTCCAGACACCCAATCTGCCTACATCCACCCCCCACTCAACCTGATTGAGGATTCTGCTAACTCATAACTTGAATCGCTGATCCACAGCTTCGGGGAATAAATCCCAACAACCGCTGAGCAACACAGCTTGTTTACAAGGATCAGTGATGGAGTTGATGAACTTAAGCCAAGTAGCAGAAGCAGCAACATAACAAGCCACTTTCAGCAGAGGACAACAATGCAGAGATTATTAAGGTTGACAAAAGTCAAGACAAAAGGCTGAAAAGAGCTAAAAAGATGATTTCAAGAAGGCTTGTGTTGACTCTAAAAACCATGGCGTCGACTCCAAACACCATCGCTTCTTTATGTTTTCAGTGGTTTCAGCTCTATCGCCCATTTTTCACCCATAGTGGCCTTTTTTTCACCCTTATTGCCTATTTTTCACCGTTAGTCACCTATTTGTCACCGCTAATCCGTAGCTATTGACCTTGTGCTAGTCGGTGACATTGGTTGATCTCGAGTCGACTCAAGGGACTTGTGGAGTCAACTCTATTTCTTGAAATTGTCTTTTTTTCTCTTTTCAGCCTTTTGTCTTAACTTTTGTCAGCCTTAATAATCTCTATATTTCTATCCTCTAATGAATGTGGCTTGTTATGCTGCTGCTTCTACTGCTTGACTTAAGTTCATCAACTCCATCACTACCTTTAGCTTGTTGTCCAACATGTTCTTCATCAATTCAATTCTTCACAGCCTCACAACCTTGCTGTCCAACTTGTTCCTCAATTCTTTGCAAATTCAAGGATGCTCATATAGAATTAAGGCATCATATAGGATTAAAGCATGGTGTTGGGTCTGAGTGCAACAACAATCAAGAGGGGGGTGAATTGATTGGCCCTCTAAAAAATTAATTCCTAACAATTTAGACCACTTTGATGAATAATGGATAGATAACCAAATAATTTCTATGTGACTAGATGAACAAGGAACAAAATATAGCAATTTGGATTACGCTCTCAAAGCTCACTCGCGTGTGATTAGTATTGATGTGAATATGTGTGTGTATGCAACGATGTGCTGAGACTATGAATGGCGAATAACTAAAATAGATGAAATGCAAACCACATTCAAGCCACAATCAAATCACAAGACACAGTGATTTTTAAGGTAGTTCGGGACTACGACAGGCTCCCTACGTCCACCCCTCACTCAACTGAGTGAGGCTTCACTGCTGTTAAATAGCCTGGGGATAAATCTCCACACAAACGCGTAGGATGACGCCTGCATACACAGAGCAATGCTCCACACACGGGAGTAAACTCCCAACCACACACACGGGGAATAATCTCCAAATCGCACACGGATATCCACCGCACCTGACGACGCATAAGCGTCAACACAAACACTCGAAGAGCCCACTCTCTGAACCCCCACACAAGATAATCATTTAGAGATTAAGGAAATGTTCACATATGTATACAATATGCCCAAGATATACTCTAAAGACTGAAACAAAGAAAAACTCTCAAGTATAAAGCTCCCCCTTCTCTAGAAGATCCGGTTCTCTTCGGTTTGTTGACGGATGATCATGAAGTCACCATCATCTTGCTCCTCTCCTTGATCCGCTCATCTTTTTCTGCAACCATGAGCTTCAAAGATGCCTGGATGTAGATGATATCTCCCTCTCTTCTTCCCGTATTCTTCTTCTCTCCTTTCCTCACCTACAAGATAGGAAAAATAAGCTCATTAGAGTTATTCTTCACAAATTCAGAGCTCATATATATATATATAAAAGGGAGTGTGAAGGGGTGCCTAGGGGGTTGTAGTTTTAATGGGTGTGAGTTATGAATTCTTGGGGGAATGAGGGGTTAGTTGGTGATGTAGAGGGATAGGGTTGATGTGGGGGGTGATGTGGAGGAGAGAGGAGAGAGAGAGGGCTGCGTAGCTTAGAGAGAGAGGGGGAGGAGAGAGAAAGTGGCACCCTTGGCCTTGAGAGAGAGAGAGAGAGAGAGAGCTAGAAGAGAGGAGGGAAATTCTCCCAATGGATTTCTTTAAATCTTCAACATTAGTGCTACAATGGAGGGGGTGGTCTCCTATTTATAGGCATCTCACTTTCACATGACCAAACTACCCCTGACATTTGAACAAATGACCACACATGTCCAGAAGGGGGCGCCCCTGGGCCTAGCCTACTGATTGGGCCCAATGAACACCAATTGCTACTCTAATGACCTATTAACCTAATTAACTGACTCAAATAAAGAAAGATTATATAGAGAAAACTCAAATAAAATGAAATATATATATATGACTCAAAAAAATGAAGAGAAGCAGGTGATGTCCCCATCATCGGCTCCTAATAGGTGATGGCAGTCTGCTTCAGAGCTTAACAATACTCTTCCGAGCTCTGATAGCACTCGGGCGCCTCCATCCCGGCTCCTGCTGCCTTCTCCTCGAGCTCGGCCACCCTCGCTTCGGCCTCAGTCAACTTCTCTTCGTCTTCAGCCCATGCTGCTTTGGCCTCCCTCTTGGCCCGCTTGGCCTCCCAGACCTGGCCCCTGAGCTCCTCTCGCTCGACTGCCCACTGTCCCGAATGTTCCATGTGAACCTGACACTCCTCCTCTAGAAACTTACTCTTAAGCTCGGCCATATACCGATTTAGGGACAATTGCTCAGCCAGTGACCGAGTTTCCTCCTGGCTTGCCCGATCACATGCCCGGAGTGAGGCCACTTCCTGCCGAAGCCCCTCAAGCTCGGACGTCAACCGACCAATCCTCCGATCAGACTCAGCACGAACCTGGGACTGAGCCCGCCCCTCGCTCTCTAGCCGTGCCATGAAATCTGTTATCTTAGGCCCTAACTGAGCCATGAAGAAACCTCCCTCCATGACCCTTTCGAGAAGCATGGGTGGGGCGCAATGCCAGAATTCCTCCTGAACAGACAAAGGTGCCATAGCTCGACACCGATTGTATAGGGAGGCTTGGACGACAAAGCGCCCATGCTGCTGGGGAGGAACCCTATCTGGAGTTGTCGACACTCACGACAATTAATATTAAATCTCACCTGACACTTAACTTTCAACACCTAACAATTCTTTACGACTAACAACACAACTTTCGGTGGAAGGTCATACCTCACCCGACACTTAATACTATTACATGAGAGTGATGTCTTAAAAAAATAAAATTACACAAATAGACTCAATATTATGACTAGTTTAAAAGAAAACACTCAAAGTATATAATTGGATAAATGCCCTTGTTGCTTACGATCCTCGTCACCCCTGGACCGCTAAGGCCAGCCTAGCGGTCTACCCTTGGACCGCTAAGCTCCAGGAACTCACAAAGGCCTAGCGGTCGCTTCTCAGACTGCTAGGAAGAGTGGCGGTCTTTTATTTGACCGCTAAGCGATGCCTAGCAGTCAGTCGTAAGACCGCTACCCCACCGACCTCTCATTGACCAAAACACGGTCAAACGGTCACCCCTCGGACCGCAAGGTAGAGCCTAGCGCTTTATCGTGTGACCGCAAAGCTCGAACCGACATACGGGGACCCTAGTGGTCCCCTACAAGACCGCCTGACTCCCTAGCGATCGCTGGAAGGACCGCTAGGTCGTCCCGAGCGTGAAACCGGTGAATCACCCAGAAAACCCCATTCCACGTCCCGTTCACACCGGTGTGAAGGAAAAAATAAGGGAAAACTAGTCCCCTACCTTTCTAGCACCGAGAGGACCCATTTAAACCCCAAAAATGTGATCAAAATACTAGATCGGGCTCATACCCCAAAATCATGGATTTTCCCCAAAATGTGAAAATAAATCCACTTGGCTCACGATGGCCTATCAAACTCGTGGGAAAGGAATTACATGAGCTAGGGAACCATCCCCCTACCTCCATCGAAGATTCCACGCACTGTAGATGCCAATCCACGAAGAAAACACCGCACGAATCGTCGCGGCACCCCGATCTCATGGCTGAGCTTCACCACGCCCTCATCCCTCGATCCTCGGCCCATCCTCGCCATCCTCCTCGCCTGCATAGCCCCGCCTCACCCCCGTGTCAGTCTGTTGGCCGCCGGAGAGGAGAGAGTGAGAGGAGAGCGTGAGAGAGAAGAGAGAGGGAGAAAGTGAGAAATAAGAGGAGAGAGAGGGGTTGGAGGGTTATAAGTCTCCACCTCAACCTACACCAAGCCAGAAAAAGACCCAACAAACCCATGGTCAAAAATTTAGTGGGTCAAAAGTTGCAGGGAGACATTATGATGCAAGGAGCCAAGTTGGCTATTCTCCTCATCCTAGAGCCCAAACCTATCACTACTCCCAGTCACAACCTCACAATAGGTTTGGATGGAATTCGGTCTATGCGAGGTCCAGTTACCAACACTTTTTCACTCACCTTTACAGACCTCAGCCACCTAGGAAATGGGGAACTCAGCCTAAGACATGGAGTCCAAATGGTTGGACATTTTATGGTCAGCCTAGGAACACTATGAGACCCACTTCCAGTACACACACTATCCTAGGCACTGGCATAAGAACAACACCTACGCACCTAATAAACGGAGTGCCAAGACACCACAACACCTGAAAAATAAAGCTCAAACTGCTGGTGCTAAGAAAAAATAATAATAAACAGAATTTTACCGAATGACAGAAATAGCAAAAATTGGTAAATAACAGAATTTGGTGCAATGCCACACCCAGAATTTTCCCATGTTTTATAGAATGGACTTCCGTTCTACCTGGCATTAGTTGTTGTGGACCCACATCCTTTAAAATTTTCATAACTCTTTGCAGATATGGCTAATATAGAGTCAAGGGGCTATGTTCCAGAACTATCGAAAATAACATCTCATAACTAACGATAATCATGATCTAATAGAGTTCAAGGACAAAACTATGTGTAAGGATGACATGGCAATAAATCACCTAAAAACCAAAACATTCATGAAATCTAGGAAAATTGGCATCCACTCAAGCCGCCGCCAATTATAGAATCCGCGTCTACTAGGGTGGTAGCTAATTCTGTGAATAGTATAGGCACGGGGAAAATTATGTCCACTGGGTTAGACACTAATTTCATTTAGCGTCAACTGTACGGGACGCTAATTTTAGACAGTGACAGACTTTCACAGAACACTAGAATAGTACTCTATGACAGCTAGGGTGTCATGTTTCTTCAGAGTGATATGACAATAAGATTTTTAGGGTTTTTAGAGGATAACTTGCTTGGCTTCCTTGAGGGATTCCAAGGCCAACGGAGACTTACAGAGGTATTACAGAAAGAAATTCTAAGGGCTCGGCCATTTTGCCAGCCAGTGTCCTCACCGTGGCCTATCCAGCTTAGTTATTGAGGAGCAGGTCGAACCCCCGCAACACGAAGTAGCAGGCGGGGAAGTCATTGAGTACGTTCCCGAGCAGGGGTTGATTGATCAGTTCGAAGGCACTACCGTTGGGGAAGAAGAGTCCCCTCAGCCTCCAGCCACCGTCGGAGCCATCACCTCATTTGATATCACTAGTCCACCCCCTCCCCTGTCAGAAGAATGACGACGGAATGGTCTATGTAATACCGTTGCTCTGATTAGAGGTCAGTCCTATGTGGTTCTTCTAGACTCAGGCAGGATCGAGTGTTTTGATCGCATTTTTTAGGTTTTAATGGGTCCTCTCAGTGCTACCAGGGAAGATTTTCTCCTTATTTCCCCGTCACCTGGGGGGTGATTGGGGCGTGGAATGGGTTTTTCCGTGGTTTTCGCCGTTTTCGAGCACGGGTTGAGATCGCAACCATCACAGTGGCCACGTTCTTCTTAGAAGGCGAAGTATCGCGCCACTGCGTTCATCAAGGACAATGAATAGTATGGCAGTTAGGGTCGCGGTGGTGAGACCAACCGCGACCAGGTTGCAGTCGCCATCCCCATTGCGTTCATCTGTTGTCGCGACCGGGGGACTCGCCGCGTTAATTGGTATCGTGCCCCTCGTGATGGGCACGTTCTTCTTTGATCGCGCCCATGGTGGGGTCGTGTTCATGAACGCACCTAGGGTGGGGTACGCGTTCATGTGGGCGACCAGTCTTGCAGGCCAGAGGGTGGGAAGGCAGCCTAGCGTGCCAACCTTGGCCCATGTGCATCCCAGACACCCCATGGGGACCATGACCATGTTTTTTTGGTGTCCGGAGATAAGACGTTATCTCATTTAGTATGCCCATGTGTTTAGAGGGTCCGGGTGACCCTGTGTGTAATGACCCAGAGCCCATGGCATCGATAACCTGATACAAGTACTGAATTACCGCTACTATGAACTGGGGACGCCACCCAGGAGGCTGATGAGGCCCCCGAAGGGTTAGTGGGATTTGTTGAGGGATTGCATTAGAAATTAGAATTCGCAGTGCGCATTGTTAATTTTTGGCAACGAATAATTAAAATTAAATGGAGCATAGCCGACGAGCAACGGGACCCTCGAAAAAATGAGGAAAGGTAGGAGATGTCCCCATCATACCCTCGGGATGCGGAGAACTCGACTCCGTCGAGTATGGCTCTGCTGGGGAAGTGGTCCTCCAATTCGGCTCCGGGCGAGCCACGAACTCCAAACTCAACCTCGCGTCCTCAGCCGGGGGACGGCTCTTCAGCCTCTTAAGGTGGCTTAGGTACACCCTCTTGCGGGCGATGGTACCCTGCTTGCCTAGTATTGCCTCCGTGAGTACACGTCGGACTCTCAGGCCAATATGTGGAGGCTCTCCGAGGGTATCACTCACAAAGGTGGGGGTAGGCTCAAGACTCTCACTAGGATCCACCGCGGTGCCCATATAGGGTGCCAGACCCACCACGTGGGAAATGGGAAGAATCCCAAAATCCATTAGAATGTCCAACCTGTAAGCCGGGTTACCAAAGCCACTCGGAACTTGACAAGGTCCAAGTCCTCGTGCCCTCTATATGGAGATGACCCTAGAGTAGAGCCACTCCAATGTCTCTATCACCAAGTTGCCTACTTGAAATTCCAAGTGGCACTCGCGAGCTTTTGCCCCCTCCTTGTGAACATCACTACTCGTTGTGAATTACATGCGTGTATACTCATGCCATGCATCATGATGCGGTGAGAGGTGTGAAGTGTGTGATATGCAAAGGTGGACCGGGACAACCATAAAGGGACTTATCATGCAATGTCATGTAGACTTTAATAGACCTAGAAGGGCCGAGACATCCGTAGGTGAATCTATCATGCATGGGGCTGACAAATGCCGGGGGACTCGGACATCCATGAATGCTCCTAACATGCTTAAGACTCATGATGAATGAAGGTGGACCACTACATCTAAATATGGACCACTCATGCTTCCTACTTGACACGTGGGTGATATGAATGAAGGGACCCGTCTTATGAATCATGCCAAGTGGTGCGGTATGCCAAGGTTCATGCATTCCTATCCCAAAGATGACTTCCATGTGCAGGATTGTGGGATGTCCTTTGAGCTTCCACTCGAAAGGGTCGAAGGGATCAAGGAAGGTGGATAGCGTGGAGTGGGACACTACCTCATTACCTAGGGGTACGTGACCCACCGCAGGCGAAGATCCTCCACCTGGTGAGGGATCCGCTCGAGACGTGCTTCTCGAACCTGCGCGAGCTGTTCTCCGGCATCAACGAATATTCGTACGACCAGCTGGAGCTGGCCGACTACTTCCTGCAATACCGCAGGCTCATGGCGCACTGGCACGCGGCATTCCCGGGCCGGATCCTGGACGTGCCCTACGCCGGCCTGGCGGGCGACACCGAGGCGACGATGCGGGTCGTCGCTGCGCATTGCGGCATCGGCTACGAACCGGGGATGAGCGATCCCCGCACCAGCAAGCGCGCGGTGTCCACCGCGAGCTCGGTGCAGGTACGGGACCGCGCGGTTCGCCGCGACTCCCCGAAGTGGACGCCGTACGCCCGGCATCTCGGGCCGTTGGCGCGGGCGCTGCGCGAGGTGTTGGTGCGGGTCTCCGGCAATCCGGCGCTGGCAAGCGACCCACGCGTCGCCGCCCTGGTGCCGAACACGCAGGCGCTGATCCACCTCTATGCCTATCGCGACGACAAACCCCTGCCGCCCAACGAGGTAAAGGCGACGATCGAGCTCAGGCGTCTCGATGGCGAGGTCACCCGCTTCACATTCAAGCCGGAAAAGGATTACCTGGTCGCCAACGCCGAAGTCGTCGAGCCGCACTCTTTCGATGTCGTGGCCACCGCCGACGCGGCCGGAAAGCCGCACCGCTGGTCTTACGCCTCCTACGAGGGCCGTACCACGATCGACCCACAGGCGGCCAAGGTTGCCGGCGTTATCGTTGAGCAGGCAGGCCCCGCCGACATCCGCGATAGCGTGCAGCTGATGGGCACCATTGCGGTGGACGCCAACCGCTTTGCATCGATCAAGGCGCGCTTTCCGGGGATCGTTCGCAGCGTGCCGGTGCAGGTGGGCCAGCAGGTGGCCAAAGGCGCCACGCTGATCACCATCGAAGGCAACGAGAGCATGCGCACCTACGCGCTGACCGCGCCCTTCGACGGCGTCGTGACTGCCCGCAATACCAACGTGGGCGACTTCGCCAGCGACAACACCTGGGTGGAATTGGCCACCCGGGGCGAGGGATGGGTCGACCTGCGTGCCATCGGTCCCGATGCCGCGCGGCTGGCCCCAGGCCGGGCAGTAATGACACCGGACACCGGAGACGGTTTAATGTCAGCTTCATCCACTGTTTATACTTTGCCATGAGACGGTTAATTTTATTCCTTTGTTTGGTTGCCACCAGTGGCCTATCTGCCACCTTTGACAACCTTGACGGTTTGCCTTTTCAACCCTCTGAAAAACAATCTTTGAAGATTGTTTGGGCGATAACCAATAAACTGCCGTCGTCTCTAGTTGTCTATAAGGTTGCTCCCCAAAGATTTAATGAAATGACGATTTCAAATATGCTCTCCCAAGTGGACTTGAAAGCTACTAACCAAACCATGTCTTTCAACCATGTGCTTTTGAGCGATGACAAGGAGTTCCATCGTTTTGAAATCAAGAATGAAAAGAAGCAGGTTGTGCGACGTTTGGACGTTTCCCCTTCACTTGGCTGGATAAGGTATCGAGATAGTTCTCCTAAAATTAATTTCAAAGAACCGTTGGAAACTGCTCCCGATATAGACACTATCAAGCAACTGGCGAAGGATTTTTCTGCTCGTTATTCGGACATCCTTAACCCTTTACAGATTGACTGGAAGCCTCATAGAGGGATGTTCACGACAACGGAAATGCCATTTTCACCAGAGACAGTCACCAACGAACGCGGACTACTCTATTCACGGAAAATTGGTGATGGCTTCGACGAACGTGGGTATTGTTTTTCTATCACTTATGGTTGTCACCATGCCAAACCAATACCGTTGGCCTTTGAAATCATCTGGCGAAATCTCGTTCCCTACAAGTCTTTTGCTGTCGCGGACACAAATGCAGCCGTCAAAATTATTCAATCGGGAAAGTCATTTTTCCCACCACAAGTTGTAGATTTGGAAAGGGCGAGTTCCGTCAAAACAATGTTGATTAACCGTTTTGAAATCATTTATGAAAGCAAGACACCACCGGAAAAGATGGAATACGAGTTCCCTTATGCGGAGATTTCCGCGATTGGTGATTATGACACCACCAATCCGGTCACTTTCTTTTTGAACTGTCCGGTGGTTTTATCGGGGGATTGAGACTGTTCATATCTCCCAAAACTGAATATGTCCCAAGTTCTTCAACGTTGCAATGGCTTCGTCAAAATCTTCGACGGCTACATTATCCGTATGAACGTCGGAAGGCGGAGTGGAGTCTCGTATTCGCGGAACCCATGCAAAGACACACATCTATGAGACATCTGAATATACAGAAATCATGGCGGGTACTTACAACTTTGATAATCGTTCTGATTTTTATAATTCCGAGATGGCCATTTTCTGCAAAGGAAATGATGAGCTCTCTGAAGAATTAAAAGCGGATCTGAATATGAGAATTCGCAACGGCATCAGAGTGAATCACGATGGTAAGGCCCAGGACAGGAATGGCAACAAGGTTCACATCACCGGTGCTACGAAAGAACGAATCCTGAAAATGCAGCTTCTCACTTTCCCTTCAAGACTCATCGACTTCTTACTCTAAAATAAAAAAGGGGACCTTGCGGTCCCCTCAAAACATCGAATGAAATTTAAGAATTAACGTGGACGTGATGGAGAAAGAATCTCATCAATCGCGATCGCTGCTTCTTCAAGCGTTTTACGAGCGTTATCAATCATACCGCGTTCAAGTTGAGCGCGAGTTTTCATGATAGTGCGTTTAAGATCCTGGATTTGATATTCCTGAACCATGATTGTTGTTGGCTGAGGGATTGGTGTGTAATCCATCACGATACCTTGGATACAAGAAAGAGCGTAAGCAGAACCTTGAGAAAGAGAAGTTCTACAAACTTGCTCAGAACCGTTCATAGAGACTTTGTTCGCAATTGTCTGAACACAGATCACAGTGTTTGAAGCATTAACTGAGGCCATTGCTTCACAGATATCAGCGAGTGGTCCGAAGAAGTAAGCGTTAGCTCCTGCTTGAAGAGCAGCTACTGCATTTGCTGAACCTTGAGGAATAAGTTTTGAAGTAATGCGAAGAAGTTCAAGAGCAGGCATTGTATCAAGAGTCGCACTCAAACAAGCGATAGAGTTCTGAGAATTCACTGCAAGAACTTGTTCGCAAACTGCGCCAGCTTCCATCGACAGACGACGGTTGGCCCCTGTCTTCATGATTTCAAGAGCAACAGCTGAACCTTGTGGTACTGCTTTGTAAGCGAGGTTAAGAACTGCTGGATCAAAAGTATTACGAGCAATAAGCTGAGCACACGCAGATCCATTCGTGCCGTTTACCGAAGCGATCTTCTGACAAACTTGTGCAGCTGAAGTGAGGCACTCCGTATGCGTATGGCACGCAGCTCACCCATTTGGTTGATACGGTTCACTTCACTGATTCGCACCACAGCCGTATGCTGCAGTTGGCAGACTTGTACGTCTGGACGCTCCAGTTCTACGTGAGCGGCGCTCATGACAAGTACCCGCGCTCCGACCTTGCAGAGTTCATCCGCAACTCCACAGACATTATGGCGCCCCATCGCTACAAGATCTGGCCCACCTCACAATCATGGATCCAGGTCTAGGAGCTAACAATTCATTCAAGCCGACGCCACTTCGTGGCTCGGCTTAATTCAAGCGTTAGCCAACATGAAGCTCTCTCTCATACTGGTTGTTGTCGCCGCTCTCGTCGCATGCAGTTCCGAACACGAGATATCGGTCGTTACCTCATCCCGCTCGCCGGATGGCTCACGTGTGGGTGTCGCATATGTCGATATGGGAGGTGGGGCCGCGGGGTGGTGCTACGTGTGCACAGATGTCGTAGAAGGTAGTTTCAACTCTTCGAGCGCCAAATGCGGGCAAAGCCAGCAGTGGTTTCGCTGTAACGCTAGCGTGAGTCTCAAATGGGCCACACCACACAGCCTTCTAGTCACGTATTCTGGTCAGCCAGCAACCCTACCTGTCCCGGCAACTCAACCAGCGCCAAGCTCTCCATCTGTAGCAATGGTTTACCAACACGCGCCGTAGTGTCGGCTAACTACTCGTTCAAGGCGGACGGCTACGCCGCCGCTTAACTCAAGCGTTAGGTTCTTGCTCGGTTGGTTTCTCGCAAGGTTGGCTTCGGCCTGGTCTTCGTCAACGTGCAGTGCAATGTTTCGTGTCGTTTCTGTTTGCAGCGCTGCGGCAAGCTCCAAGCATCCAAAGCTGCTAGCGTTGCGCTCGGTGGGGTTTGCGCTCGTCTGGCACAGTCGCCCAAGCATGGCGCGGTGCAAGCCCCTAACTCTTCATTCAAGCGGACGGCTCCGCCGCCGCTTAATTCGGGCGTTAGGCACAAGGAGGTTGTGCATGCGGTTCATTGCCAATGCAAGCACTACACTCGCAGGCGCGCTCGTCGCGGTGCTTCTCGCCATGCTCGTCTCGCACTTGCTCGGTCGCGGGCTTCATCTATGGGTGGCGGCCTGTCATCGCCAGCTGGCCTGTCTTCACATTATTTTTCTTCGTTAACCAACCCATGCGAAGTTTCTGAGCGAGTTCTTCACCAATTTCATTGATGTTCGTGAGTGTGGGCTTTTCAACAAAGTCACTTACTCCTGAACCTGACAGTTGATTCATCACCGGAGCGTGTTCACGGCCGACAGAACTCACCACAACAACCGGAATTTTCTTAGCGATCTCAGATTGTTTCAAAAACGTTGGCCCATCCATGATTGGCATATGTAAATCGAGCGTGATGACATCCGGTTTAAGCGAAACAAGTTTTGCCATAGCATCCTGGCCATCTGAAGCTGTACCAATCACTTCAAAGTCCGGAGCTTTCAGGATCTTTTTCAGAATCGTAAGGACTGTCGGAGAATCATCAATACAAAACACTTTAAGTGGTTTGGGAATTTCTGATTTTGTCGGCATCGGAATAACTGAAGCTGATTGAGGTTTATAGACAGATGGTGAGACACCGCGAATAGGAAGTCCGAATCCACTTAGCGACTCACTCATACCGGTAATGAGAGTTCCCTCAGGTGTAAGCTGCTTCAGAAGAGATTTTGCGATATTTTCCTGGTTTTGACGGTCAAAATAAATCAGAACATTTCTGCAAAGAATGAGATCAAACTTTTCATTGATCTGAACATTCAGGAGATTCATTGTCTGGAAACGAGCACGAACTTTAAGGTCTGACTTAATCTTATACCAGTCAGCAATCTCGCCTTTGCCTTTCACCCAGAAACCTTCCCAAAGATGTCTGGGAGCTGTTTCTAATTCGCGTCGATGATAAACACCATTCTCACCTTCTTTAACTGAAACTGGATCAATATCACTTCCTACAACTTGCCAATTCATCGTCGGATCAATTTTTGGCATATGAAAATGAAGCCACATGCAGAGGGACCAGACTTCCTGGCCTTTTGAAGAAGCGGCAGACCAGATTTTAATTGTGTTACGACCTTCTTTTTTTGCATGAGCAACGATTGTCGGAAGCTCTTTAGCAATCCATTCAAAATGTGAGAACTCACGAAAGAAGGAAGTGAAGTGAGTTGTGAGAAGACCAATGAGATGTTTATTTTCTTCGCTTTGGTGTTGCGACCAATATTTCTTGCTGTATTGCATACAATAGGGTGGAGCTGATTCTTTTCTGTTTGATAATGTGCAATCATGCATGCCTCAAATGTACATGAGTTCTTGAAGCATGTAAGGTCATCCTGAATTAGTAAATTCATAAATAAATACAACCTAGCTGACTTACTATGCATTCTTGTTTCTCTCTGCATTTCCACACAGATACATCAAAGAAGGCAGCACGGTAAGCGTAATGGGTGTCGTCCAGAGGAACGAGAATGTGCTTATGATAGTTCCTCCACCTGAGCCCATTTCCACAGGGTGCCAGTGGGCCAAATGCTTCCTCCCGGCAAATCTAGATGGTGTTGTTTTGAGATGTGAAGACACTTCCAAGATAGATGTCATCCCAGTCTAGGAGGCTTCCAGTTTGGAATTGTCATCACCCTGGTTTGGATGCAACTTGAACATCTGGGAAGGTGGTGATCATGATGATGATTCCAGGTCTTCAAATGGTACAACCTGCCTAGCAACCGTGTGGGAATCCATGGTTCGTGAGGACTTATGGAGGTTCCTGACTGAACCGAACAGGTTGCACCCGAGTGAGAATCCTCAGGTGAAGGGTTCAGATCCAACGGGAGGGTGTTCCTATCAAGTGTGCTAATAGCTCTTCCTAAGCCCACCCACGTGCAGACCTGTAGAGAACTTCACGCACGCAATACACATAAAATAAACAAAACAGAGAATAACAAGCTTTGGAATGGATATGAAACAACAGAAAATCTCCAAGAGATGACCAGATCACTAGCCGTTCAAGGACTTGGGCGGCCAAGTCGATGGCCGCTCAGGTGTAAGGGCGGCCAACAAAAGGGCCTTTTCTTGGAGTGGGGAAGGCGGCCAGACCGAAGGCTGGCCAGGTTGGTAGGCGGCCAGCCGTCCTAGCCGTCCAGGAAAGGGCCTAGGCGGCCACTGGGTGGGACGCCCAGGGAAGTAGGCAGCCAACAAGTTGGCCTTCTTCAGCGAATTGTTTTTTTTTAAAACAGAGTTAAACAGGCATCAAACTAATGCATAGGATAAAGATGTAAGCTTCAAAAAACTTAGACTTCTGACATCAGGAACTCACAGTAAGCAGTAGAGGGTCTCACTGTGATCGCCACTCTGCCTATGGGCGCTGGAAAATAGTTGTCGGAAGAAAGGGCTATCGGTGGGGAGAGAAAATAGATAGAGGGAGAGATGCACAAGCGCGAGGAGTGTCACGCTTGGGTTCCACCCTCCCTCCTTCTTTCTTCTTCCCATTAAAACACCTCTCACGACGTCGGGTACAGTAGAATGGTAGTAAGGAATGCACAAAGGGTGTGATCGCCAGAGGTGTTTACCTAAACCTCACAAGATATAAAGATCACATGGAGATGACTTCAAATCGGGAGAATGCGGGGTCCCATCTTCCCCGTCCTCAGTCGGCCAAGGGCAGAGAGCCCTGTGAAGTCCCACGATGCTAAAGTCCTATAAATAATGAAGCTCACAAAAGAAAAGAAACATGGAAGGCCATTAGCATGGTGAAGCGTAGCATTTGCTCTAATGAGATGTCAAAGAGAGTGATGGCAGTGTGATTACCTGGGGTGGTGGGAAGGGAGGATGGCTGAGGCTCTTGACCACCCACCTTCCCATTTGTTGGGGGGGGAACCTCTAGACAGGATGTAGGAGGATTATACTATATGGTGTATGCACATGCAAACAGAGCCACAATGCAAAAAAGAAAGACAACAGGGAGTGAAAAGGGATTCAGAAGTTCAAACCAGGATGTGCGACCAAGCTCGGAGCTACCACTGGGAACTTTCTCTGAACTCCGAATGAAAGAGCCAGGGAGAAGAGATTATTACCTCCTTCTGCAACTCCACCACCCCAACCTTCTCTCGATTCTCCCCTCCTACCCCCAAAAGAGCCCCCTCCCTTTTTTATCCACGAGTCGGAAGTTTTGTCTTTGGGAGGGAGTTCCAGGAGCCTTGAAAGACGTGGGAGAGATCATGCTATGGATGATCATGCCAATCATGCTCGAAGAATGAACAATGTTTTCTGACCGGATCAAAACAGGAGGACAGCCAATCCATTGGCCTTCTACAAGGGTTGGGCGGCCAAAGTGTGGCCACGTAGATGGGTGAGGGCGGCCATCACACTGGCCTCCCAGTGACCAAGGCGGCCAAAGATGTGGCCACCCAAATGGGTGAGGGCGGCCATCGCCCTGGCCGTTCAGAGACCAGGGCGGCCATTACCTTGGCCGCCCAACCCATGGGACTTGGGCCTCTCTAGACGAGTGTGGCCCAATAGCAATTATGTTACGGGCTAGACTTTAAAGTACAAGACATCAAGAATCCGGGTGAAATGACTATGTCATTCACATGAAGGTATAACTGGGGATCAGTGGGATGTCTGAAATTAGGCGTCTACAGGTGTAAGCTGCAAGTTCATTATAGTTATAATCTGATTCCATCAAACCTTCTGCAGGAATATTTAAGTCCTTTTGAAAGAGTTTCTGTTTGATCAGAATCTTCACCCCATTCACCTCAGTCCACAACCTCTTGTCATCATCATTATAAAATAAATTTTTGTACCACTGATGTACCAATCTTGGGTAGTAGACCCTATGTCTACTCACAAATTTCTTCCATCCTTGAAATTCTAGCAGTGGCAGTAGCTCAAGAAATCCGTTGAGCATTTTCTGGTCATGAAAATCAACAAATGTTGGGAACAAAATCCTCGGTGAATTGTCCTCTTCAGCTTTTTGAGACGATACTGAGGGAGCCTTTCCTTGACCAAATGACTCTTTTCCTTTAACTTGAATTGAAGTCCTTCTCTTCTTGGCCGGAGGATCAACGATTTTCTCTTTGCCCTTTTGAGACTCTTGTCCATGTCGCTTTCTCCTGTGGCCAGTTGCAGCGTCCACATTGTGGAGATTCTTGGAGCGAGGCTCCATCCTGCCGATTGCTATGACAGGGGTACATTTCTCTTACAAGGGAGCTTTTCCCTTTCCTTGAGTAACTGGAGGAGACATGATAGGGTTGAGTAGAGAGTTTCGAGAAGGTTCATAAGTGAAAGAAGGAAGGAGTCAGAGGAACACAGCCTCAGAAGCATGAACAGATTACTAAACCAGAGAGAAGAAGAGAACTCCAGGTCGAGGTCGAGGAGATGAAGTGTTGACCTTGCACGATGCGGAGAGCTCAGAAGCAGAGAAGTAGTAAATGAGGGTTTTGCTAAGATTGGTAAAGGCAGAAACATATAAATGACTTGAGATTATTAAAATTTTAAAGGTGGCACCCTCAACTTTTGAGATTTGCAGAAGTGACCTTATTTTTGAAAGGTTCACCATTTATAAGCCGGCCATCCTCACATCGATCCTTGTGAAATTCGGAGCGGTCGATGATCTCGCGCGCCGCGCTGATCTGGTCGCCCTTCTTGGATGGGGCTATCACCCCGATCTTGTCGACACCGAACTTGCTTATGAAACGCTCGACGGTAGTATATTTGCTCTGGAATGTCTTGGCCCGCGCATCCGGTGGCAACCATATCTTTCCAAGCCTGTTGAGCGGGATGCCCCACTCCTCCATTTTCTTCACCAGCTCAGGCGCCCAGTCATCCGCGTCCATGCCGGATGCGCCGACAGAACCCAGAAGTGAAAACCCGCCGATCTTGCGCTGCCAGCACCACCAGCTTGCCGTATCGCGAAAGCCGATGTCCGACGAAAACTCCACGTTGACGCCGTGCCGATCGAACGTGACATCGTTGGATATACGCCCTTCGCGTTCCGCCTTGTTGACCCAGCGCGCGAGAATAGCGCCTTGTCCCGCACCGTATGCTCCGTTCCAGATGTGGTCAGCCTTGTCGGCGTCGATCTGGAAATCGTGCTCCATTTCCTTGCGCAGCACTTCCGGAAACCACGGATTGTCGCGCCAATTGATCGGGATCACGATCGCATCAGAGGGCGTAGTCTTCCGCAAGAACCGGTCCACAGCATCCGTTTTGTAGCGCGGATTCCAAGAGAACCATATCTCCGAACCAGCTTTGCGGATCGTGGGGCGCAGCAGATCCAATGAATGCTGGCTGAGCGTCTGTGCCTCCTCGACCCACGCTATGTCGTATCCCTCCAGAGACTTGATGTTGTCGGCGTTGTAGGATTGCATGCCGACGAAAATGATCAGTGAACCGTGAGGGCCGCGGATTTCGGTATCGAGCACCGTGAAATGCGAGCCCAGCCCAAGCTTTTCGAGCTTGTCTATGAGAAGCTGGCGGACAGAATCCTTGATAGATTTCTGCACCTCGCGAATGCAGACGACGCGAGTGCATGACGAATAGCACCGGACGATGATCTGCTCCGCGAAGAAATGCGACTTCGCTCCCCCACGTCCGCCATATGCCCCTTTGTAGCGCGCCGGAGCCAAGAGCGGCTTGAGCCGTCGCGGGACCTCAACCCTGAGGATCGACAATCTCGAACTGCACTCGATGGAGGAGGATGGTGCCGACGAGGCGAAAGCGGAGGTGCCCGCCAACAAGGCGGCCTCGCCCATCCAGACCGAGAACTTCCCGCGTTTTGCCAGTATCAAGCGCGGCGAGGCCAACGTGCGCAGCGGCCCCGGCAACGCCTACCCCATTTTGTGGGTGTACCAGCGCGTGGGCTACCCGGTCCAGCTGCTGGTAAAATTCGACAACTACTACAAGGTGCGCGACGTGGAAGGCGAAGAAGGCTGGATCTACGTGGGCATGGTAAGCGCCGCCCGCACCACGCTGGTGGAAGGTGCCCAGGAAGTGGGCGTGTACCGGCGGAACACGGCCAAGAGCGATATCATCGCGCGGTTAAGCCCGGGCGTTACGCCGGAATTGTTGGAGTGTGACGATGAGAAGGCGATGTGCCGGATAGAGGTTGAGGGCATCAAGGGGTGGGTGGAGCGCAGCAAGCTATTGTGGACGGAATAATCCCGGGTTTCTGAGACTTACTGCACGGGGTGCTTTTTACTTTTCATCTGCGCTTCCGGTGCTCACGTACCCAAAATGTACGCTCCGCTCCGGTTCTCGCTGAAAAGCAAAAATCCCTCCCGTGCAGAATAAGTCTGTTAAAAAAGAAAAAGTTTTGCCGCGAAGTGCTGCCGCGAGGTATTTTTTCTCTTTCTGAAATAAGAAAACGCCACCGGGGGAGGGTGGCGTTTCCAAACTCTCAGGCGAGAGTTATGCGGATTTTGAGGCGGAATAGTATCAACATACAGACCACCACACCGATTGCCACCACCGGTACCCCGACCCAGGGGGTCATGGCACCAGAGGACACGTCCAGGCCGACTTTGGCAAGAAAAGCCCAGATGGCAACGAAGATTACACCGAGGAAGATACGCATTTACAAGTTCTCCCTAGCAGAAAAGGCACCGCCCGCGGATGCGGACTTGATGAGGTGTCTCTGCTGAGTTGGGTTTTTATGGGGGGTCTTGCAAGGGGCGGCTGACAGGGGGCGGGTGGTGTGTTGAAAGTTTGCAGTGCCTTCACCCGTCGCCGCGCAGGTAAACCTGTCGCGTCTCGGTGCCCTGCAAAATGGAGGGCAGCTTGTTTTGCGCCTGCGGCGCGGGGAAAGTGGGTGAAAATTTGTGACGTACGAATACGATTCCAAATATTCGATGGTGCAAGCCGATGAAGCGCGGGATTTTTTTCGGGTGCCGGCCGGTTCCGCCTCCGCGATCAAGGTGAAAACAACCGATCCCGACACTTCCAAGGATGTTTCAGCCAAGCTGCAAAAGGAGCTCGGCTATCCCTACCGCTCCCGCGACTGGACGGACTTGAACCGCAATCTCCTCTACGCCGTGCGCTTGCAGAAGGCCGTGATCTTCGTGATCCTCACGGCCATCATCATCGTGGCGGCCTTCAATATCATGAGCACCCTCATGATGATGATGAGCGAGAAGAAGAAGGAGATGTCGATCCTGAAAGCCATGGGCCTTTCCCCGCGGAAAAGTTCCGAGGTTTTCCTCCGCGTAGGCCTTCTCATCGGCCTTTCCGGCGCGGTGGCGGGCATAAGCTTGGGCTTGCTCATTTGCCTGGTGCTCGCCAAAACCCGCTTCGTTACCTTGCCGGCCGACGTTTACTTCATTTCTTATTTGCCGGTGGATGTGCAGGTAGGCACGCTGGTTTTAATCGCGGTCTGCGCCGTGGTCGTCGCGCTTTTGGCTACTGTTTATCCGTCTTATGTCGTGGCGAAAGAGTCGCCCGTAGAAGGGTTACGCTATGAGTGATGTATTGCTGGAATGCCGAGGCCTCAAAAAGAGCTACCATAAAGACGGCGCCCACGTGGAAGTCTTAAGGGGGGTCGACCTTACCGTTAGGGAAGGGGAGACGATGGCGATCCTCGGATCCTCGGGGGCGGGAAAATCCACCCTCCTTCACGTGCTGGGCACGCTCGAGCCGCCCACCGAGGGGGAAATCCTTTATTTTGGCAAAAACGTGGAAGGCTTTTCGGCCGATAAAGTTTCCCGCTTTCGGAACCGCGAAATCGGTTTTATTTTTCAGTTCCACTATCTGCTCCAGGAGTTTACGGCCCTGGAAAATGTGCTCATGCCCGCACTGATTGCTGGGGAAGACCGTAACAAATATGAAAATAGAGCGAAGTCTCTTTTAGAGGAAGTTGGCCTGGGGCACCGTTTGACTCACCGCCCAGCGGAGCTTTCCGGGGGAGAGCAGCAGCGGGTCGCCCTTGCGAGGGCGCTCGTAATGAATCCTCGCTTGCTGGGGCCGACGACGCCCGGGTTTGTGGCGAATCGGGAAGTCGCCGATCAACTGGCGGAAGTGGGGGTGATTCTGCTGATGTTCGGGGTCGGCCTGCAGTTCCACCTGAAGGAGCTGTTGGCAGTCCGTCGGATCGCGATCCCTGGAGCTGTCTTTCAGAGCCTCGTCGCCACCGTCGCGGTGGCGCTGACGCTGCCCTGCGCGGCGTCCGCCCAGTTCCTGGGGAAGGAAGACAATGCGGTCACCGCCAACAAGATGGACGGTACCTATTGGGCCCCCAAGCCCAGCACGATGACGCCCTATGTGGCGCCCAACAAGCCGCACTGGAAGATCTCGGAGATCCTGGCGTCCCACAAGGGTCAGGCGAACTGGGTGCAGCCCATTGTGCGCAACAAGGACCAGGTCGCCGATTACATCTCCATGGGCGCCGGTGTGAAGACCAAGATGAAGATGTATCCGGACGACCGCATCGTCTTCATCGTCTGGGACGGTTCGATCAAGGTGTCGATCGACGGCTATGCGCCGTTCACCGCCACCAAGGGCTTCATGGTCAACGTGCCCTTCCGCCATATGTTCACCCTGGAGAATGTCGGCAGCACCCCGGCGTTGCGCTTTGAAGTGCGCCAGAACGGCTCCGAGCCGATCTATCCGGCCAGCGAGACGCCCGATCCGGTCAAGGGCATGACCTATGTGAAGGTCACCGAATCTCCCGGCCCGGCGAAGGAGAAGGACTCCAACCCGATCTATGTCGACTACATGAAGGAGTTCAACGGCACGGATAAGCCCTATGGTGGCAAGTTCGTGTGGGACGATCACTTCACGTCCAACATCCTGCGCGGCAAGGGCGCGCCGGTTCCCGATGACAATGGCAAGAACGGCAAGGGCCACTTCCATGTCGGCTGGACCGAATTCTGGTTCATCATGGAAGGTCATATCGGCATGAAGGTCGAAGGCGAGAAGTATTTCGTCTGCGATCCGGGTGACGTGATGATCGCCGCCCAGGGACGCTGGCACCGTGCCGGCAACGATCCGAGCGCGCCGTGGTCGACCCGCGTGCCGTTCAATCCGCGCCCGCCGATCCTGCACAACTTCGAAGCCACTGGTGACTAATCGCGAATCTTTTGCGTCCGTAAGATCACGAGGGCACATGATGACGATCCATCCGGGCTTCAAAAATGTGGCGGGGTAAGTGATGTCCCCATCACTTGGGGGTGTAGCGTCCATCATTATTGTAGAGTGATGTTGGGGTTCCCATTGGCAGGATGTCATGGTTGATGGCCTTCATCGGTGAGGAGTAGAGAGGGAGAGGGAGTTTTTTTTTCTCTTTACCAGCTCTACCGCCCTTGTGGGCTTTCGCTAGAGCTGGCCCCCTTTTACTTTTTCCGGTATGCCCTTGTAGGTTTTCATACTGAGGGGTCACCCGATTTTGCCTGAGAAGCCCTTGCGGGTTTTCACCTCAGCTGGGTTAGTGGCAATTCTTGTCCTCAGTGATCCCGTGGAGGCAATCGTCTGAGGCCACCACGCTATCTCTATTTTTAACCCCATTGTGTTTTTTTTTAAATCTGAGAGTCACCATCCTTTAGCACACCGCTATAGCCTGAGACTGGGAGATGCAGAGGACCAGGCATGGTCCTGTCCCCACTGAGGAGCCAAAGCCCCATGGACAGGCCCAGCCGAGGCGTTCGAGGGTTACGAGGAAGTGTGGCGCACGGCGAACACGCGCAATCACTCGTTCCTGCCGTACAACCACATCACTGAGGGCGGAGAAATTATCCCGCCACCGGCGAGAACTGCACCTGCCACGATTGAGCCGGGCTTGAGCCAGATTGCACTCGGGGCTGCTGACGACATCAAGTCGGAGACAGGCCAGTACGATGCATCGCTGGGGCAGAAGTCGAACGAGACATCCGGCCGCGCGATTATGGCGCGCCAGCGTGAGGGCGATCTCGCGCCCGAGGCGGCGAGCCGCGCCTGTCACCAGCGCCGCCAGGCCGAGCCAGAGGCCGGTATCGAAATCGGGCATGCCGGCTTCCGCCATATTGTCGATTTCAAAGTTGGTAAGGCTGGCGTAGCCCGTCATCATCACATGCACGTCCTTGTCGCCGAGCAGACGCTCGACCGCGCTCGTCACATTGCCCGACGAGCCGTCCTTGACGTCGCCGACCACGAGCTCGAACGTATGGCCGTTGACGCCGCCGGCGGCGTTCTGCTCATCGACCGCGAGCTGCACGCCGCGCGGCGCATCGAACGCATCGAGGGAAGGGGCGCCGCGGCCATGCAGAGAGTGTAGGATGCCGGTGTGTTTGTGAGTGTGAGCAGTAGAGGAGAGAGGGGGCCATAGAGAATAGAAGGCGACGACGTAAGTGTGTTAGAGAGAAAATGAGAGAGAGAGGGAATAAAGAAATAGAGAAGGGGGGAAGACGTCCAGTGCATGCAGGTGTGTGTGTGTGTAGTGGGAAGGGAGAGAGGGGGAGATGAGAGATAGAGGGGAAGTGGAGGCTATGTAAAGTGTGTTAGCGGTGTGTGTATGGGTGTGAGATGGGGATGGGGCAAATGTAGAGGGAGAGAGAGGCACGAACAACGGGGGAGGAGAGGTGCGAGACAGTGGGAGGCAGCCACTTCAGCTGGCAATGGAGGTGAAAGGGAAGGGAGAGACAGATGGTGAGGGGAAGGCTAAGGGTGGCCGGACTGTGTGAGATGTTGAGAGGGGGAACGGGGAGGTGAGAGAGTGAATGATTGGCACCCCTTTTTAGAATAGGGGCTCCACCGCATGAGAATGCGAGTGAGAGATTGAGGCTGTGAAAAGGTGTGTGCGGTGTGGGAAGGTGACAGGAGAGCAACAAGAGAAGGGAGAGGAAGCGGGCTGAGAAGAGAAGAAGTGAGAAGAGGAAGGGGGAGAGGAGTGTGTACGTGTGAAGAAGATAGGCCATGGGGAGGAGAAGTACAGAGAGACCAAAAACTACCCAAGGGAGGAGGGGGACATGGGTTTTATAGGAGCTTGGCTCACCGGCTTTCCCATGCACCTATTGCTCCTTCCCAACCTTCGATCTACATTGTCTTGCTACTGCTAGATCTCGTCAGCTTCCTATGCATGTCTGCAAGCTACATGGATATCCTACTGCCATCGCCTATGGGAAGATCTCGCTGGCTCCCTATGCACATCAACAAGCTACATGGATCTCCTGCTACCATCGCCTGTGGCTAGATCTCGCTGGCTCCCTGTGCACATCTACAAGCTACATGAATCTCTTGCTACCATCACCTGTGGCTAGATCTCACTGGCTCCCTATGTCAGCTGCGCCTGTCTGCGGTTGGAGGTGCATGCCATGCTTCGTCTGCTGCAGAGGGGGGGTGGCTAGGTTGTTCACACATGAGTTGCTTGCCACCACACTACCCAATATCATTGCAGAGTTACTCCTTTTCTGGAAGAAGTGGATTGCACCACCAATTTTATAAACTAAACAAATCCCCTTCAAAAAACTTAAAAAGCTCACTATATTGTTATACCACTCCTCAGCCACCTGACCCAACATAGTATTGTAGTTGTTAATGGTATATATAATCATTTATGTGTAGTAATTGTTGGGGGAGGGGGAGCCTCACTAACTGATATGTGCTAATTTCTGGGTATATTCTTCTGAGTTATTTGCTATTTTCAATACTGTTGTTACTGTCCAATCCCATCCCATTTTACTCTCCAGTTCTCTTTTCAGTGTTTAGTAAATACACATTTCACCAGGCATACTCTCTGTGATGTCTATCCTCAGTGACAGTCCAAAGATCATCACTTTCTCTCCTCAACTCCATAGTCACTTGGGAAGTATTATTCAACCCTTTTTTTCGGGTTTCTCTACAAAACCCATCAGATCTTGCCATTACTTAATTAAGTTAGGAATATTTACACACACATGGGGCAGCTTGCAAAGGAATTACTTGAAGGCCTCCATTCCGCATTCCACTGAAGTTGGCACTTCAGGAAAGGGGTATAAATAAATGGGAAGCTTTAGCAAGAGTGCATCCAAGAGGTTTATTCTTGAACTGGTAGCAAGAAACAGCCTTCGGCATCAGGAAAGTTTCTCATCTCAAAGGACAACCTCCCAACACCAACTCTAGGAAGACCGTAAGTCAATGAATGCCAACGGGAATTATTACAAGGTACAAAGTTTGGTAGCTCAACTTCAGCTGTTTGTTTCCATGACTGGATAGTATTTTTTAATGCTCCATGACTGGATAGTTGATGTTTCTAGATACATGTTTATAGGTCAGGATGTGTCTTGGCGTCAAGTGTTTTGGATGTACCATGTTTATTGACTAAAGGAAACTTTGCAATACCATGAAATCTGTCATACTTGGATATCAACCCACCTCATCCCAATTTTTTTAATTCTTCTTTTTGCATCATTATGATAACCCTGTGCATCAGTTTTCAAACAGAACTTGAAGGTGGAACCATAGGAATCCCCCTTTCATCCCACGGTTAACCTTAATGAGAGAGAGATTGAGACTAGGCACACGGAAGAAGTTAAAGCTCGTCACATCTTGATTACCGATGCTGATGGTAAAGCGCTTGAGAAAATTAAAGCGATCCGTTCTAAAGTAAATGCGAAAAACTTCGGTGATATCGCTAAGAAAGAAACAGAAGATCCTACAGGAAAATCTAACGGTGGTGACCTTGGTTGGTTCTCTGCTGGAAGAATGGTTCCTGAATTTGAGAAAGTTGCCTTCGGTATGAAGAAAGGTGAAATCTCTGAGCCAGTTAAGACTCAGTTCGGTTACCACATCATCAAGATCCTCGATAAGCAGACGGGGAAGATCCTGAACTACGACGAAGTCGAGCTTCGCGTGAAGGCCGACCTTCAGCGCGAAATGGTTCAGAATTACGTCACGCAGCTGAAGAAGGCCGCCGGCGTATCGATCAATGACAAGGCGATCTCCTCGCTCTGATCCGGTCCGACCCGATCGGTCCGATCGGTCGGTAGCGCTCGGCCCCGGCTTCCGGGGTCTTCAGCGATCGGCGGTTCCGGCGAGGAACTTCGCGATCTCCGCGGTCACGCCGGCCGCCCAGGCCTTGCATTCGCGGATCTCGGTCGCGTTCCGCGATCCGGGCCAGTTGTAATGGATGCCGTCGACGCCGGTCGACGGATAGCGCGAGTACGCGCGACTGTCGACGAGGCGACACGGCGCCTTTCCGGTCCGCTTCGCGGCGGTCGCGATCGCCGCGCGGAGGATACCGTAGCGGTTCTCCACGGCCGCGGCGTCGTGCGTCCGCGCTCTCCGCATGTTCGGAGGCCCGATCCAGACGCAAACGTCGCTCTCGGCGTTCGCCGTCTCGATGAGTCGCGCGCTCTCGGCGATCTCCTCGGCGCGGTATTTCGCGTCGGGATGGAAGTTCGTCCCCAGCGCGATCACCGTGATCCGGCGGTCGTTCGCCGAGCCCGAACCCTGCGCTTTCCAGAGGTCGCGAAGCTTCGGCGTCCCGATCTTCCCCGCCGGGCGTTTCGTCGAGACGCCGGTCGCGGAGGTCTCGTGCAAGCCGAACGGGGTCGTGAACGCCCCGTTCAGCCACTGAAGCGGCGCCGAGCCGCCGCTCGCGAAGAAGTCGAACGTCGCGCCGGGCCGGTTCCGCAGCCAGGTCTCCACCGGGGAACACAAAGCCTACCTCCTCGGAAGAGGTAACCATCCTGAAGCACATAATCGTCATGGTCTCTCGAGGGTCCGACCTGGAGAGTGGTATAGATCTGACCAAAGTCAGGAAAGTCAACATAAGCTTCCCTCATCTTCTCTAACCCTATGACCTCGGCACTCATGGTAGTCAGCAGGGCAGACTTGGCATCCTGCGCGGCAGCGTCGCACACACACCACTTGTGCCCGCGCAAACAACCGCAGAAGGCGCAGACGGGTTGTTTTGGACCTCAGATGAAGCGCGGCGGTGCTGCTGCCGCCGGCGGCAGCGGCAAGGGCGCGGCGCGTGCCAAACGGCAGCGTTCAGCGCCACCTGCTGATGCCGCTGCTGCTGGCTTGGCGGCAGCCCCGGAGCGTCCTGCCGCGCTGCCAGCTGCCGCCGCGCGGCAGACAGCTGCAGCACCTCGGAAACAACGCGCAGCGGTGTCTGGCGGCGACGCGGCACCCGGGGACGAAGAGCGAGATGCAGCGGCTCAGCAGCCTGGACCCGTAACTGCGAAGTATCCAGGACGTGCTGCAGGCGTGCTAAACTGGCCAAAGCTTACTAATCCTGATGCATCGCTGGAGGAGCTCCTGGAATATGATAGTGCGTATTACCGGCAGTAACCTCGTAGTCTCCATGATGCGGTTGCGCGCATGCTGTGGTATGATGGCGGCACAAGTGCCGTCTCTCCGCTCCGCCCGTTCCGGTACGACGTCGTGCCTTCCGGTGCATCGCAGTTCTCGTACGGAGCATGCGGATGGTAGTGCACACGACACCTTTTCCGTGGGAGGATGCGGTCGCGCTACACAATGCAGCTATGACAAGGGCTGGAAAGCCAGTGGTGCGCACCGTTGATTCATTCAAGAATCAGTTCTCAAGACTGCGCGGGTTGGAGCCAAGTGGAGGTGGACACGCTGTACTCCTGCTGATCGTAGATGCATGCCTCAAACTGGGGGAAGATATACACAGTGCGGCAGGCGGCATTCACATGGCAGACGACCTGCGACGCGGCGTACGATCGGGTAGCGACGAGG
Organism: Amorphophallus titanum; assembly: GCA_024336825.1. Classification (NCBI taxonomy): domain Eukaryota; kingdom Viridiplantae; phylum Streptophyta; class Magnoliopsida; order Alismatales; family Araceae; genus Amorphophallus; species Amorphophallus titanum. Next base: position 7,175,265 of record JANBPO010006887.1, on the reverse strand, counting down.
ACGGCCTGCAGCCAGGATCTGGCAGCGGCGCCGGCGCTTGGCGCAGGAAGCGGCAGCGGATCCGAGCACAGGAATTAGATGAATGAAGATCTATAGCTGTGTGGAATCTGTGGACGAAAAGATTCCAGAGTGGGTTGCTTATCCCCAATGTCATTTGGGATCACGAGACGTTGCTTGGTGTTTCTCGTGATCGGAAAGCCCGTTAATTCCATTAAGAGTTAATGGATAGAATTAATTAAGTTAAGAAGGAGTTCTTTACATAATGGGCTAGAAAATCAAACCGACTATTGGGCCTAGAGGGTCACACACAATAGAGTGGTGAACAGACTGGGATGGGTGGACTTTATAGACTATTATTGGGTTTTTGTGAAAAATGCCAAAGGTCTATAAATATATGCTGAAGGGAGAAACCCTGGCCAAGTTACAGGCATAAACCCTGGCCGCCCTCTCTCCTCTGTCTCTCTCCTAGGGGCGCACCTCCCTCTTCCACTCTCCTTCCTCCCCAGTGGATGGTTGTGTTGAGATCGGGTCGGCACGTGGAGATCGAGGAGGAGATCCCGTCTGCTTCCATTGCTCGTGTGGATACGTCTAGCGGCCGGACGCTTGAACGGCTCGCGACTCTGAGATCTTTCACTTGTTCATCTTCAAGGTTTTGGGAGACTCTCAACCCCACAAAGGTAAGGAATCATTCTTTATACCGTGGGATTACCGTATTGTTCGATTTTGAAAAATCGGCAATGATATGCAATCTAAGGTTTCGATATTTTCTGCTGCGCATTCTGGTCAAAACCTTACAGCATAGGCCCGGATTACTGAATAGAATGCGGTACAAATAACCACTGCATTCTCAAAAGAATGCGTTATAGGTAGGCACCGTGATTTTAATATCGCAACGTGTCGTGGCACCGCGATCCATGCTTTCATGGTTTTTCGAAGGCGGTAATTGACGCGGTCATGAAGACCACCGCGTTAACAATTAATGTGCTACAGTCATCCACCTCGTTCATGAAGAATGCGCTCACAAGGTCCTGTGCATTATCAGCAGACCCATTTATGCCTTTTGTGTCGATAGGTCATGCATCTATGGTTAAGCCATTAATCATTTTGCTTTGTTTACTGCTTTATAACATGTTTAATTCTCCATTTTGAGTGGTTTTCCCTTTCTTTGTGACTGATCCACTAGTCGTAGCCGATGACCCTTAGAGTTGGCTGACCGAGGAGAGGTGGCGCGGTAGTTCCAGTGTACGGTTTTTAGGTTAGTTCCCGTGGGCCCCCTTGCTTTGTAGTAGTGTCCAACTGGGGGGAGACTAGCTAAAGGCCTAGCACAAGGCATTGATCTTGTGTGTGTACATGTGGTCAAGGGCGTGGACTTGCGCTGACGAGCATGACCCTGACTAGTCCTTATCTTTGGTTACAATTACAATGTCTTAGTTACCGTGCTCGAGGTGAGTGGGAGACACCTGAGGCATAGTGTAAGTCCTCAGTGGACGCGTCTGGTCTTTCTTCTAGTGGTTGTTCTTTCTCTTGTCACTTAGTCTGTGGAAAGTTAACTCTAATGGTGAATGCATGATTCTTGTATTTAATTACGCACTTTGTTAGCTATCTTTTAATTGCTAGTCCCGTGCATCTTTCTTAAATTGTTATAGTTGCATATTACCTGTTTCTTTTGCTCTTTTTAGCTGCGAGGTAGGGATCTACAGGACCCCTACTGAGTCAATGAAATGAAACTCACCCTTTGTCTTTCAGGTGAGGCGCAGTAGTCATCTAGTTTTCCACGTGATTTTGCCAGCCAGTCTTAGTGCCAGTGTGGTCCACTCCGGGGTATGCCCTGTGTAGTTGTACTCTTTTAGTTATTATATATTTTTGGGCTTGTACACTGTACTTCTAGACTATTGTATAATTATAATACTCTGATAATGTAAATTTACTTTTGCTTAATGTGACATTTTCTTAAATTGCTCATGTGATTATAGATCTTTATACACTACAGCCACTTTTCCAACACTTTCAGAGCCTCATCAGCTCTTGGGTGGCGTCCCTGGGTCTTTGGATATTGGGTTATCGGTATCCAGGAAACTGGGCCATTACACCCGTGGTCCCTCTAATTTGGTGATTAATCAAGGGTTGTCCCTCCTTTGGAGGGGCGTAATTAACGTCGTAGCCTTTAGAGTGCGACAGATTTTGAATCCTGACACGATCACCTACTTTCCTCTGATTAGTAAGATGGTGCACATAATGAGTTCGTCACTCAATGACTGACACGCCTACGCAATAAATCAATAAACCCAAAAAACCTAACAAAACTCTAGTTAATAAAATATCATTCCCACAAGTTGGCACACCCAGTGGGACGCAACCTCCCTTCATCTTTTCACCAAAATAGTGAGAGTATGGGGCCGTCACTCAACTACTTCAAATGCTAACTATTTGTTCGTCTTGTTTCTCCTTGCAGGTCGAAGCAATGGCGAGCGGATTGTCTGGACTTGTCTTCGGCCCCCAAATCGTGGCCAACCATGCTGCATTTGACTTCATTGTCGTACCCACTACCTTGGGCAACTTTCCCCCAGTTGTTGGCTTCCCCAACTTCTTGGGAGTTGCATTCGTCGGACTTCTAGACGTGGAGAATTCAGAACCTACGAAGATGAAGAACAACGAAGCTACGGCCCGCCGGAGTGAGGGCCAAGTCAAGAAAAGCATGCTGAAGAGCCTAGTGATCATGGGTTGCCACGTTCACTATACTACCTGCCCGACTGGGTCACACAAGAAGAAGCCCGCTAGGGGCAATAAAAAGAATTTTAGAAGAGGAAGAGTCTCTGCTACTCCCCGAAGGCAACTTTCGGCATCCGAAAAGTCCACATTGATCGGGGGCATCCGAGTCTACTTCAATGGCCACGATGCTAAAGTTCTACCAGACCAGGTCATCCTAACTGTCCCCACCCATAACACCTTCCAAGTACTAGCAAGTCGGGGGGTGAATTTTGATGACAACAAGCAAGAAAGGCCAACCCGAACTTGCCAAAGTTTAAGCAAATCTGGGTTCCCAAAAGGGTCCGGGCCCTCGCGGCAACCACACAAAGCATCAATAATCTTACTGATGTTCTCAGGAGAGGGGGCAAGAAGATTATGCATGCGGAGGAGGCCATGGTTGCAACTCCTTCACCCGTCGTCAAGACTTGTGCAAGACAGGCTGACATTTCCAAATATTCAAGAAACTTCACTCAAGCTGCCAAACAGCCACGACTTTCATATATGCCATCTACCTGAGTCCAAGTGCTATCTCTTGCCATTTGTCCAGAGTGCAGTCAGGAAGACATGACAAAGATGGTCCGGGAACATTTCCATAGTCTCGGGGACCCCTCCCTAGGTCAGCAAAGGCCACTTCATGTCATCAGGGCTGAAGGGAAAATATCCTCAAGGAGGAGGATTCTGACGCAAGGAAAATCCGCCATATCACGCAGTCGGCTCTCCTGCTCCCTGCGGCGCGCCAGCTCGGTCTCTATGGACGCCGTCTCGGCCTTAGCAACGGCGAGTTCCTCGGCCTCCCTCTCTACCGTCGCCCCGGCCTTGGCAAGATCGGATTCAGCCGCGGCGAGATAGCCCTTCAGTTTCTCGATCCTGTTTGTAAGGGCGTGAATATTGCGGTGGCCTTCCTCCAGGGACTTCTCGTGTTGCTCCTCGCTGCCTCGCCGCGCCTCCAGGACTTGGAGATATTCATCTTCCTGGGCGTCAATAGCAGCACGTTCGTTGGGAGCCCGTGTCTCGAGAAACTCGCGACGGTTCACGTACTTCAGCAACAGCAAAACCTGTCGCAACCACCCTTCCAGCGGGTAGCCCAACACTTGCAATGCCCCGGTCAGCCGTGTCACTATGGTATGCACCCCTCAGTATGTGAGGGAGGGGTCGGCAAAATTTATTGATCGCAGCGCTAGTAGCATCTGCCTGACCGGTGCATCTGACGAGGCATGGCCGACTGAAGACACGGCCGGGAAGTCGAGCTCTACGGCACTGTCTATGGCTGCCCATAGCTCTGCATCCACTACGACCGAGGAGGACGGAAGTGTCAAGGCCAAGTCACTGGGCCCTCCGACTTCAAAAGATAACTCCTGGCCAGCCACCGCCAGGGGAGTCGGCAGAACCCTGGCCGAATCACTTGACCTCGTTATCAAGAGGGGCTGCTCCGCCTCGACTGCCGGGACTAAGTCAGGCGCTCCGGCCGGGGTGCTCGTCTCCCCCTCTACCTCTCCGGTAGGGTCCGAAACCGTCGTCGCTTCACAGCTCGGCAGGGCAAGGATCTTGCTCTCGGTCAGAGGAAGGGCGTCGAAGGAAGCCGGACCGGATGTTATCGCCAAGAGACCCCGCAGCCTCGGCTGCTTGTGCTCCCTCCTCCCGAGGAATGGTGATGCTTGCCAAGATCTCCCGCAAAAGCTGGGTCTCCTCCGGCGCGGCGAGCTGTCGAAGAGGTGGAAGAGGGACCATGAGCTTCAGGCTGGCCCCCGATTGCAGAAAAGACACCAGAGGCTCCGCGTCCAGCCCCAGAAGTAGTTTTAGCCTGCCTACCCCCGCGGGACTGATCGGTCCCCTCAGTTTTGGAATGGCCTTACGAGCTCTATCGGCGCGTGCTTCTGGAAGCCTTGCCTCTTCCTACACATCCAAGACAGGGTTAGTCACCCACCGCTCGAGGCAAATTCCCCAAATCCTGAAGAGACGAAAGAGGAACCCTCGAGGCCCCTATGCTTACCTCGGCCACCGAAATTATGCTACTTTCCGGCACTATCTCCCCCTCCTCCAGGGGCTCGTCTGTCGGTAAAGCAGCCTCCACGGCCCTTCAGGGAGCATCGTCCTATTTAAGTCAAAGGCAGATTAGCACCCCTGGGGAAGATTCAATAAGGGAGAGCCTATGCTCATAATTACTTCTGCCCTCACCTGTCGTGGCCCCCCAGCCTCTGGTGTGGGAGTAACAGAGGTCCCTGCAGCCGCCTCCTGCCGTAGGACCTCGAGCAAGGACACCAGCTTGTCCAAGCCTGCGTCGACTCCTTCCGGTCGACCCACTAATGCGTCTGGGACAGGCATCTCTGTGACCTCCGGCGGGGCTTTTTCCTGAGAGTTGACAAAGAACAAAGATGAAATCAGCAGATGCCCTCGAGGGAAACTCCCATGAACGAACGTGCACTTACAACGATCTTCTCCACCAAGCTCAAAGAGTCGGCCAGTAGAGGGGCCTTCAAGACCAGCTCAGGAGGTCCAGACTCTTCAGATATGTCCTCGCCCGAACCCACCTCGTCAGAAGAGTAGTCGTAGTCTACCTTCTCACATGACGAAGATTTGGTCGGGGCAGGTTCTTCCCTCACTGGCGAGGAAGCCTCCACCTCGAGGCCAATAACCGGCATATCCGCACGTGGGATTGGCGACGGTGACCTCCCAGACCTCAGCTTCTTCCTCGTGTATGCTTTCACCACCAGGGGAATTTTGCGGCCATCACCCACTCGGGCACAGTTACGACAGGGCCTGCCAAATGTAGGGCGGTCCACATTAAATAAAAGCATATGGGCTCATGAGGGGCAAAAAAAGTAACTACGCCGGTGAAGATGACTACCCCCTTTGACCTCCACAATCGGAGGTAATCCATGGGTGATCTCCTCGACGGGCGGTACTACCCCAGGGACTGCAGCTTCGCCCACGTCCGGGGTAGGGACAGGTGCTGGCTCCTCCGCAGCAGCTGAAAGTAGAGACATGTGTGAGGGCCTTGACCTGGGAGGCAAACAAATACCAAAGGGTACCAGTGGCTGGAGAATCTGACCTGTGGGCTGGCTCGGCTCGGCCTGAGCCGCTGTGAATTCCTCGAAGGACGGGATCGAGGGGATTGGAGAGATGGCCGTTGGAGTCGAAGTGGCCTCTGCCTTTCTTCGTTTGGCCTCCTGCCGCCTGGCTACCTCGGCGGCAGCCAACGCCTTCTTTATAGGCGACTTCGCCTGGGATCTCTCCTTGTGCTTCGGTAGGGGAGTCGGCTCCGCTACGACTGCAGCCTTGCCCACGTTAGGGATGGGCACGGGCGTTGGCTCCTCTACAACAGCTAAAAGAAAGAAAGAGGAAGTTACATTCAAGTGTAAAGACTTCGTCCCAAGATACGGACAAGTTCTAAAGGGCACTGATGGATGAGGGTTCTTGCCTGCGGGCTGGCTCGGCTCAGCCTAGACGGTAGTGAACTCTTCAAAGGACGGAATCGGAGGCACTAAAAGAATGGTCATCGAAGCTTTGGCAGCCTCCATGTTTTTTCGCTTTGCCTCCCGCTGTCCGGCCACCTTGGCAGCGTCCATCGCCTTCTTTACAGGTGATTTCGCTGGGGACCTATTCGTGACCTTGGGCAAAGGAGTTGTAGTCGGGGCTGGTGGCACTGCCTCGAAATAAGCAGGCTTCTGAACAACTCGCTGGAGATTCCGGTACGTCGCTAGCTGGGTGCCGTCGGGATGATCTGTTAAAAGGGGAGAGGAGTAAAGAAGAAGAGGTATGATCAGCATCTGGTACTCCAAGAAGTCGCAATGTTAAGAGGTGAGAATAAAGAAAGGGGAACGTCAAATACCATGGGGGCCATTGTACAGCCGAAGCGTTATCGGCCAGTAGCTTAAGGGAGGCCCCTTGTCCCAACGGGCAGCCTCCCGAACCAGCCGGCATACGTCTTTAATCTTTTGATAGCGGTTGGCGAGGGTAGCCAGGTCTGCATGCTTCTTGGCAGCCAGGTGACAGAAAAGGTTGAAGTGATCCACGCCCCATCCATCGGTGTAATAGTAGGAGATCTGTAGGCACTTGCCTAGGATGGTAGCCCTCGGATCTTCAATTTTTAGCCCATGTACCTAAAAAAGGACGTATAGCCATGTAGTGTCCTGGTAATTTTCAGACTTCCGCTCCTCCTTCCTCATGAATGTGCGGTATGGGTAGATCGGGTCCCTCTCTGGACGCCAACTCTTTGCGGGGGTACCTTCTTCTTCCATAGGAAGTGGATAATTAATCAGCTCCAGGTAGTCACTCCGGATCCGACAGAGGTCCTTGAGAGCCTTCTTGAAGTCATCTTCCACCACCGGGGGCAGTTTGACTTGCGGCGCCGGCTTTGCTTCCCGAGCTTCCCGACGCGCGGCTAGATATGCCGCCACCTCCTTATCCTTCTTGTTCTTGAGCCGAAGGAGGTGCTCCGGGTCGATGTCGAGCACCGGCACTGTTTGCCTACTCAAGAATTTCCTCTCTACCCCATCCCAGCAATCGGTCTTGCATGACCGATAGAAGGCTGTCCGGGCGTTCCACCATTTTACATACTTCGGGGTCACCCGCAGAATCCGACCAGGGGTTGGCACCCTGAAAATCGTAGTGTCTGCTCGATGGAAGCAGTCCCACCAAGTTCGGGCATTTTTAGCGGTTAGACTTCCTCGGAGACTCCGCGTGGGCAAGCTGAATTGGGCGTTGTACTCTGGGATATGCTGATCATATCCAAAATTTCGGTTGAAGTGGAAGGGGTAGTATGGTTCCAGCAACAAAGTATCCCCCTTCCTGAATGCCAACACGCTTGGGCAGAATGACAATGCCCAGTCACGGAGCTCTAGTTCCAGCAACGGGCAAACCGCGTTCTCCTGGCTGATTGGGTGTACATACTTCTCCACCTGGTCGTCCTTGCATTCCCGCTTAGTGTTCACCAGGGGACTTGAATAGGCAGCCAGCATCCAAAAATGAATAGTTCCCGCCACATCCTAAGGAACCATCGTCAACTGGCCCCGGATGTCATATAACCGCCGGGACGTGGAGCCCGGCTCTGCACTCACGAACTCCAGCATCCGCGGGACTAATCCCCAGCCTTGAAGTGTGCGTGGGGCAAACTCCAGGAATAGCGAGCAGACCCACGCATTGAAGAAGTGCAGTGGGCACACATACCGGGCCTACCTTGGGAATTGATGAGCACTGGCGTCCCCAAGCACCTTATATATCAGACAGAGGGCAGTTGGGCATAGTGACAGCTTGATCCCCCACGCCATCTGACAGGCTGGGAAGATAGCATCTGGCTGGATGATGGTCTCGTCCCCATACGGCATGGCAAATGAGCATAGCCAGTACGTCAGATAGGCTGCACAATGTGTCAACAGATCAAGCCCTGTTGGGGTAGGCCCACTCCAGCGCCCCCTTGGAAGGAATCTTCACGTCGACCTTAGGCTTGCTGCACTTCTTGTGGGCGACTGCGGTGCCAATCCATGGGAAGTCCTCATACTGCTTCAGCCCATCATAAAAATATTACAGCCATAGGGTCATCCGGACCCTCTTCTTGTCTCCGCGGGGGGATGCTTCCCGCCATGCGCCAGCGGGTATAGTTCCCGGTACGCCTTCATGAGGTCCAAGAGAATAGTAGCCATCTCCGTTGGTCTCATCTTTGATCAGGTCGGGGAGGCAAACTTCTTCATAGGGCTCCCCGTCAATGGTCAAGCCGCTGAGCTAACTAAGACTCCATAAATCCAGCGAAGTCTTACCCTCTGTGGTGTAGAAGGTGTTGGTCTCTACACTGAAGACTTCGATCATGCCACAATAGAGTCCCTGGGAGATGGGGTAACAGTATCGGGAGGCATACACACTGTGATAGATGCTAGCCCGGATGGGTATTGGGGCGTAGTTGAACAGTACATACTCTGTGAATTCCACTGCCCCCTCCCTGAAGCTGTGCGCATCCTGAAGCTTCAACTCCCCGAACCAGCCCAGTGCCAGCTCGTGCTTGAATCTGATGGCCAGACAGTCCAGAATAAACGGCTCCTCCCTATAGCCCCATTTCAGGGGAGCCAAGAATAGACCGAAGCGGGGCTGCTCGCCTTGAACCCGTCTGGCGACCATGTCCCACTTAGCCGGGGTGAATTGAGGTGCTCGCACCAACTTGTCCTCTGTCGGCAGCACGGCGTCGAGCCCCAGCACAAGCTTCCACTCCCGGGCCTCTCCCACCAGGTACATTGGGAGGCTTCTGGGGACGCTATATAGCAAGCTGTCTCAAGACTGTAGAATAGCGTGCTCAATGTCCCTCATGGCCTGCAGCTCCCGCCTCTCCCTGGAGCAGAAGTACTTCAGGAATCGGATAAGATGCTTGTCCTTTGGGAAGTCTTTCCGATACTTACCGGTCCGGTCAAAGGTGAGTGGTTCTCGACCCAGGAAAGCCGAGGGTAGTCCACTGTTTCGGTGTCAATACCCGACGATTCGGCCAACGTCACTATTTTGGCATGCTCCCTGTCTAAGTCTTCCACGGTAAGCCATGTGACAGTTGGCACCGGGGGCGGGGGAGCAAGCTCAGCACCGATAGTGACAGTGGCAGTAGAACTGCTAGAGGCAGCCATTTATCTGCGAGGCACAATAAATCCAAAGTCAGAATAAGCCATAAGCAAAGGGAAGAAGAGAAAGTTAGGAAGGGGCTGTGCTACAATTAAAACAAACAAGACGCTGATAATTTCTAATGAAATTTCGACAGAGTTTTCCCTAGGCCGGAGGCATAAAGGGAAAACACGCGTGCACATCCACAAGGAGTGACGGCCCCAACAAAGTCACGGTGTGCCCCGAGGGTGACACTGGAAATTTCTCTAGTTGAAGAAGTCCCTGTCTACCTGGCACGCTTGTCGAAGTCCCTACCCGGCACACTCCAGCAACCTCTGCCCGGCACACCACTGAGTGCATTCCCCGGTACGCCCCCGCGGTGCCCTAACCCGGTACACCCTGAGGCGCCCCGCACCCGGTATGCTCGCCAGTGCCTCCTCCCCGGCACGCCCATGGAGGTCCTTCCCCGGCACACGCCTTCGGACCTCTACCCGGTACACACCCCCGAGTGCCTTCCCCAGCACATACCCTAACCGGCACACCCCGTGCCCTCTTCGCCCGGCGCAGTCTGTGCCATCCTACTCTGGCACACTTGTGCCCCCTCTACCCGACACACTCATGGTGCCTCCCATTCAACAGCACACCCGTGCCTCCCTTCCAGCGGCACACCCGTGCCTCCCGTCACCAGCACACTTGTGCCCTACCTATCCCGGCACTCCCGGAGCCTCCCTCGCCGACACACACCTCCACACCCTATCCCCGGCATGCCCGGCCTACCTACCAGCGGTACACCTATGCCTTCTCTCACCCGGCACCACCGGCGACCCCCCCGCCATCTCCCACAGCACAGAGAAGAAGGGGAAGAGAGGAGGAAGAAGGAGAGGAAGAGAAGAAAGAGAAGAGTAGAGGGAAAAGAGGAGGAGCCTATGTAACACCCGTAGTTTAGCGGATCCTTAGTGGTTTGGATCTAGGTTCCGTCTGGTGAATTTTGACTATTTTTAGAAATTTTTAGGATATTTTTAGGTATTTAATCAAAATTGTTAAAATATTTATATATATATTTTGGGCATATTCACAATTTTGAATATTTGGGGGTTTAAACTGTAATTAAAGGTATAAAAATAAAAAAAATAATATAATATTTTTTTTTACAAAACCCACCGCCGCTCATTTATGATCGTGCCATTCTCGTTGTCCATGTACAAGATCCCCGTTAAGATTTCTGCAACTTGCCATCTGTAACTGTTCATGGGCAAAATCCTTGCAAGCGAATTAAAACCAGCAACAATACATTTCTATAGGCTACTAATATTGACAGAAAGCATCAAACAGACCTTAGAGAGAATACAAAGGCCACACAGGGAGCAGATTCTAAGGTGGTTTGGAGCCTTCAATCCTCCCAAAAACTTTCTAAATCTAACATTACCAGCAGAATTACATAATTCATCTGCGAAGAATCCAGTAAAAAAGAGGAAAGGGAAAAACTGTATTGTGGTCACCTCCAGCTTCACCAGCACTGCGCATGAAAAAATCCCTCGCACAATCGGCAAAGGCCAGCAGAAAGAGAAGGAAAGCAAGGAAAGGCGCCACCCCCGTCCTCATACTTCCTGGAACAAACGCTTCTTCAGGTCACCTGCTCCCCCACTCCAAAAGCCCTCAATTAATCAAGAAACCCGAGAAGCAGAGAAGCTGAAGAGGAAAACAAAAGAAACCAAGTGAGGTCCTAACAAGGTCTGATGGACCTTGAGCTTGAACTGAGGTTCCTGAGGAGTCATATCAGGGTTTTATATATATACATATATATGCAGTCTTAGGAGTTTGCTCAGGAGAAACCCATATGCAATTTTGAGGAAGCTTCGACTGCAACACAGCCACTGTCATTATCAGTCAATTCAGAATCTGAGCTGCCATGATCATTGGGTCACCCTCATGCTGTCCTCTTAATCAATCACCTCCTAGGTTGGGGCGGGGGGGGGATCCTCCTCCTCCTCCTCCTCTACCTCTGATGTAAAGAAAGAAGAATGCAGATCATTGCATTGGAAGGGAGGACGGTAGATTGACAAGGATGCCTGCCTTAATTTGTTCATTTCGAAGAGGACAGGGAGTGGGCTGTTGCAAATTCTCCAGGTGTTCTTTTCTTTTCTTTTTCTTTTTGAAATCCAAATTGGTGCCAAGGTGCACTAATTTTTCTTGTACCAATGTCTTCCTTCATGAAGTGATGCAAAAATACGAATGGCGTTTTATGGTTACAACTTCATGCTGGCAATTACGTGGGAAGAACAAAACTGTGCTACTCAACGGCGGCGGAGCCGATCGGCCGACGGGGTCCTAGCTTCCGGCGAAGCGCTGTGAGATCATCGATGATCTGTTCAACACAATTGGCGTCCGCCAATCTTCCGAGAAGCGCATGGAAGCCGAATCACCCCGCCAGAGCCTTTTGTCAGAGAGCATCGAGGAGCAATTCCGTACCGCGCTGCTGAATGGCGACATTGCCCCGGGTAGCCGGATCGTCCTCGACCAGTGGCGGGCGCGGTTCGGCGTCAGCTTGAGCCCGATGCGAGAAGCGCTGTCGCGCCTGGTGTCGGCAGGGCTCGTCGAGGTCGATCAGATGCGCGGCTTCCGTGCGAGCAAGATCTCGGCGGCGCAGCTCCAGGAGCAGCTCGACAAGGCCAAGAACGATTGCGCAAAGCCGCAGGCCGAGGCCGCCAGTCACGGCGAGCTGATCAATTACCACCTGTCGCTGGGCAAGGGGGAGAACAGCCGCGTCTGGCCCGACCTGCCGGCGGGCTGGAAGGGCTTCGCCAACTGTGGCCCGGCCACCGACCACGCCGTGTTCCGGCGGATCTCCGCCGCCGACGTGGTGGCGGCCGGCCAGAACGCCAGCCACGACCTGCTGTGCGGGCGCCTGGTGGTCGTCGGCGGCACCAACGCCGTTGCGGCCGACTTCGAGCAGACCCCGCTCAACGAGATGGCCGGGCCGATGATCATCGTCAATTCGGTGCGCGGGCTGGAGTTGTCGGGCGGCGGCCTGAAGCGCGTGCCGCTGTGGATCCAGTTGCTCACCCTGTTCATCGTGTCGTCGATGATCACCTACGGCTTCCTGGTCACCGGCCGGATCCGCGAGCACTGGCTGCATCTGAAGGACAGGCACCGCGGACGCCACTTTCTCTTCCGGCTGCAACTGTTGCCGTTCAATCCCGTGGTATTGAACTGGGCATTCGCTTTCGCCGCCCACTGGATGGGCATAGGATTACTTCTGATCGCCTTGGACCACGGGTACTGGGGTTATCTCTCCGCGCCCGCATTCGCCTCCGCGGCGGTCGGCGCCATGCAGGAATTCGCCGATGAGGAAGAAGGACAGTGAGCGTCTGTTGCTGGCCACCGGCGCAGGGCTGGCCGCCATGGCCGTCGGTCTGTCTGGTGGGGTCGTTTTGAAAACAGGTTTGCAGGCGTCGCAGCAATCAATTAACGTTTCATCGCTGGAAAATGGCATCTATTTCATTCGTTTGGAAGGCTCCTCAGCAGAAATGCTGCGATTCGTCAAAACGAACTGATTATCGTTTCAACTTTCCGAACAGGTTTTCAAAGACAATGTCTACCGAAAAATAGTGGTTGTCTTTGAAGCTTGTTCCATAGCCCAGCATATCGTTCATGTAGCCGATACTAAGCGTCGCGACGGAAAATCTGTAAGAGTAAAAGCACAATACGCGTGTTTCCGAATATGCAAACGGTGTCCATTTTCCGGTTTCACGATCACTGACGAATAATGCTTCTGCTCCGGCTGTAATACGGTGATGCTTTGTATCTCCGAAAGTATATGCAGCCTGCAGCCTGAATCGCGTTCGCAGCTGAAAGGGCTTTTCCCAGTTGTGGAAACCGTCCGTATAAAACCGACGGACCTCCTGTCGCAGCGTCTGCGTGAACTTGATCCTTGAAAAGTTATAGCTGTGTGAAAACCGGCCATAAATCCTGAATTCCTGTTTCACCTCCGTCGTTTCGTTTTCGTATTCGTTCTGACGACGATAGCTTCCGGCCAGCGATCCCTGCCATTTCGGAGAAAAACGGTGATGCCATTCGCTGTTCAGGACAAGGATTCCCTGCAAATGCAACGGATTGTAATCGGTTCGGGAACTTTCTCTTCCGTAGCCTGCATATGTCAGCAGCTCGTTTGTTCCGGACGAATCGATCCGCTCGCGGAATCCTACTGCCATCCAGCTGTTGATATTGGTATTGGAACCGAGGCCAGGCGGTGTGAGCTGGGAAAAAGCTGTCGTACAAACAATGCAGAGGGTAAAAGTGCAACTAAGGGCAGAAAATCCTCTACCCTTAGTACGCTTGTGAAACGCTATCATATCAGTACAAAAATCCGGTATCTGTTAAATGATTCCCAGCCGTATCGAACAATACGCGTCGATCGCCCAGATGTCCGTCGAGCTCGATATCGTAGTACGTTTTTCCGTCTTTTTCGATCTTCTCGATATCATCGATCCGGTACTCTTTGAATTGCTGATCGATTGCGTTTTTTACCACGGCCGGCAGCTCGCTTTTCGGGGCCTCTGGCGAAAATTCGACAACATCTCCCCCGACTCGGGCTTTTTTAGGGGTATGAAGCGGGTACTCATCTACGGAGAGTCTGAGATGGTCCCTTAAATGTTCAGACGCACCTAGAGTGATAACGTACCAAGTTATCCATGGCACCGTATCCCCAAGGGCCAGCTTACAAGGGGATTAGGATTGCCAGGATGCTCCGAGAGGGGCTGAGAGATCTAGAATCGCGATCGAAAAGTCGGGGCAAAACCGGATGAAGCACTAGCCGAATCAGGTGTAAGGGGCGACGCCAGATCAGGCCACGCGGTCGTGCCGGATCAAGTCGTCCGACCACCACCGGATCACCCATAGGGGAAAGGGGCACTGGATCATAGGCTAACCAAAGCGCAAACTGACGCCGGATCAACCAGTGAATGGGGCAGCCAGATCAAGGGGGTTGAAGGGAGAGAGAAAGAGCGCGCGAACGCGCCAGATCAACCACAAAGCATCCATCGGATCAAGGGGGTTGAAGAGAGAGAGAGAGAGGGCACACGGGCACGCCGGATCAACCACAAAGCAGCCACCGGACCAAGGAAATCACAAAAATACAGTATCATAGAAATCCACAGTGGATGCCGTGTGAAGAACCAAAGCAGAGAAGACAATCACAGACGTGTTGGGCTAACTCTCTAGTAAATCCCACCCTCCACTGATAGGCTACGGAGAGGGGGAAGGTGAGATCGGGCTTCATGTGCCTCTGTAGATAAAGTTCGCCATGAGGAATCACCTTAAGAGTAAGAAGGGCTTTCAAGCATGTTAGATCCCGGGGTCCTGCTCATCTGCTTACGCAAAGTCCGGAAGCTATCACCTGGGGTGAAGAGCATTAACGGGCCCAGCCATCATCAATAGAGGAGGAGGAGAGATCCAGTCATAACGGAGGGATAAACATACAGAATAACCGACATGCAAAGACACCCAGACAGCTAATTGCTTAATTCATTCGGAGGGAAGCATCTTCAAGCAAATTAGACCCCGAAGCACTGCTCATTTCCCTGAGCAGACTCCGGGAGTCATCACCTGGAGATACATTCATTTCATAGATAAAGAAATCATCGGTGGGGGAGGAGAGGAGCAACATTCATTCATTCACGCATTTGTAGACCAACTCCCCCTCCCCAGAGCCCCCCAACATCGGTAGCCATCTCTCCCATGTCCGCAGTCCCCCACCTGACTAGCAGCGCCCCTCCCCTAGCTCAAGTCAGCCTTGAACCATCTTGAATCTAATTAAACTCGCCTCCTCAAGCATTTCTGATGATAGATCCACCTCTTTACTGTGCGAACACGTTAGAAATCGGCATGATCGCCATCGACCGGCTGCTGCGGTGATAACTCGTCCCGACTCGATCGATTCAAGGCAGATCTGGGATCGATTTCTCCCAGATCCGATATAGTACGCCCAAACCAATGCGAGTCTCACCTAGTCAACGAACCATGATCTAGTCATCGGCTTGAGTCGTTGTTGTCCCTTAAATCTCATATATTTCATAAGGGAAAATAACGTAGGGGTGAATGAAAAGAACTATGGGCCGTGGGACAATTTACATATGTACAACCACGAAACTAGGGGAATTAATATTTTTTTAATAACATAATCTAACCTCCTCTTCGTATTCAAAATTTCACGACAACGAAAACTAAGGGTGACACTGAATTGAGCCAAGTTTTGATGTGCTCAAGTTAAACTCACTCAAGCTAAATTGAGCTAGAGCTTAAGCCCGAGTATGGTGTAGATCCGGCTGATTTCATAGGTTCGTGTTTGGCTCGGTCAAAGATTCAATGGCTTGAGCTTAGGCTCAAGAAGCCCTAACTATTTGCCCGTGGGAGCATTGTAAGGACATTGTGGCTCGACTCAGAGAATTTTTAGAGGAGCTTTTTAGTCCCATATCAGAGGTTGAATGAATGTACACGCCCATGAGCAATTCCCACTGGCGTAAGGAACATGTATGTCACATTCAAAATTTGAATTGGTTAAATATAGAAAGCAAAATAAGACATGTAAAATAAACACTAAATATTTTTACTCGCGTTCGCCTACGAGCTGATCGAACCGAGCTTCACCAAGCTCTACTTAGGCTCTTTTAATGAAAATGCACTTGGTTAGACCTTGGGCTCAACTTTAAAGTCGAGCCGAGTCGAACTTGACACGAGCCACGCTAGAATAACTCGCGGGTGCCTCGAATCTGTATTTTCTTTTAATTCCAATTCACTAAAGCATAAATTATATGCGGAATTAAGATCTACTGTTATAGAACTATCAATTTGATCCTAAATGATTAACTAGCGAAGAAGACAAAAGCACACGATCAAACACACACGAGAGACAAGGTTTTGAAGGTGGTTCGGTCTCAACTCAGAGACCTACGTCCACCCCTCACTCAACTGAGTGAGGCTTTTACTGACTACAGCTTAGATTCACTGAATGCACAGCTTACATCCGATGACTAGCAGCTTGCATCCGCTGACTAACAGTTTGAGTAAACAATGTTTTAAATCTAAAACAAAAATGAACAAAGAAGAGAATGTAGATCTAGTTTAGAATTCTCCCAATGAATGTGAAGTCGATCTGCAGATGATTTTCTCGTTGCTTCAGATCTCCTAATACTCTGCTGAATCAGGATCCCTGTGCACGAATTCTCTTGACTCCGTCTCTCTTGTTCTCACTTAAATTCCTCTATTTCTTCCCACCCTTTTTTCTCAGTTCTTTCAGCTTGTTTTCCACACTAGTCTCTTCGGAGGACGAAGGTGCATATTTATAGAGCAGAGATTTAAAATTTCAAAGTTAATTCAAATCTACATCATAATTCTGATTGATCCATGTGTTAAGAAGGGAATAGAAGTCTTTTGGGAAGTTGCCACGTGAACTGGGGTGGTGTGCCAGTTATCTGCCTTCGAACACTAGTATGAAGGTTACATTTCTCACGAGTTTGTCTATTTTTCAGCCTTAGCAGCCTATTATTCACTCTTATCAGTCATTTGCCTCCCTTAGGCACCTATTATTCAACCTTAGCCACATTGAACCGTCGTCGTTGTTCTTCTTTCACATTTTGAGAATTTCATTGTACTTGGAGTCGACTCCAAAGCCTCATGGAGTCGACGCTGCTTCTCCTCTCTTCACGCAGTTAGCCTTACTGCCTATTATACACCCTTACGAGCCTAGTTTTCTCCCTTATAGCTTATTTGTCAGCACTAGCCACTTATTTTTCACCCTTAATCTTCTGAAGACGTCACCACCTCTGCTTCAATTATCATTGTGGGTTTCTTTATAAGTGGAGTCGACTCCAAAGTCACATTGAGTCGACTCTGCTTCTACGATTTTAGCACTTTTATTCCTGTTGCGCATTCTTCAGCCGCATTGTTTGTGGCGGCCGCAGGCAAGGCCATCAGACGGCGCTCTAGCCACTCGTCGGCGGCAGCGAGCAGCACCGTCGCCGTCGGCGTCAGTGCCGGATCCAGGTCGCGCGGCGCATTGACGTCCGTCGTGCCGGCGTCCGGTGCTGCCTTGGCTTCCAAGGCCGCGCTGGACGCCACCGTGGTCATTCCGGATGGCGACAGCAGCGGCGCGTGCACGGCCACGTCGACGTTGGCCGAAGGCACGATGCGGCACCAAATCCAGCAGATAGATGACAAGTATGTTGGTCCCGCCGTGCAGGAGCTTGCGAACGTAGGAGCATCTCTGAATGACTTGCACCGCTTTATGTACGCCATGCACGCCCCGGAGCGGAATCACGTCGTAGGGCTCCGCAATGAGGAAGGAAGCCAACTCTACAAGGCGGCAACCGATGGCTCCATTGTTGGAGCGTCCGGCATGTCGGTTGATCAGGCACGAGATATCGTTCGGGAACTCACGCAGGACCGCGAGAAGTTCAATGGCATCCGCCGCGCCGCGGTGCATATCCGCGCGATGCTCGATAATGGCTTGAAAGACCAGATGGCGAACGGGCTCATCAACAAGGCGCAGTACGATCAGCTTTCGAGCCAGTACAAGAACTACGTACCGTTGAGGGCGGAGGCGGACTCGGAAGGACCGGGCGGCGCATCCATGCCGTCGAAAAGCCGTGGCTTTGACGTTCGCGGCGATGAATTCAAGGCGGCAACTGGTCGGTATTCCGAAGCTGATAACGTCGTCGTGTACGCGGTCAACAACGCTGAGCAGAGCGTTCTACGCGCGGAGAAGAACAAGGTAGGCGTGGCGGCGCTGCGGTTTATCAACGAAGCCGATCCGAAGGGCGAGGAGATCGCCCAGGTCTATTGGTCGGACGATCCGAAGACCCTCGATGACATCACCAAGGCGCCGGACGTTTACAAGCGGGTTCTCGACAAAGACGGCAAAGTCACTTCGCGAAAAATCGCGGCAATGTCGTCAGCGGTGATTTTAGCGAAATCATGGGCCAGCGGCACGACAAACATTCCACACAAATCGCTTGAAGCCGGACTGACTGTCAATTCGGCTGTATGAAAGACCTCGGGCCGATGTTTCTCGCAGAGACGATGGAAGCCCAGGGTTTATGATCGTCTACGATGCAAATGGGAGATATTTTGCAAGGGGGGACATCCGCCTCGACTCGGTTTCAATTAGAGTGCATAAGTTTATTGACCAATCCATGCTGTGCGAAAAAGCCCTGAGACAGACCATCGCATGGCCCTCTATCCACTTTATAATGAGGACATAATGAGGATATTATCTAATTTTTGTCGATGGTTGCATAGTCACCTCCTGGGATCCTCCGTGGATGAATGCTCCCCCTTAGATGGCTTATCCAAGAACTATTTTCAGAACCCCTTAAACACACTAGAACCCCTAAATCCTCATAAGACCCCTCATAGAACCCTTTTATTGACCCTCAACTCCTAACATCTATGATTGGCCTACCCCTTTACATAAAATTCCCTACTCGGCTTAGTAGACTTCCTACCGGTGCCTTTGAAGCCATGGCGTGAGATGCATCTCGGCGCCTAAGGAACGTCCTACGCCGATTGCAGGCACACCGACCTCCCCAGTAACATGTCGACTACCTATCCAGGCCGATGCCCCTTTGACCGCCGATGGCATTTGGCTGCTGATCCCAATTAGATTTCAAGCCCTGCGGCCACTTGAAATCACTAAAACACCAAACCTCCCAACACCTGCCAGAAGCTCTGAAACCCAGAAACCAAAGCCTTGAACCAGCCCAAGCCTTAAGATTATAGCCCCATCGGCCTTTGCTCAAACCTTTACCATAAGACGGGGAATTATGGTTCTTCACTTGAATCCATGGGAGCTAAATTGACGGGGATTTACCCTTACATTACACTGATCGACCATTGATGATTCTTCTAACCCCACTGGCCCACGAAGTTCTGTCACTACATGTTCTCTGGTGGTTCCTCGAAAGGGGGATATAAATAGAGTGCTGTATCAGCGAACAATGTTTTATGGCACTTTGGTTCCCCCAGATCTTGGGCTTCACCTGCCTTTCTTTGGCTTCCATCCCGACACTCCGTGGATGGATGTCTTATCCTCTCCCCAGCATGATCCGATATAAGGGGAGATGTCATCCGAATGAATTTCGATCTCCGCTCTATCGAATAAATGTCATTTCCAGACCCCCATGGATTTAAGGAGATCTGCCTCTGCAAGTTTTCTATCGACTCCCTCCAGGGGAATAATAATAATAAAATGCCATGGTAGGTAGATACTATCTCAGTTTAATCCCATCTCAGGATTTCCCGACATTGACATGCCCCGATCTTTTGTGGATTGTGTCTCGTCTCTGCGTGGACAGTTTCCTATTCCCACTTGGCATGGTCCAAGATGAGGAAGATATGCTGCTGGATTTGTTCCATGTACTCTTGTATAATGATGATCGATTGAGTAAATAAAGTCGCTAAATGAGCATGTGGCGCAGCAATTAGATTAATGCCATGGATTCGAGTCTATTCATACCTATCTAACTCTGTGAAGAATAATATTTTATTTTCTTTACAATCATTTACATGATGATTAAATAAATCAAATGTTCCCCCCTTGTTCTCCTTGGTATATTAAATGGTGTGTCGCTGAAAGTCAGGTTATGCCTGGCCGGAGGCCCCCACTATGCGTGATGGTGATCCTTGGACCTAGGTTCTCCGTCTCGTACTGGGAGTCAGGGCAATAAACAGCAATAAACTGCAGTTGCACAATCTTATGTACACACCTGTTATCCCGCAAAAGAATAAGCACGACAGTCATATCTTGTTCTGCCCCTAGGATCCTTCTAGTTTGGCGACTAATCAAGGGTTACCCTTCTTTGGAAGGGTGTAATTAACGTTATAGTCTTTATGGTATGACAAACTTTTGGTTCCGATCCAAAACTCACAATCGACTGACTAAGTCAGATCGAGCGCACAATGAAAATTATCACACAGTGACTGGCACGTCTAATTAATAAAAAAAATAAAAAAATAAATAACATAAGATAAAATAAAATCGTTCCACAAAGTTGGCACGCCTGGTGGGACCAAGTCTCCCTTCATCTTCTCGCCAAAGTAGGAGGCCTGGCGGCCTCCCCTAAAGTTCTGACTATGTGTTGGTCTTATTTGCAGGAACTCAAATGGAGACTGGATTGGTTTCGCTTAAGTTCGGCCAACAAATCATTGACAACTATGTTCGTGATGGGTACCTGGCGGTACCAACTATGTTTGGATCCATGCCGTCGGTAGTGGGCTTCCCGAATTGTTTGGGGCTCGCATTCATCGACCTGCTCCAGGTTGATAATGAAGCTAAAAAGACTACTACGGTAGAAGCCATGAATACACTAGAGGGGAAGAAGCAACCGAGGACTGTTGTCTCATACACTGTCATTCCGTGCTATGTCCATCACGTGGATAGGAAGACTTTTGTTCCTATTGCTGCTAGCGGGAGAAGGAAGAGGAATTACAGAAGGGACCGGACTGCTGCACCCCGAGGGTGCCTGTCGACCTCAGGGAAGTCCATGCTGATTGGAGTGGTTCGGGTCTACCTCAATGGTCGGCCAACTACGGCACTACCTGACCACATCATTCTAGCGGTTCCCACCTATAACAAGTTAAGTGTTGGCCACCAGGAGGGCTAACATAGAAAGAGAAGAGAAGAAGCCACTGGCCCCTAGGCTAGCAAAGTTCAGACAAATGTGGGTGCCCAAGAAAGCCCGAGGCCCGGCACCAGCCCCAAAGAAGAAAGAGATTGATACCATGGGCCCCAGGGGAAGAGGCAGGAAAGTTCAAATGGATGAGGAGGAAGTGGAGGTGGTCACCCCAGTGACTGCTCCACCCATGCAAAGAGCTTGCGCCAGGTAGGCTGATATATTTTGATACCCTCAGGAGATGTACCAGACTACTGGGATGTCAAGACTGGCTCGCTAGCCGATGACTCGAAATCGCCTACAGTTTCAAGCCATTCCTCTGAGGCACAGTCAAGAAGAAATGGACAAAGTAGTCGAAGATTATTTCCACTGCCTGGGGAACTCATCCTAAGGGCAATAAAGATTGCTCCACGCCATGGGTGCCGAAGAAGAAGGAAAGAATGATAAAGAAGAAATTATGTCAGGAGCCTCATGCACAGATTCTAATGAGTTTGAAGATGGCCGAAGGGCCAGATATTTAGAAGATACCCTACAAGAGGAAGAGAAAGAAAGAAGAGTGTCTGTATTAGATCATTTGACCTTCCCTAGTTACGCTCGGAGAAAAGATTGGAGACAAATAGAAAAATTGTAGATCTTTGCCTACAACATGACGGGAGTGATCGGCGGGTATGATGCTCTGCCCGACCAATCTGAAGATGTAATCAGAATAGCTCAGAGGCCCGGACCCAGAAGTTGATCGCCAACGCCTTGGCCAATGGCGCCATGCCACGCGAGAAGCTCGCCGCTGCTGCTGGATACTCGCCCACCACGAAGAGCTTCAAGAACGCGGTCTCTTCGCTGCACACCAAGACGGTGGTCGAGTATGCCGGACGCGGCGGTGACGTCTCCCTCTCCGACTGGGTGCATCAGCTGATGCTGTCGTTCGGAGAGCTCTGATGACGGCGTGGATCATCAGGGCGGCGCGCATCGCCGCCCTGCGCGTCTTCATCGACCAGCTCAACAGCTTCATGGTCGACGAGCACAAATACCAGCCAAAGGCGATGTATCACCTGTCCGGCATCGCAGAGGATTTCTGCGAGCCATGCGCGGAAAAGGCTGCTGATGAAATCCACGCCAGCAATCCAAGCATGGACCCGCGATCTTATCCGCACACGGCCTTCGAGCGAGAAGAGCCTGCGTATTGCGCCGGCTGCCGCTGCCTACTCGCTCATTCCTTATCACCGGATGGAGCTGTCCACGCCATCCACGCCTTCATCGACGAGGATAAGGGCTTCCGCGGCGCGCTGCTGCCGGAGGAGGCGTATCTCGTGCACCAGATCCTGATGGCGCTACATGACCTGGCTCGGTTCGGAACCGATGACGACATAGACGAGGTGTGGTCAGGAGACTATCGGAATGCTGTAACGTTGGGGGAGATGGCCGTTGCGGCCATCCACCTAGAACCAGAGCAGCTAGATCTATTTGCAGGAGGGCCCGATGGCCAAGAAACAGACGTCGCCGGAAGTGAGCGCAGCAGCAGCCAGGCTGATGGGCCTGACTGATGACGAGATCCTCGAGCAGGTGGTGGGCAAGGTGAACCTGCCGGCGTCGATCCCGCGCAGCGTAACCTTCGCGCAGTTCTGCCGGGACGTGCGCTCGGTGGCGGCCTCCGTCGTTTCTCAGGACGAGACCAAGGGCAAATGAAGCCGATCACTGAAACCGAGGAACGTGCAAAATGAGGGGGATTACCACCGGCGGTGAGCCGGGAAAACTCCAACCCAACTACCCAGCACCACCCATCAAGAGCACCAATTACGGGATCTGGTGGGTTGGCAAACCGCAGCATGTGCTGCGCATCACAACCATGAGGGCCAACCTGGTTACCTGGGGGCCCCTTACCTTTGCAGCCTGAGTCTGGCTGGGGGGGAATCGGCTAGAGGAACAACCTAGAGCAGATGGTCTGTGTGTGTACACGTGGTCGGGGGCAGTGGATGCGTGCTGACGAGCATGACCCCGGCTAGTCCTTACCTTGTGGTACTGTGTTGGTATCTCAGTTTCTGCCTGGGGCATGTAGGGAGACACGTGAGGTTGTGGTATAAGTCATCAGAGAACGCATCCGGTCTCGTTGTCTGTGGGGTTAGTACTCCTGTCACCTGAGAGGTTTCAATGTGGGTTTTCTCTTCGGCGTGATTTATTGTACTTGCTGCTCAGTCTGTTTCGTTCTGTGTCAGCGTGGTTCTTTCCCTGCGCCGTGATGGTAGAGGTACCGACTAGACTGTCGTGGCCCTTCTGGCTGAAGGATGGTGTTGCCATGTGTGCGTGGGCATGGGTCTTTCGCTGGTTCTAGTTCGGGGTCGAGAGATTTCCTCGAGGGTGTCGGTTTTATGTGTGGCCGTGTGACCTTGTCCGTGGTTCTGTCGACTAGGACGTCTGTGGTTCCGTCGGCTAGGACAGACTGTTTAACCTTGGGGTCGGGGTTGTGTAGAGAGCCTGTGTGTGGGGGTGTTTCCTTGGTTGACAGTCTTCTATTACTAGTCCCCGTCGTCGTGTCGTGCCGACGTTCTTGCTCTGTTGCTCCCGCTGTTGTTGTTCTTACCGCTTTCCTTTACCGCTGTTATTTTGTGCTGGACTTCTGTTACTGCTTCCGTTGTGGTGGGTTTCTCGGGACCCCTACTGAGCCTAGGAGATGAGGCTCACCCCCTGCTTTTCAGGTGCAGCATTCTACTCGGAGTGGAGCATCCCTGTCAGAGGTTCGTTAGTTGCCAGCTCGCCAAGTTACCGGGGTGTGCCCCGGGCCAGTGTACGTTTCTCTTCCCTGACTGTACTTGTGGATTGGACTCTGTAGTTGTTATTTAATTGTTATAAAATGTAATTTATTTCTTTTAGAACTGTACATTAATTCTGTAGATTTACTCTCCTGTCATTATTTAGAATTTCAATGCATGACCACACTATCCCTTTAACCCTTCTGGGCCTCCCGGCCCGTGGGTGGCGGTTCAAGATCACTTTCCTTTGAAATAATATGACTAAGAAAAGAGATCTCCTTTAGCCAGAATTCACATTTGTTGAGCTACACATAGAGTTGGTGTTTCCATAATATTTTTAAAGCTATCCTTAAGTGTTCTTCATGCTCCTCCCAAGTCTTAGAATAAATAAGGATATCGTCTATAAAGACAACCACAAATTGTTCAAGATAGGGCCTGAAGACATTGTTCATTAGTTATATAAAAGTTACAAGGGTGTTGGTTAACCCAAATAACATAACCACAAATTCGCAGTGCCCATATCTGCTTCGAAAAGTAGTCTTATGGATGTCTTCATCTTTGATTCTTAGCTGATGGCAACCATACCTTAGGTCTATTTTAGAGAAATGATTAGCTCTAGAGATATGGTCGAATAGCTCATTAATATGCGGCAATTGATATTTATTTTTGATGGTTAGTTGATTCGATTACCGGTAGTCGATGCATAGTCTGAGAGATCCATCCTTCTTTCTAACAAAGAGAACTGACGCACCCTAAGGAGATGTGCTTGCTCGAATAAAACCTTCTCCAACAATTTTTGAAGTTGCTTCTTCAACACGTTTAGCTCAGTGGGGGATATCCTGTAGGGAGCTTTGAAAACAGGTGCTACTCCCGGAATTAGTTCAATAGAAAAGTTTACTTCCCCTATGGGTGGTAAACCAGGTAATTTGGAAGGAAAGACATCTAAGAACTCCTTTACAATAGGGATTTCTTCTAAAATAAGTTTCTTGGACTCAGTGATTACTACGGAAGCAAGAAAAACTTCATAACCTTGCGAGATGAGTTTGCAGGCGTGAAGAGAAGAGATAAGAATAAGGTGCTTCCTGTATTTGATGCCAAAGAAAGAAAACTTTGGAAGATCCAATTTATAATGATATTCTCTTATGGAGATAATTAATGTTGGCATAGTGTTTGGATAGCCAGTCTATACCTAGGATTGCATCGTAGCCTTCCATGTCACGACATACGAGGTTTGTAGGAAGATTATGGCCTCCTAGGATCACCTCACTATTAGGGTAGTGGGTTTTGAGTTTGATTCTAGGACCTAGAGGTGTGATAATAGCTAGGTCCGAAGGTAAAGGAATAGGTAAAATTGGTAAAATTTTAACCGCCTGTTCGGCGCCAGCGTGGTCCGGCTCTGCAATATCTTCGGACCCGGCGGGCATAGCGTCATCGATCGCTTCGAGCAGGCCGCCGAGCTGACCATCCGCGGCGACGGCACGCAGGTCCGCAGCTACGAGCATGTCAGCCGCGCGGTTGATCTGTTCTGCGCCGAGATCGAGGAGCGCGCACCGCTGCGCATCCTCGCCGGCAGCACCATGTCGGTGCTCGACGTCGCCGCGATGTACCCGGACAAGCCGCGCGTGCATGTGGCGCGGTCGGCCCTCGATCCGCTTTACGCTCCACAAGTCGCGGTGCCGGCATGAAGCGCGTTGCGCTGGTTCTGGGCGGGGCCACGTCGGTCTGGCACGACATCGAGGCCGCGCTGGCAATCGGAGAATATGCCGGCGTCGTGGCCTGCAACGATGTGATGGTGCATTGGCGCGGCCCGCTCGACGCCGCGGTGACGCTGCACCCTGAGAAATTCCAAGGCTGGCTCGACGCGCGCGCGAAACAAGGATCGCCGGCGCCGGGCAAATGCTTCGTGCGCAACGTCCGCACCGTCAAGGCGGCTCAGGGCTGGCTCACAACCGAATATCGCTTCCCGGGCCAGATCCGCAGCGGATCGTCCGGGCTGTTCGCAGCGAAGGTCGCGCTCATCGATCTCGGCTTCGACGCCGCCGTGCTGTGCGGCGTGCCGATGAACCCGGAAGGCTCGAACATCGCAAGGGATGGCCATTGGCGCGGCGCCGTGTCGCTGCGCGCCGGATGGCCCGAGGCATTGCCGCAGATCAAGGACCGGCTGCGCTCGATGAGCGGATGGACCCGAGACCTGCTTGGCGCACCATCATCGTGAGGGCGGAAGTTGGCAGACATCTGCAACATGATCGTCATGACCACGTTGAACGCCCTGATGTGCACGTCAGCACCAACACAAAACTGCTCACTCAGCGCTGACGGCATGAAGTTGCTTTGCGTCACGCTGCCGCGTCAGTGCGAATTGCCCCCGGCTCAATACGAATGCCGTCGCGCGGACGGCAGCACATACATCTGGACCGAGCCGAAATCGAACTCGGTTCGGTAGGCGAGTTTTGCCCGCAAGAGGACTCGCGCGGGCGTGACGCGGCGGAAGCCGCTCACAGAATTCAGAAAATCTGCTATCTGTCAATCACTCATCATTTGTAGAGAGTATCCAGTTCATCCTAGGGACTTGTTCATTCTGCTTCCGTATTTCTGTCAGATAATTTTTTTTAAATCGGTCAAAGTTTTTAGAGAGGGATTCATTCACCCCCCTCTGAATCCATCACACCTATGCCATCACCAGGGGTAAGCCACCTTTGACTACAGGGACGGAGCCCAGTTGTGCAATCCTTTCGACCACTGAGCCTCAAGGAGGGCTGCAGACATCCCACCCTTCTCTTATTTCCATAAACTAGGCCAAGATTATACTTACTTTTGCTGGTCTTCTTTTATTTCTTTTTGTATTTGGAACTTTGCAATATAATTATTTTCTTTCTATAAAGGTAATGGTGTTCAGAGCACAGTTGAATGTTCCTTACCGCCTTTGACTGAGTATGATTCACTGTATCTGCAGATGACAGCAAATTAGAAATCTCGTACGATTCTCCTATCGAAAAATCTAGTCATGCGTCGATCAGTCAAATCGTTGGTGCTGATTTGGCGCCTCTTTGTCTTCCAAAGCTTTAAATTACTTGCTTGTTCGTGTATTCCTGTCAAAGGATTCTGAGGGATTTTATAAGGAGGGTGGCGTAATTGCTCCTGGGAAAGGACACCAGTTGTTGAGTTCCCTTTCCCGTCTCTTTGGGGTTTTAACTACGGTGAAATGCCTTCTCCTTCAGCCTATAAAAGGCTCCGAAGGATGCCCCCTATTCTTCACACTGCATCAGGGCCTTCACTTTCTCCCTCATATCTCCTTCTTGGCTACTACTCTCCGGCGAAGCATGGAGATCGATGATGAAGATGGAAACGGTTGCCGGGTCGTTCGGGTTATTTCGGCGTAGAACATTGGAAGACGGTTGGGCGGACAATGTAGAAGAATAGAAGACGCGTGATGAGGCATTCTTCTATGACTTCTGGGCTGCCGCCCACACACGGAGGGGGGATGCTCGAGAGAGGAAGGCATTCAACACCATTCGCCTCCATCTCTCCCCTCCTCCCCTCCCACTCCCTATATGCCAAGGGAGTGTTCAAATCTTTCTCCCTTTTCTATTCTTCTTCCCTTTCTTTTTTTCTTGCTTCTTCTTCTTATGTCACTTATTTCATTTTAATCTTCGCACAGCATTGCATAAACTCTTCGAATTAGTTTCTTTCATCAACTACATACACATACATACATAGCAAACCAAATTTTTTCCCTTCAATAGGGGTTTAAAACCACCAAAACCCCCGGTGATATAGCCCTCTTTTTGCATGTTATTATTGAAAATAGGGATAGATCCTACACTTAATCACATTCTAATGGGTTTTCTTTTGGTTTGTTTCGTTGTCTTGCAGGCATAGGAAGAAGAAGACGTGAGACCCTTGCACCTTGACCGGCCTTGGGGAAAGGAAGGGACGAATCTACACATCCCGCTATTGTCCTATGAACGTGGCATACATTCAGACTGCGTTCTTGTGAACACGGCCATCAAGGAAACCACATTAATAACTGGGCCCTCCTTCGGCCTTCTTTCCATTTCCTAGTTAAGTAGCGTGCCCCTCCTCTTTAGTCCTATACTATTTGTCACGTTATAGGCTTCGGTGGTGATCACGGATCTTGTTTATCTATCTTTTATCGCATGCACCCCACCCTCTTTATCTTTCTTATCATTATTGCCATTCTTCATTATTTTTGACACAGTATCATTTATTAGTGGGTGGTTGATTTTTTATGACCTAGAAACCTGAGTTCATTCTTAGTATAATGTCAATACTAAATAGTAGTATTATAACTCTAAATTTTGCAACATTAAAAACTGGAGCAAATACTCACATAAGGGGGGTATGTTACAATCGTGAGTGCTCCATGAGGAAAAATCCGTACTTGGGAGAGGAGCGCACTGATGGCCCACGTAAATCACACCTTGACATTTGACATCTCTACCTAGATGCTTGACGTAATCTCTATCTGGACACTCGAGGTAATCCATGACTCCAAATGTGACATCTCCTCTTGGATGACATCTCTGATGTCACTCAAAGTACTGGGGCTAGCGGGGGACAAAGTTAAGGTATTGGAACTGATTGGGGCATAGCCTGAAGTCCCACAAGATGATATCATCTAGTTGGTGTCCAAGCTTTGCCTAAAACCATACAACTGGCCTTTCCTTAGTGCATCGACAGCTACCATCCATGCCTCAATATCTAACTCCAACTGCTGCATGCCCTTCTCCCTGACCTTGTTATTCTCTGCATTTTTCTCTTCAACTTTAATTTTAAAATTTTCGATCACAATGCTGATGTGAGGAAGAGTAGGAGTGGGAGGAGTTCCTAAGGATTCTACAAAAGGACTAGTGTCCAGGAGACAAGGGGGGTCGAGAGTGAAATAGACATGCTCCTCAACACACGGATGATCATGAGGCTCATGTGAAATTGACCGATCCGCTAGTTGCAGGATGTCAGGGATGTGTATAGAAATACCGAGGTTAGGAATAGGTGAAAGATCAACATTCTCCCCAAAATCATGAGATGCTCGGTCAGAGTGAATTTCGAGCGAGATGTCCAACTTCTCCTTTATCCAAAAGAATGGTCTATGTAAACACTCAATTCTCTCTCCACCATTTCATCTTCCTTGTCTATCGTTTGGAACAAGGACTCCTCAAATACATGAAGGAAAATTATAGGGATTTGATCATCAACAAGGGCATTCACTTCCTTTTCCTCTCCCCCCAACTTAGGCTTATCATACTCATCATAGCCCTTTTTGAAGATGGAGTTGGGCTTGGGCTCTATGGGTAGCTCTTCTCTAGCTTCCTCTACGTCTTCCTGATGTGCCTCCTCCATAACTTCCTTCTTATCAGGGTTGGCAATGCTTTGGGTTTGAGGAATCATGGGTTGACTATATAGACTTGCATATGAGTCAGAATCAAGAATGGTATTCAAGATTTTGAGTAGAGTAGCTAGATAGTTGATCCCTTTCCATGCCCTTGAGATTTTCATAGAGTTGTCCCAACTGGGCCTGGATAGATTGATTTTGAGCCATGAAGTGCAGATAAAACTGTTGAAAAATCTCCTCTGTATTGAAATCTGAGCATGAAGGAGATTGATATGTGGGGTGAGAGTCAGACTGTGATGGATAGGAATTTGAAGAGTAATCATTTTGAGAATGAGGTGATGGAGAGTGTGTGGGTTGTCCTCCATATTGGGCTTGAACGTAGGAATCATTTGGATATTGAGCCCAATTTTAAAAATCTTGTTCGATAGGACTTTGGGCTTGATCTTGATAAGACTCCCAAGAAGAATTATGTTGATCTCTCCAACCAGAACTAAAAGTGTGTGGACAAGGGTCATAATAAGGTGTGTACATGAAGAAGTGATGGCTACTGCTGCTAGAGGTCATGCACTTATGCTTCGTGTCCAGCAGCTAGAAGTAGATTTTCCAGCAATTGAGAAGGGTTTTCTATCTCCAACCAGTCATTCACAGTTCTCCTACAATGCAGGTTAGATTTCTTACAACTCAAAAGAGAAGAGAAGTAATGTAGTCTCTTGTTGGCTAACATCACCCAAACCGTATGCTCTTCCAATGCATCTGTCCTGGCCCAACTGCATCCCCTTGGGGAGCGGCGGCCCTCGCCTGTCTGCATCGGCCTTCCCGTCTTTGCTATGGGGAGGGACGACATGGAGGGGCTCCGGGATCCGGGAGTGGGTTTGAGGCAGGTTGGGGATCCGTCGGAGCCTGGTGGTGGTCGTAGGGATCTCCCAACGTGCTTTGGCTGTGGCCGGAGGGGCCACATCCGCCGTTTCTGCAAAAGCCAGGCTCTGGGATCTGATGTGTTCTGCTTCAGGTGTGGTGGCCGGGGCCACCTCCAGCGTTCGTGTTCGTCCCCATCAATGGCCGCAAGTAGCGGAGCACGGGTTCGACCGGGGTTGTCTTTTCCGAGTGCACTTCGCTTCGGTTCACCCTGTAGGATACCAGGGAGGGGAGGTTCACACTATGTGAATGCAGTCCCATTAGAGCCGGCTGTGGTGCAGGGGAGGCTGCGTTGGTTCTCTCAGTGTTTGAAGGCGGAAGTGGTGGAAGGGGAGGTAGACGCCGGCCGGGTGAAGTGCTTCCTGGATGGCGGGCCAGCTGAGGGAGGTGGCTGGGAGGTGGTGGGGACAGGGCGCAGGGTATGCTGTGGCGGAGGGAGCGCTGTTCAGGTTGCTTAGTTGGTCCATGTTGTCGGGAACCTTTCCTGACCCCAGGGAGCAGCTATCAGGCTTCGTCTCCTAGGGGTGCCTGCCATCCTTTGTGAAGAGGCAGGAGTTTCCTCACTGGTCGGTGGTTTTGGAAGGCTAGTGCCGGGCTCCATCGTTTACTCAGAAGGAGGCTCTTTGACGGCATTGGAGGTAGAGATTTGGACGTCCGGCCTGCAGGAGGTGCCCGCCGTCGTCGTGTCCGAGATCGCCGGTGCTCAGTTTCTGGTGTGGGTGTATGTCCAGCCGGAGCAGAGGAGGTCTCCGCCGGTGGCACCCTCTCTCGGCCATCACTTGCAGGGACTAGGGTTTCCTCAGGCTGTTTGTGGGGAGGAAGGAGACATGGATGGCAAGGGGGTTACGTAGCTGCTTTCCAGGCCCCACTCAAAATTTGAAGGGGCGGGCCAAGGAGGGAACGGTACTGGGCCGCCTTCTATTGTGGGCCAATCCGGTTTGGACCGTTCGCAGGACGGGCGAGTGGGCTGGCCCGATAGACCTCTCTCTTGTCTGAATCCGGGGCCCGTTACCCAGATCTTACCTGACATTTCATTATCGAAAGGGGGTATCGGCACCTGCGGACCAAACAATGTTCTTCTCCCCTACCTACAGTTATCAAAGGGAAGGCGCCTGCCATGGCGTTGGAGGAGGAGTGCAGAGCACCAAATCTGGTGGAGCGAAGGCCCTTGGCGGGGACGGACGTCTGTTCGCCGGTGCCAGTGGACAACTTTTCAGGCAGCGGAGATGTGGGTGTGCATCCAATCACCGGGCGGCGAGAGTGCCCCCGCCGGTGATCCCGACAACTAAGGAAAGGTCCCCAGCCACAGGGAGAGCTGGTGCGTGATGTCTTGTGCTGTCGGTTTTGCCCCTGCCGGCTCACAGGCATTTGTAGAGGGCGGTTGGGCAGGGTGAGGTTGTAGCGTCCGTCGGTCCAGGGGAGGCCTGCCTGTCCTCTAGTTGTGGGTCCTTTTCCCAGCCGTTGTAGTTGACTAGTCCGCCTGGGCCACCATCTTTCGGCGCGGCTTTGACTGTGTAGGGCTGTGTCGCCGTCCCTGCATCTCCGGCCGCCTGCTTTCGAGATCGCAGCCCCAGTGCTCCGGATGATCCTCCATTGCAGGAACAACCAGCGTTGTGTGTAAGGGGAGTAGAGGGAGAGGCTGTAGCTCCCAAGGAGTCTGTTGGGCTGCTGGTGGAAGAGGAGGGGGGGGACAGCAGTCTCTATCCTTGTTCCCCTACCAGGCACCAATCTTGCGGGTTTCTGGATAGCCTCTTGCGGGGGTTGAGCTGCAGTTAGTGGATGAGGGGGATGGAGGGGAAGCAGGGCTGAATCTTGTTGGGGATGGGAGGAGGGGTAGGGGTTCCTGGAGGTTGGAGTTGGTGAGGGAGATGTTGGGGAATATGGAGAAGATGGTAGGGGAGCAGGTGAGGGAGGTGGCGAAGACGGTGGGCATCTTGTATATGGCGGCGGAGAAAGATGTCCGTGGGGCATTTTCTAAAATCAGGAAGAGATGGAGAGCGAGCATTAGAGCCGAGATGGAGGACATGGAAGGAGAGGAGGGTGGGGAGGTGAGGGATATCACAAGCTTAGGATGCAGATTGTTTCTTGAAATGTAAGGGGGCTTGGGGGTTCTGAGAAGAAGAGGGCAGTGAGGGAGTTGATCAGGAGTTGCAGAATCGATATTCTTTGCATCCAAGAGATTAAATGTGAGGGGGATGGTGTTGCTCTTATGAGGGAGATTGGAGGCAGTAAGTTGTCTATGGGAGTTACTTCTTCGGTAGTGGGCAGGTCGAGGGGATTTTTATAGTTTGGAACCCTTATGAAGTGGAGGAGGTGGAGCTAGATAGGAGGGGCAGTAGGTGTGCTATCTCTTTACACTTCAGACAGTTGAGGGATGGCTTCTCTTGGGACTTCAGCGGGGTGTATGGCCCCCAGTCCCGAGAGGAGAAGAGGCTTCTATGGGATGTCTTGTTTTTTCACCACCTCTCCTCGGGTTGGCCATGGTGTGTTGGTGAGGACTTCAATGCTGTGGCCGTTCCATGGGAGAGGACGGGTCGTCCATATTCAGGTGAGATGGAGGACTTCTCTGATTTCATCTAGGAGATAGCTTTGGTGGATGTTGGCATAGCTCATGGCCTGTTTACTTGGTCCAACTTGTGAGCAAATGTTTCTTGCTATCAGTTGGATAGGTTCTTGGTGACCATTGATTGGGAGGACCACTTCCCTCATGTGTAGGTGCTTCCACTAGCGAGGTCTATTTCGGATCATAAGCCTATCCTGTTGAAGATCAGCTGAGTGTTTGACAGCCGTCACAACTTTAGATTAGATATGTATTAGTTCAAAGAGGCCGATTTTATGGAGATTGTTTCTATTGCTTGGAGGGTACAGGTTTGCACCACCTTTGCTATAGTTACTCTTGTGAAGAAGCTGTTTCATACTTCTCAAGTGCTCAAAGCTTGGGGCCTCACTTCTCAACAAGTTAAGGTAGAACATTTAAAGCCCGCTGAAAAGCTACATCTTTTGGAAATTTTTGAGTGGAAGTTGGAGAGCATGGGGATGAATTTTATCATAGGTTTGCCTAAGACAAGAGGTAGTCATGATGGTATATGGGTGATCATAGACCAATTGACAAAATCTGCACATTTCTTACCTATCAAAAGTCGATGGTTTGTGGATATATTAGCAACTTTGTACATGAAGGAGATAGTTAAGCTACATGGTGTCCCTGTCACTATTATTTCTGATCGAGACCTTCGTTTCACATCACAATTCTGGAAGGGTCTGCAACATTCATTGGGGACCCAATTAAATTTTAGCACTATTTTCCATCAACAAATAGATGGTCAAATTGAAGGAACAAATCAAGTGATAGAAGATATGCTCAGGACTTGTGCTATTGATTTTGGTGGGAGTTGACATGATCATTTGTCTCTAGTTGAATTTGTATATAATAATAGCTATCAAGCTAGTATTCAAATGGCACAATTCGAGACTTTATATGGGAGAAGTTGACACTCACCAATCTATTGAAATGAAGTTAGGGAAAGACAACTTCTAGGCCTGGAGCTGGTTCGGGATACCACCGAGAAAGTAAAACTTATTCGAGAAAGACTCCAGATGGCTCAAGATAGATAAAAGTCGTATGTTGATAATAGAAGGCGAGACCTGGAATTTCAAGTAGGAAACTATGTGTTTCTCAAGATTTCTCCAAGTCGAGGTATTCGAAGATTTAGCATAAAAAGTAAGCTTACTCAGATATTTATTGGCTCTTTTGAAATTCTTGAAAGAGTTGGTGAGGTCACATATTGGATAGCTTTGCTTCTTCAATTATCTAGAGTCCATGATGTATTTCATATCTCGATGTTAAAAAGGTATGTTCCTGATCTATTTCATGTCATAAGTTATGAAGATCTAGTGATACAAAATGATATGACATACGAACAAAGGGCACTCAAGATACTTGATAAAGAGGTGCATCAGCTTCGGAATAAAACCATTCTCATGGTGAAAGTTTGGAGGAGTAAAAGTACCAACCAAGAAGTGGCATGGGAGACAGAGGAAGCTATGCACAAGAGATTCCCAGAGCTATGTCATTCCAACTATTTTTTATTTGTTTATGTTTGTAAAAGTTGTGATTATCGACTACCATATTTACATCAAGAATAATTGTCTTCTTTACAGTGACTTGCGGTCTATGATGTACTTTTATCTCCTTCGTACGTAAATTGCTCATGATTCACACTATAAGATCTGGATTGCATGTAGTATTGTTGGGCATCATTTAGAGGATCTATTCAACTGATACCAATTGGGATGAGTTGGATCATGCTTTTGAGGAAGATGAGTTGAGGACTTCAACTTACCAACCATGCATTATATATCTTCTTTTGCGGGAGCAGAATATGCAAATATGTTGCCTTCTGCCTTGTTGAGCATGTGACATATCTGCATTGAGTGAGATGACCGATACTTTACAAGTTCACTATTTGACCCAGTTTTCATATGACAAAATCACTTCAAGTTGCTGGCTTTTGCCATATGTTTGTCCCATATTTAAGAAAGAATTAATTTTCTGCCTATTACTTTTGTGGCACTTGGAACCTGAGCAACTTATGATGATGCCATCTAGCTAGAATGGTGACAGTTGGTGCAGTTAAGGAACTGTGGCTGTGATTTTGGGGTAAGAAAGTGGTGAATAAGAGGCAGGGAAAATTACATGTATCGCTTAGAAAAATTTTTGATAACTAAAATACCTTTCTCTAAGGAAATTACTCAAATACTCCTAATTTTTTAAAAACAATTTGTTACCTCTCAGCTTAAATGCTGTCAACTAGCTGAGAATATGTGGGTAATATCCTCTAATGGCATTATGATAAAGGTAGAATATTTTTTGTACCCTTAAATAAGAATATCCTCGCTAAGCCCTCCCTCCTGCAGTTCCATTTGGGAGGAAGCCAACAATGTTCTGTGGCAGGGAGGGCTCCATGGCAACCATCTCCCTCCCCTCCAACCACAAAGTAGGTCGGCCAATGGTACGTACAGCTCCACCACTTCTCT
Source organism: Amorphophallus titanum (assembly GCA_024336825.1). Lineage (NCBI taxonomy): Eukaryota > Viridiplantae > Streptophyta > Magnoliopsida > Alismatales > Araceae > Amorphophallus > Amorphophallus titanum. The sequence goes on along the minus strand of JANBPO010006887.1, from coordinate 7,140,229 downwards.
CTCTCCAGCCAGCCTGCAGTGCTTGGTCAATCCCTTTTCTAATCAATACCTTTTGCAGCTTTTACCAGTCCACACAGTGAAACACTTTCCTCGCTTCCATGCAAGAGTTGTTTGTCACTCCCAGTTTGATGTTGCCACCTGCCTGGCGGCTCCCCTCAATGAGCGAGGAGCGTAAGTTGCGCACCGAGAGCCAGCCGATCCCGCGTTTTTTCGAGCGGCTGTTGCGGGCACATTTCCAGAGCCACCCCTACGGCCAGCCGGTGATAGGCTGGCGCGAGGACCTGGATGCCTACACGCGTGAAAAAGCGTTGAAATGGTACAAGGAACATTATGCTGCGGACAATGCCTTTTTGCTGGTCGTCGGCGACGTGGAGATGGCCGACGTGAAGCCGCTGGCGCAGAAATATTATGGCGACCTGCCGGTGGAAAACGTGCCGGTACGCCAGGATTTTGTGGAACCCTTGCGTGATGGTGAAGTGCGTTATGTGGCGGTGGATAGTGAGGTACAGGTGCCGGTTTTTTACCGCCTGTACCGCACGCCGGGTGATTTTGCGGGAGTGGCCGGGAATAAAGCCGACAAGAAGGACGTGGCGGCGCTGCATGTGCTGGCCGAGGTGCTGGGTGGTTCGGATACCTCCCGCCTGTACATGGACCTGGTGATGAAGCGCCAACTGGCCGATGGCGCGAGTGCGGATTTTGACAGCGTGGGCCGTGGCGAAGGAACGTTCGACGTGAGTTTTTCGCCCAAGGTGGGCCAGCGGGTGGACGTGGTGGAAACCGCGCTGGACGAGGTGATCGCCGAGGTCCAGCAAAAGGGTGTGACGGCCAAGGAAGTGGCCCGTGCCGTGACCAGCCTGCTGGCGAGCGAGGTTTATGCCCAGGATGACGCCGATGGCGTGATGTACCGTTTGGGCAGCTGGATCGTGGCCGGTGGCGCGCCCGCCGATTACAGCAGCTGGCTGGACCTGGTGCAGAAGGTGACGCCGGCCGAAGTGCAGCGCGTGGCGGCTACCTACCTGGTGCGCGCCCATGCGACCACGGGGGTGGTGGTGGGTGACGCCAAGCTGCTGGGTGACATGAAGACCGTGACGCCGCCGGTGGTGGAAGCGCTGATGAAGGCCGGAGAAAAATAGATGCTGTGGGTTGTTGCCGCGCTCGGAAGTTCGTTTGTCGGGGCGCATAACGCCGAGCTCAACCGCCGTTACCGGCAGGACGGCTTCCGCCTCAACTGCTGGCGCTCCCTGGTGGCGGCGCTGATCTGGCTGCCCTTCCTGTTGATCGTGCCGTGAATCGACACAAATTTTAAAAGGGGATTCATTCACCCCCCCTCTGAATCTGCACCTAGCGTTCTAACAGAAACATTATGACAATGCTGTAGTGGCAGCCTGTCCTCGCTGACTAAGGCCTAACCCAAGGCCATGCGGTCTAGGAACACGGTCACAACCTCACCGTCGTGAACCCTGCACCGTTCGAAGAAAACCCACGGTAATTTCTATCGAAAATCCTAGACCTTTATTCTGAGAAAGCACACAGGAACCGCCTAAAATCACGTCTCGTAGATGGGAGACCAAATCTCGAGTCATGAGAGTCTCGTCACGTGACGGGAGTACTACCCACTAGAAGTAAAGCCGGATGCGTCCAGTGACGTCTTAGTCCGTGTCTCGGGTGTCTCCCTCGCCCCAGATAAAACTGAGACACCGTACCAGTAACTACTGAACAACAAGGACTAGCTAGAGTCCCGCTCGTCAGCGTGGGTCTGTCGCCCCCAGCCACGTGTGCACACACAGACTATGCATCCTAAGTCGGGTTCTCTAGTTGGTTCCCCCCCAGCCCAGACTCAGGCTGCAGGATGAGGGGTCCTATGGTAACCAACCTAAAAATCATCTCTCCCGGGTGAAGCTCTCCACCTACTCCCAGGTGGGTAAGCATACGCACGCCTAGGCAAGCTCTGACTAGTGGGGGGTCACTAAGCAGTTGACTCTCGATGGAAACCATTAAAGTATGGACAGGCTACTCATAAGCTCATCATAATTGGCTCGAAAAAATGGGTGGCATGATGCTACCAGACTCTAGGCAGTCCACTAGACCTATTAAATCTAACGGCCTTTGAGTCATAAGACTCGGGGTTAAGATCGTTGCACAGGACAGCTCCATGCCGTCAATTTGGCCTGTCCCTAGGTCAGAAACCATGATAATATAATTATTAGGGCAACTCACGACCGCCAACCCTAATCCCTTCCAAAGGGAAGCTAAGAAATCCTCCAGCCCCAAGCTGGGTAATTGGACTCGCAGTCCATAGGCCATACGCATGGCCCACACGGAATCTACTTTTCGGGAAAACCAATGACATGTGGAAATAACCCCCTGCCCTCACGCTGACCTGCGGTGACTCGATTAAGCATAACACGAAAGCCCGGTTACTGATCGGCTGAGTCTTCAACAGGCCAAGTATGATTTGCATGGACTCAGGCCAAAGCAGCTCAGCCTGTCACGGGCCTAGGCTGGCTGGCTGGGCCTAGGCTTAAATGTTGAAGAAGCATTCCAAATTCGAACTTGGCCTGGCCTTCCCAAGTTTGAGCTATTGACACCCCGATGCAGTATGTCAGATATACTTATTTTAGTTGGAATGTATGGCAATCAATGTCTTGCCCGTTTTGGAGTTGGCAGATAAATAACAAGTTTCTGTGTTTGTCAACGACTCAACATCTGTAGATCATTTGATTCATTTCTGGTTTATGGAGCATGTAGTACTACTACATGGGTCCAGATGATAAAATATTATTGCTCATGCATTTGAGTGGAATCTGTGGAAGTCAATGTGAAAGCTTTAAGGAAAGATATTGTTGATTTTGAGAGACTAAGAGTGCACCAAAAATATGGGATCAGTGCTTTTGGAGTACAATGAGCTCAAATTCCTCAACGGTGGAGCATGAAAAATAATCTGCTGAGATAGCAAAATCAGCGAGTGGATGAAATTGTTTCTTTTTTGGTGTTTCTTCGGGTTGACTTAGGTGTTTAACTTTGTGGTGGATCTTTGTGTTTTATGATTTATTGCTTTGGGCATTTATATGTGGCATCCTATGTATATCACTAGTGCTTTTATTCTTGTATCTTTTGCTTAGTTGCTTACTGTTTTGCTGGAGATGCTTCTCGTCACCACCTATTTTTTTCTTACCCTCCTTATAGCGCATACTGCATCATCCATCTTCTGAAAGAAAAAGGCTGCTAGCTTGAGTTTGTTTGAATATTTTGTGCATGTTATAGTTTGGGGGCATAAATTGATATCCCTTCATATTTTATCTCTGACTTTTTTCTTCTTCTGTCTTATCTGTTATCACTATGTCGATCTGTTATAGTTACTGAGTGGAGTATGCCTTTCTTTGAGGTCCTTCCGATTCATATATTCAAGTTGGTGTTGTATTTGTTTTTCGATTAAGTTTATTGTATGATTATATGTATTATTTTTCAGGTTATTTCTAAGTTATATGAAGTTCGAGAAAGAGCTACTGGATTTTCTGAGTGTATATCTCTTGAAGCTAAATGTGTGACGCGGGCGAAGGATGAGCCGGGCGGTGCCCGTGGGTGTACTGGTTCTTCAGGGTTGGACTTGAGCCCTTGTTGTCTGGGGAAGACGAGGCTCTCAGCCTGTGCCTTCCTGCTCATGCTCACGTGCACACACGGGGACGTCCACCGGCACTTGAGAACGTGCGGACGGAACATTCCCATGTGTGTATACTGGTCATTTTTTGTCATTCATTCATTTATCATTTCCCCCCCTTTTTTTCTCTTTTTTTTCTCTTTTTCTTTTTTTTCTTTTCTTTTTCTTTTTTTTTGTGGCACCAGAACGTGTCGGCAGAGTATTGGCCTTCGTAGGTGTCCACCTAGGGAGAAGCCAGGTAGGCATCCATGCTAGCGCACTGGAGAGTGCTCGCCCTTCCAAGGTAAGGACGAGGGGACCACTCCACCGTGTGAGATGGACTACCAATCGGTCTCACTCGGGCGTCCGAAAGGGATGGAAATGAAAGTTTGTTTATTTAATGATCTGGACGTGAGGGGGCCCACGTCAAAGGGAAAGTTACCAACCCGAGGGATGGAGAGAAGAGTTTGTTCGTCAGTGCCAGTAGGGTGCCGGGGCTGATGTGATTTATGTGTTTCTTGAGATATTCGTCGGCACCGGGACAGTGCCTACGCAAGGAAGAGTTTAGTCTCTTGACCCAAGCGAAAGGCTCGGGCTGGGTGTCTACCTATTGGTGTCGCCAGGGTGATGGGGCCAATGAGGTCCATTTGGTCTCTTGGTCTCTTGAGGTGTTCGTCAACATCGGGACAGTGCCTACGCAAGGTAGGGTTTAGTCCCTTGACCCAAGCGAAAGGCTCGGGCAGGATGTCTACCTGTTGGTGCCGCCAGGGTGACGGGGTCAACGAGGTCCATTTGGTCTTTTGGTCTCTTGAGGTGTTCATCGACACCGGGATAGTGTCTACGCATGGAAGGGTTTAGTCCCCTGACCTAAGCGAAAGGCTCGGGCAGGATGTCTGCCTGTTGGTGCCGCCAGGGTGACAGGGCCAATGAGGTCCATTTGGTCTATTGGTAATCTTGCCAATATGAGGCTGTGACTCAAGGAGGGGGGCCGCCCCTCCTTATTTCTCTCTCTCTCTTTTCTCTCTTTTTTTTTCTAATTTGAAAAGATAGGGCTTCTTGTTTCCAGCATTTTGAAAGAAATAGCGCCCTTGAGAAAGCCGTGATTTTATTTATTGACGCCCATTTCACATGGCATCATTTGGATATATGACGACACTCAGTCGGGCGTCATTTATAGAGGCATCTGGGAATTTGAACCATTGTCAGGGGGCAATAAATGTCAGATTGATTGATCCGGCGTCAGTAATAATGATGAAGATTTTAAATTGACGGCGTGTGCAGGGGCGTGAATAAGGATAAATACAGAAACTATTTTTAAAATTGAAACATAATAACGCCACATTTAGAGGCATCATTTGAATAGTGCCATTACTGAGAGGCGTCAAATTAGAGTTTTAATCATTTTTTTGAATATCATTTAATTATGATTGACGGCCTTGATAGGGGTGCGAATTGGGTGATTAACGTCGTTGAAGGAGGTGCGTTCTCAGAACAGGAAACCAGAAACTCATCGAAGTTGGAGGATTTGATCATAAAGTCATTTCATTGGGCTCAATTGAGGAAAGATCCTTTATTTTATTCAGAAAAAAATCATGATTACATTCAATGAGTCATTTTGGGCCTCATTTGCCTAAGGGCCATTACATATGCTTTCCATTGATCCTTCTCCTCTTCCACATTCTCTATTGGTTGATGAAGCTTGCTAATTCTCCAAAGGACTTGGATGGTCTTGATTTCTTCTTCATCTTCATTGGATCCAAAGTCCCTTACCTTGATGGGCAGGAGATGTGATGCTTCTTCAAGTTGATGCTGAGAGAGTTCGATTTGAGGAAGGCACCGGTGAGGGTTGTAAAGGATGAAGTCGGTGGCACCCGATAGGCGGAGCTCCACTCCGGTTGATAATCTGATCCGAATAGTGCGAATCTTCAAGAATCCCGGAGCACTAGTAAAGAGGTTCTTTGGCATAGTCTTTAAGTGCTCTCTCCACTCCACTCTCTTTTTAATTTTGGGTATCCGATTTATCACTCTCTCACACAATCCTAGAGAACCCGTCATGTAGTGAAGTGGACTTTTGGAGAAGATCCTTGAAGCTTGTTGTGTCTCCTCGCATGGGTCGAATTTTTGGTGGAGGTCCATCCAACAAGAAAATATGAGCATCGATCCGTGGCGGGAGACATAGGCTCGTCAGGAGGATCGACCTTCTGCACCATCTCGATCTCGCCCTTCTCCTCGTTCTCCTCTTCGGTGCGCTCGGCGAAAAGCGCTGCTTCCTGAGCGCGCCGGATCGAGAGGCCGCGCAAGGTCACCTTCTTGCTCTTGCCCGTCTTCTTGTCCTTGACGGTGGCCTTGTCCCATCGCAGGAACTCGTTCTGCGCGCCCTTGTAGTCTCCCTTATTGAGCTTCTTGAGCAGCGTCGATCCGCCAAGGCCATCCTTCCCGTAGCCGACGTTGTATGAGAACGAAACCAAGGCCGAGCGCTGGTTCTCGTTGATGGGCACGTTCACGAGCCGCAGCACTGCGTCGTTATGCTTGCGGAGTTCCTTGTCGAGAGCGGCTTGGGCCTGCTCTCGCGTCCAGATCTCGCCCTCGCGGATGCCTTCAGTGCACCCCCACCCAATTGTGAGTTTGCCGGCCGGGCAGTAGTATGTCGTGCACCGGCCATCGGGCAGCTCGCGCTTGTAGCCTTCGCGCTCCTTGATGAGCGCCATGGCCTTCTCGCTGATGATCATGCCGCCTCCAGCAGCTCATGGACGCGGGACTCGTGGGTTGTCATTGAATGATGCCGTACTGACGAAGGATCGCCAGCGTCGCTTCGTCTGGCCCTTCCTGCGTGGCATTGGCGGCGAGGCCGGGAGAAGATGCCGTGGCGTTGTCGGCCCTGATGTTTGCAGGACGCCCGAGAGGCGGCGCCCTGTTCACGAAATCACCGGGCCTATGCATGGCATCCCGTGTCAGCGTGAGCGGCGTCATGCCTTCATCGGACACAACGCCCATGCGAGGACCGCCAGCGATGTGCTGACGCGAGATACTTCCGCCCGCGATTTCGTCGGGATAGCGAGCCGCAAGATCGCGGGCGATCGTCGCGTCAGAGCGGGTGGCTGTCGCTGCCGCTCTCGGCGCTCTCGCCGCAAACCCTGCCATACCGAACAGTCCCAACGGCGCGATAGTATCCTCTCCGATCCTCACGGCATTGGGATCGTCTACGCCGCGGAGCCAGTTCGCTGCTGTCTCGAGGCCAGCACGTGGGATGGCGGTCGCCGTTCGCCCAAGGCGAGAATAGATCCCGCTCATACCACCCAAGGGTGGGAGCTGAGCAATAGAAAGGATGAATGAAAGGAAGAGTAAGAGGAAGAAGTGGACCCCTGAGTGCACAAAGGATGGGCCCTAAACTTACCCCGCCACCTCTTCTTAGGTGACACTTCCTGAACATGGACCCGCCTTACGCGGACTCAGACCTTCCGTTTTCATGATCTATAATACCTTTTCAAATAATGGGCCCACTTGGCTGATGTCCTGGCCCGACTGTGAACATGCAACTTCATCGGGACGGTTGTCCCTAGACACCCAGTGCTAACCATAGGTGGACATTCTTGAACGAATAACTCCTTAAATGAATGAATATTGAAAAACCATGCCCGGCTGTGAACATGCAACTTCATCGGGACAGTTGTCCCAAGACACCCAGTGCTAACCATAGGTGGATATTCTTGAACCGATAACTCCTTAAATGAATGAATATTGAAAAACCATGGAGTTTTGTCACTTGGCACTAGCAGCGTGAGATTCGGCATCTCCACTCGGCAAACGAGCATGAAGCATAACTCCCTTAGTAGAGGAGCAGGACGAAACTGAAGGAGAGTAATGCGTGACGTTGACGTGGCTGACTTACCAATAAAATGAGGGAGATTGCATAGGATGTGCAGAATGTCCTTGAAAAGTACAGAAGATACAGAAAATTGCCCCTTGAATTTGGAATTCACCAATCCTTTGGCAGTCGTATGAGTTAGCACAACTCGAGTAGAGAATCCCTCTTGGCTAGTGAACTGAACAGCAATGTAGGGAGAAGTAATAACAACATCAATAATCGAACCTCCGGTAAGTAATGAGATCACCACTGGCCTTACTTTTGATGAAACTGGCACTAGTGCAAGGGAACTCTTCTTAGCAACCATCTTTAGAAGGGTAGGCTCATCCCCAAAATAGCTAGAGACCAGGACGCGAATAGACATGCGACAAATGAAATCTTGAATCTTGTAATGCAAAACTGGCATTGAACTGTCCTGGCTTGGCTCGCCATCTCCCTGGAGACCAGACCCGAGGGGCACCAAAGGCAGTGCACACCCGCTCAGTGGGGTGGAAGTAGGTGGAGAAAGGGGTGGAGAAGGCTCAGATGGTGTAGGTGAAGGTTTAGAGGGTGTAGAGGTCTCGGGCAGTGGAGGGATAGCGGCGATGATAGGCTCGGGTGAAGGCAAAGGCAAAGGTGGAGGCATAGGAGGGGGTAAAGATGAAGGTGGAGGTGTAGGAGTAGGTATAGCCTGCTTAGGATTGGGAAACGATGGCGAAGGGGATGGCAAAGGCAGTGGAGATGGTAGAAGCAATGGAATAGGGGTCTCTGGGATAGGAGGTGGTGAAGGCAGTGGTGATGGCAGTGGGGGTAGTGGAGATAGCGATGCGGGTAATGGGGAGAGTGAAGATGGAGATAGTGAAAGTGGTGGTGAGGCAGAGGAAGGGGAGGGTCGTGGTGCCCACCTTCGACGCATCGACATGACGCGTCTAGCAGCGTTGGGAGTAGAAGTAGTGGTGGGAAGGAGGTAGGCGAGGTAGCACTAGCCTGAGTAGAGGCTTGGGTCTGTGGAGGTGTTGGAGACGGAGTAGGAATAGGTGAAGATGAGGATGGGGTAGGTGGAAATGAAGATGGGGTAGGCGACGAAACAGGTGATGTAGTGGGTGCTACACTAATCAAAGAATCACAGGGGTGCCCTTGGTCTTGTAGTGACGGAGACGGTTGCCTGGGCGACACTTGCTGTTGCTGCTTACTGTGGAGATATAAAATGACTTTGTGAATGATGGCCCAATCGATCCTCTTATCATCTTCCAGGCGATAAACATACTCTCGGAACTCAAGGCAATCCTCGACCAAATGCCCCTGCTGGCGGTGATAATCACAAAATTGGAGCATATTCCCGATTGCGGGTCGACAAGGCACAATCGAAGGGAGTTGCAACATGTGAGTGGCCATCAAAGCCCTGAAAATATCAATAAATGACTCTGGCAACGGAGATCGAGGAGCCCGCTTCGGGCAAGGTGGATGCCGAGGGGTATGAGAAGGTAATGGAGATGGTTGTGGGGACGGGAGTGGAGGTTGCGTAGGCAATGGTGCATGGCTAAGGGAAGGATTAGGTAATGGTGTATGTGGAGTGGAGCAGGGAGATATATAATGGATGGCATCCACTTGGTCGGGGTGTGATGTTTCCTTGACCGGAGGTGGAGACCCATGCGAAGACACATGTGGGTATGTGGAGGCGGAGGGCTGACTTGTGGAGGGTTGATATGTGGAGGGTTGACTCATGGAAGGATATGTGGCAGAGGGCCGACTTGTGGAGGGTTGACTCATGGGAGATGATGGATAGGAGGCATATATGGGCGTAGAAGGTGAAGGAGACTCGGGGTCAAGGGAACCTTGGAGTTGTTGGCAGATGAAGCGGGCTCAGCTATAAAGCTACTGCCATAAGGTGATATCATTCAAGGATAAAGCGAACCGATACTCTGGCGTTGTATTAGAGATGAGTATCTTGATTTGCTCTTCCTCCGGGATATGTCCCGAGACTTGAGCAGCCAAGTGACGCCAGCGGTTAGGAAAGGTAGAGAATTACTCATCGGGCTTGATCTTCTCATGGGCCAGATCAACCCTAGAATACTTGGGCCCAACCTGGTCTCGATACTCCAGAATGAAATTGTCCTGTATAACTTGAAAATTCACCACTTGATCTTGCGACAATACAAAGAACCAATTCCGAGTTGGGTCTTCTAAAGATAGACCAAACAGATAGGCCATCAAACATTGGTCATGTCAAAATTGGGCTGACTCATAAATGAACTCCTTTAACTGCACATAGGGATCACCGACTCCACCATAGCGGCGATATGCAGGAATTTGTGAATGCGGTGGAAGACGAAGATCTTGGAATGCAAACGGGATACTCAAAGAAGTTTTGGGATCAATTTGACATTGAAGTTCATCAAGCCGACATTGGGTTTGAGCAATCATCTCCTCGATGGGGAGAGATCGAGAAGGATGCAAGCCAGCCTAGACAAGAGAGCGTGAATTTGGACCAGGATTATGGTATTGAGCTGGAGAAGGAGATCCAAACTGAGAAGAAGAAGGAAAGTCCATTCTGGGAGTGGAAGGATATGTGGGCCTGGAAGGATCATGAACATGGGGATAAGGACCCATTGGGCCAGCAGCAGAAGAAGAATGAGGCCCATTAAGAGAAAATTGACCATCAGAAACTGGGCCAGCCACATAAGAAAGAGAAGGCCCATTAAGATGGAATTGGCCATTAAAAATTGGGCCAGCCATGTGGGAAGGAGAAGAAAGGGGCCCATGAAGGTAAGAGGGCCGCGGGAGGAAGGGAGAAATGCCCCCACTCCCTCTCACTCTCTCAAACTCTCCCCAAATCTCTTCATCTCACCCCCGTTCCCTCTTGCCTATGCGAACAAAGTGCCAGGCAAGACACCCCACCATGGCCGGTGAAGACGAGCATGTGCCATCGCCACCGGCGACCACCGTGGGGGAGCTACCACCCATCCCCGAAGGAGAAGAGGCGACGGCGATTGATGACACTGGGGAGGACGGCGCGTCGGCACCTGCAGTCGTAGAAGAAGCAGCGGCCATTGATGACGCCGGAGACGAACCCCCGGTGTCGGAGATGGCCACCGCGGCGGTGGCCAAGCCCACGAAGACCGATGAGGTAGGCGCCTTAAACCCTGGCCATTTCATTTAAAGCTTATGCATGCTAGTGAAGGGGTTAGAAATAGGGGTTTACAACCCCTAAGGGCCGGTTGGGAGGCCATGGGGCCGTCACCGCCGGCAGGGAAGGGCTCGCTGTTGTCGGGGATGACGGTGGATGAACGGTTCAACACGAACCACCTAGGAGAACCATGCGGCTTACATAGAGCCGCTCAAACCATACACGACCCCAGGGTGGCCATCCCAGTCCAGAAAACGAGGGGGCTGAGAGAGGATGGAATGGTGAGAGGGTCACCGTGGCATTTTGATTTGTCTGGCCTTGGAGTCGTAACCATTACATTTGACAAAGATTTGCTTCATCCATTCCATGCCTCTCTATCATCTCTGGTGTGTTGTTGGCTTGAGGATGCCTTTGGGCACTTGCTTAACCTGCAATCCTAGGAACAAATGTAAGTGCTTCTATAGAGCTCATCTCAAAATCTTCTTGCATGATCCCTGCAAAAAGACCACATAAAACATTATTAGCAGTTCCAGAACTAATGTCATTCACATACACATGACCCACTAAAATGATTTTACCTGATTTCCTCGTGAAAATTATTTTATCAACCTTACCTCTTGAAGCCATTTACAATCGAAAGGATGCATGCCCCTCATATCATGTCTTGGGTACTTATCAAGATCACTCCCTATCTCTTGGTGGCGGTTGAGAAATTTTTTATCATTTTTATCCTTGCAAGGTATTCCTCAATTAATTCAAACTTGATATAATTAATCCAGCCTATGAATTTAGCAAGACCTGTCTAAGGTGTCAAGTTGTGGGGAACAATTCTAGGAGAGACATGATGCCACTGAGTCCTATCTTGATTGTTAAAATTTTTGATGTTTAGGGGATTGATTTCATGGGATCATTTTCGCCATCATTTGGAAACTAATACATTCTTGTGGCGGTAGATTATGTGTCTAAATGGATAGAAGCAATAGCCACCCGGACTAATGATCATAAAGTCGTGGTGAAATTTGTTCATAAGAACATTTTCTCTAGATTTGGGTGTCTCAAGACTATCATCAGTGACGGGAGTTCGCATTTCACTCACTCCTAATTCTGAGCGTTGCTTCAGAAATATGGGATCACTCACAAAATTGTCACCCCGTACCACCCCCAAATAAGTGGCCAAGTGAAAATATCCAATCAGGAAATCAAAAATATTTTACAAAAATCCATCCAGCCCGATAGGAAGGATTGGTCTGATAGATTGGATGATGCTCTCTAGGCCTATCGGACGGCCTACAAAACTCCCATTGGTATGTCCCCTTATAGGCTGATTTTTGAAAAAGTCTGTCACCTACCAGTTGAGTTAGAACATAGGGCATACTGGACCATCAAACAAGTGAATCTGGACTTGGCCCAAGCTGGTTCCCAAAGAGCTCTTCAACTCAATGAGTTGGAGGAGCTACGCAATGAAGCCTATGAAAATTCTAAAATCTACAAAGCCAAGACCAAAGCCTTTCATGACAAGCACATTTTGAGAAAATCTTTTCAACCTGATCAAATAGTCTGACTTTTTAATTCGAGGCTGCGGTTATTTCTTGGAAAATTAAAGTCCAGGTGGGACGGTCCATTCATTGTAATCAAAACTTTTGACCATGCTACTGTCAAAATTTTAAATCCTCAAAATGGTCACAGTTTTACTGTAAATGGTCAACATCTCAAGCCCTATTTAGAAAATGCTCAACTCATGTTGAAAGACTCAATTCCATTGAGTGACCCAGAGTAAGTCATGCGAGCTTGTATGCGTCTGGCTGAAAACGTAAAACTTAGCGCTTCTTGGGAGGCAACCTAAAATTTTTAATTTTGGTGAGAAAATGAAGGCTTCTTGGGAGGAAACCCAAGTTTTTATTGTAATTGAAGGTCACTGAAGTAAGGGATGATCAAGCTAGGGAAAGTTGATAATGGTCAACTGTAAGAAAAGTTCTCACAAAAATCTGTATGGTGACCACTCACATTTGATGAGGTGGCACATGTAGAGGAGGTAATATTTGAAACCTAGCCACAATGCCACAAGTCGATCTTGAGGGTGGCGACCCATGAAGGAAGGTGGTCACATGCACGACAGAATGTGCACTTCTGTTTCATTATTCTTCATTTGCCATTTACTTTCTCATACAATATTGATATAATTTTGCTAATTCAGGTATATCCGGCATGGAAATGGTTTGAGAAGCAAGATGGTATCAGGTCTTTACAGAAAAACAGTAAAGATCCGGCACCAGAGTTTTACAATATATATTTGGAGAGACCAAAGGTTTTTCCCCTTTCTTCCATAATCCTACTTGCTACATTTTATGGGATTGTCTTTTGCCCTTTCTTTTAACAAGTTGATTCATCTATTTCCTTTTTCCTCCCAGGGTGATCGTGATGGTTATGACTTGGTTGTTGTCGATGCAATGCACAAAGCAAATTATGCAAGCAGAATCTGTCACTCCTGCCGACCTAATTGTGAAGCAAAGTACTTTCCATATGCTCTCCAACTTCATCATTTTGTTGGCTGCTTGTCTCCTTTATTGTTTTACTATAGGATCCAACACTGTGATTTAGATATGTCATTCTGCATATACTTCATGTTCACGCATTTTTGCAAATGGTCTCTATAGAGCTCTTTCATAGACCTTGCAATTCCAACCATTGTTTACATTGGAGTTCTTACATTACATGTCTGTTTATGTATCCATTTCTTTCCTTCTATGTTAATTCTGTCATGTTTTATATATATATTTATTGAATCACTAGCATATTTTGTAAGTTCTACACTGATGCACTTATCCCTTGGGAACAGAGTTACTGCCGTAAATGGTCGATACCAGATTGGAATTTATGCCGTACGCCCAATTGCTTATGGTGAAGAAATAACTTTTGATTATAATTCTGTAACTGAGGTGCGTATTTTCTTATTTCTGCTGTCTCTGTGTGTACATATTTGTTTTTATCTTTATTTACACACACATTGATATTCCAATATATCTTGCCTTATCACTCCCTTTGCCCATGGAGGAGGGATGGGAAGGCTATGCTTGCCTTATAATATTTTCTTTTCTTTTCTTTTTCTCGTTTCTTTCTTCTTTCTTCTTTTTTTCTCTTCTTTCTTTTTTTTCTTTTTTCTTCTCTCTCTTTTTTTCTCTCCTTCTCTCTCTCTCTTTTCTTCTTGCGAGGTACCTAAACAGGGATGTTGAGGAGTCTGAGATGGATCTCCTTCATATTCAGTGGATGTCCATTCATCATCATCCTTTTAGGACTCCCGAGCAGGGAGGGTAGGATCTGTTGCTTCTCGTCGGCTTGATTGCCTTGCTTGTTTCTTCAGGGAGTTATGGCCATATCTATATCATTGTGAAGCATATCCCCTATATTGTGCTAGCGTTTGTAGCTCAGCAATTGCATATAGTTGGGTCTTTTTATTGGAGGGAGTATCCCTCGGCGTCTTTCTTTAATAGCTTCACTATTCCGCTGCCAGTCCTGACATCGACCATGCTTGTTTCTTTAATTGTGACTTGCTTGGCATGACTCTGCCCTAGCTGATGGTGTTTATTCACAGGGGGGTTCATCCTCCTACTTCTCTTGTATTATTCGCGCTTATTGCGCTTGGTCATCTGACTCCTTCCTTATGGAGATGCCTCTAAAGAGTGGATGTTTATTTTTTTATTTCCCTCCGTTACATGAAGGTTGAGTGGAAGTGGGGTCGATACACCCTTACCTTATACTCTTCGGAGTATGGAATGGTGCTACCCTTGAGTGCCATTTATAGTTTGATGAGAAATGACCCCATTTATTCCAAAACTTCCATCTTGACTTGCCTTGGCTGTTGCGAAGCATATATATCTCCTTTAGAACCTGCCAGCCCAGATAGCATCGGCAGTGAACTGCAGAACAAAGTTGCGTTCATCATCTCTTTTTTTTTTGCATTCATTTTTTTCCCTTTCTTTGAATGGCTACCTTGGATGGCACTAATAGTATGGCACAGTGCAGGACTGTCACCCTTCATCCATTTTTCTTAAACAGACCAAGGTGGGTGTGTCAGAGAGCGCTCACCTCCTCAGAGAGGGGATGAGTAGTTCGCTCCATGATGCCAATCCCACCATGATAGTTTTTTTACCTAGCATGGACCGGGGTAAAACTACCAGGAACATGCAGATGATCATGTAATATTTTATTACTAATGATTTTTACTTGGGAGAGGACACCTACCTTTTTTTTTAATGTGTGTGGAAGAAGAAAATGAAGCAGGCAAAGAAGGAAGAGGACGACAATCAGGAAGAAGGCAACGCCTTGCAGGTCTTTCTACAACCTGTGGTAGTAGCACCCACGTTCAGCGGAGGAGGAGAAGACCCACGAGCAGCAGGGCACGATCAGTAGCATCACGATGCTCATGCCATCGTAGGGGGTGATTTTTATAGGGTTTCCTTTCTCTGAATCTTATCAAGAAGTTTAGTCCAATCGGCCCCCAATCTTTCCCTATTTTAATCAGACCCTACCTCATTCAACGCCGTGCTTCTTACTATGCATTGGTCAACCCTCTGAACATAGCACACAAGTTTAACTAGTTGGTATTAGTTTTGTCATAAAGGCCTATTAAGGCCTATGGCCCACGTGCTCATAGTAAAGGGGTTGTTGCATTTAAAAGGCCCATTTAATGGTTTTAGTGCTACCGTTGGGTTTATATGGGTTTTCCTTGTATTGAATCGAACCTATTATGATTTCTTGCCTATTAAATTGGGTTGTAACATAACTGACCTTTTAATATATGGGTATATGTTATCATAGGAGCCCATTAATCATGGCATTAGATTTAGTTTTGTTAGCCTATTTACTAAGCCTATACATTAATTGGGCTCAACCGGAGAAGGGAAATTACAAGATCCTATTAGAGGAATGTTAAAGGGCCATCTTGTGGGCTTTACTTTCAGATTTGGGTTTAACGTAAAGGGGTAGTGGAATCTTTTTAGTTATGTTAGACTTTATAAGGGCCTTATCCGTTCAAATTTCAACAAGGCCCACTAACAAATTGGGCTTATACGTCTAGCGGAAATTGACTTTATTACTATTATTAAGGCCTAAGCCTATTGCAACCCATTATTCTAGATGGGCTTAATTTTAGCTCATTTGTTAAGCTAAAAAAATAGTTTCGAGCCCATTGTTAATCTTTTACTAAATGTCAGATTTTAAATTGGTCTTTCAGATATATATTGTTATTGTTAACCTTATTTATTTATACTCCTTGTTATCTCTGGTATCACAGCCCACCAAAGGGTTTTATCCGATCCAAATTCCCAAGGTGGGGGGTTTATCCGATCCAAACCCTTGAAATGAGGAAGGGGGGCCGGACATTGTTTTGTGTCTCTTTTTTTATCCAAATTTTTGGTTCCAACACATGGGCCACCCTGCATCATTGTTTTATAATGCCTAGGCAGGGCGAGTTGGTTGACCACCTACCTGCCTAGGCAGATCACCTAGATGGCAAGGCAGGCACCTAAATTCTGAGGCGATTATTTTAAAAAATATTTTTTATTTCTTACATATGTTTTCTATCAATTGGTAATGCCACTAACTATAAACACCTCACATTAATTAGATGAGCATCATTAAAAAAAGGGTTTTTGAAAATAAACCACTGTAAAGTTGATATGGCCAAAAAAACCTATGCCTAGAAATGCATTAGTAGGGATATCCTTACTAATGTCAAAATAGTGCAAAAATGACATCGTCGTAACCCCTGTTACCAGCAATGAATTTAACCCTAGTTCACTTTAACTCGACATGAAAAAAGATGATAATATCCATGGTTAAAAAAAGTCTCATCTCTCTCCCAACTTCGTCCCCCTCTCACCTGGCGGGAGAGGGGTAGCAGAGGCGGGGGACTCCGGCGTCAGGAGGGTAGTAGGGTGGGGGGTCTGGCACCATGCACCACCACGACAACTTCCAGGTCGACGCCAGGTTAGTCGCCAATGGGGGGCCTTAAAGACGCAACAGAGGCTGAGGGCCCATTCCCTACATTTGCAGCAACAGATGCAACACCACCTGGGGGGGTGGGCAACGATGGCCCTGCACCCATAGTCGGAGGGCGGCCATGCGCCTGGTTTGAGGCGACAAGCACAGCAGTCGGGAGTAGGTGCCATTCAGAGGGGAGCCAGATTTGTTGCGACCGAATCTGCTAGGGGGTTGGAGGCGAAGCAGCGGCACCTGCTGCAAACGACGACTCGCGATCCTCGCATGAGCACATCGAACGTCCTAACAGACCGTCCCAGGGACGTTCACAGGGACCAACCTCACCCCTCTGGAAGCCAGGGTGCCCTAGCATGACTCCCTATCCGGATATAGGTGTGGAAGATGGTGTTTCTCCTCCAATCATGTTCTTGGGTTTGGGTGAGTCTGGCAGTGTTCAGTAGCCGGTAGCTTTACAGCGTTGGAGTTCAATGAGTGGTGCTCGGGACGGGTGTCCTAGGTGCGGTGGCTCTCATCCAGGCAGGCCGTGTTCAACGCCAGTGGTTTACTTTAGGTGTGACCAGCCAGGGCACATGGCACGTGACTATCCACAGAGATTGAGTCAGCCGCCCGGGTTTCAGCAGCAGCAGCAGTTTCAACCCCAGCAAGTGCCAGCATAGCCACAGTAGTACCAGCGACAGGAGCAGTTTCCTCAGTTGTCTCGATCAGCTACCGTAGGGAGGCAGAGATCCCAAGGCAGAGTGACCCACATGACCAGAGCAGAGGTTGAGGCGTCGCAATCGGTGGAAGGTACTCTTTCAATTTTGGGTTGTGCGGCTCGTGTTTTATTCAATTCGAATGCTTCTCATTCGTTCATTTCGGAGGATTTTGCTCAGAGCGTGGAGGACCCGGTGGCCGAGATGTCTTGTGACATGGCGGTGGAGCTACCTGCTGGCGATTTCGTGCGCATTCCGTGTTGCTTCGAGAAGGTGCCCGCGTGGGTGGAAGGATGGAACTTGTCGGCCAGGCTCTACGCGTTGCCGCTTCAGGACTTTGATGTCATCTTGGGCATGGATTGGCTCGAGGCTCATCATGCTTTGGTAGATTGCAGCTCGAAGAAGGTCTACTTCCGACAACTTCATGGACCCACCTTCTGTTATCGAGGTATTCGGTCTTCCTCTTCTCGCTTGCTTATTTCGGCTATTAGAGCTCGTCATATGCTTGATGCGGGTTGTCAGGGTTTTCTCGCTTCTGTGATTTTAGTGGATCGACAGTGTCCGGATGTGGGGGACATTCCTATTGTGTGTGAGTTTCCCGATGTTTTTCCCGAGGAGTTGCCGGGGTTGCCACTACAGCGGGAGATTGATTTTGTGATTGAGGTGGTATCTGGTACGGCGCCTATGTCGAAGGCCCCTTATCGTATGGCACCTGCGGAGTTGCGAGAGCAGAAGGCGCAGTTGCAGGAGCTGCTGGCGAATGGGGTACATTCGTCCTAATTATTCCCCGTGGGGTGTGCCGGTGTTGTTTGTGAAGAAGAAGAATGGTAGTTTGAGACTATGTATCGACTATCGTCAAAGGGAAGTCAACTTTTCCATTGAACTCACGCCTAGAGCAGCACCTGTATCGAAAGTCCCTTATAGGATGTCCCCCACGGAACTTAAGGAATTAAAGAAGCAACTTCAAGAATTGCTAGAGAAAGATTTGATTCGACCTAGCACATCCCCTTGGGGTGCGCCAGTTCTATTTGTCAAAAAGAAGGATGGATCTCTCAGGCTGTGTATTGACTACTGGTAGTTGAATCAACTTACCATCAAGAACAAGTATCCACTGCCGCGTATTGATGAGCTATTTAACCAGATCTCCAATGCAGAGTATTTCTCCAAAATTGAACTCAGGTCTGGCTATCATCAGCTGATGCTTAAAGAAGAGGATATTCACAAGATAACTTTCCATAGTAGATACAAACATTATGAGTTTGTGGTTATGCCGTTCGGGTTGACTAACACCCCCGCAGCATTTATGAAACTCATGAATAATATTTCCAGGTCGTATCTTGACCGCTTTGTGGTCGTATTCATCGATGACATCCTTAGCCATTCCAAGATAAAGGAAGAACATGAGGAACATCTGAGAATTGCTTTACAAACATTATGGAACACCAATTATATGCAAAGTTAAATAAATGTGAATTCTGGTTGAAGGAAGTTTCTTTCCTTGGCCATATTATCTCTAAGGAAGGGAGTTTCATGGATCCTTCTAAGGTAGAAGCTGTTAAGAACTAGAGCAGAATGACAACGATATCTGAAATCAGAAGTTTCCTTGGTCTGGCTGGTTATTATCGGCGGTTCATCAAGGATTGCTCCAAGATCGCCGTACCTCTCACAAGACTTACTAGAAAGGAAAATCCATTCATATGGACCCCAGAGTGCGAGGAGAGTTTCTTGACTCTCAAAGAACATCTCACCACTGCCCCTATTCTGGCATTGCCTATCGAAGGCGGCGGATTTGAAGTATACACGGATGCATCAGGCGTTGGCCTTGGTTACGTTCTTATGCAAAATGGCAAAGTGATTTGCTATGCCTCAAGACAATTGAAGTGACACGAGGAGAATTATCCAGTTCATGATATGGAACTAGTTAGCTGTAATATTTGCTCTAAAGATTTGGCATTGCTATCTTTATGGAGAGAAGTTCACAGTATATAAAAAAGGAGGAGAAGAAGAAAGAAAACACTCTTGCATGAGTTTGATTTTGAATGCGTGCTTGCCTTGCTTGAATGAATGCTAATAATCTATTTAGTACACTCTTTTGTTAAATAATGATATCCCAATTCCAGATGCGTGTGCGCCACGACACATACTAAGGGGTAAACGGAATTTCGGTGGGTGCATGTGTTGAGGGGAATGGTTATAGCTATGCTGTTAGCGTAACTCACAAAATATACTTGAGACAATGCTCCCACACTTCATACACAATGTGATCAATGATCTTTAGCCATAGGGATGGCAGAAATTCTTCTTAACACACCATGGATACTTGAAATCTTGCACTCACACGAAAGGTAATCGTGAGGAAACAACTGTCTGTCCCTCAAAAAAAAAGGAGAAAAAGAAACTAGAATGTGAATCCAAGTAGTCGAAAATCTCCATTGAGCACATGAGGAGACTCGTGCGAAGTGGTGAAGTAAATTCCATGATGAAATCACAATAAGGATGAATCCTAGTAGCCAGGTATCCCCATTGAGACACATGAGGAAACTCGCGTTGAACGGTGAAATCTAAAATTTAAAATAAACAAGGGGGTTGTGCGAAGCTACCGAAAGTCGAGAGCCTAAAATGTGTGTGTAGGCGGTAAAGTAATCCTATAATATTACTTAGAACGTCTGCACATCCCTATGTTTAGGGGTCATTGCTTACATATCTGCACTTTTACACTATGGAGAAACTGTCTTGGGTGTAGATTGTGATTTAAACTATATGCATGGGCTATGCTAGGACCTTTCAACGAATGCACATCTCCTTTAGCTGTGCTTCATGGGCCGCACTCGACCTAGGAATCTAGGGCTTTATCCCTATCCTACCCCGACAGAGGGGAAATGTCATATATATGTTATGCCTGCTATCGGTGAATGCCTGCATGCTTGGGTGGGTAAATGATAAAATGATGATGATAAGAAAAGAAAATGATACAAAATGATGATGAAAATGGAATAATGATGATAAAAAATAGGAAAATGATAAAAAATGATGAAAATAAAAATGAAATGATGAGGATACAAAAAATGAAAATGAAGTGATGATGATAAAAAAATGATGATAAAAATGAAAACGAAAAAACATAGAGAAAAGACTTGAAGAGCTCTCCGACTTATAAGGGAAGCGACTCCAGGCTCAGCAAAACATACGGGTCTATCAGGCCCACATAACCCGCGCTTTCGACAAGCTTGTCAAATGACGTGAATTCAAGAAAGGCGACCTTGTTATGGTCAAAAAAAAGAAAGTGATGGCTGCCAATCCCAAAGACAAGTTGAATGAAAACTGGCTTGGGCCCGATGTGGTTCAAAAGATTTACGAAGAAGGTGCATATGTTATTGTCAACCATAGGGAGGAAACTCAATTCCCACCCCTTAATGGAAAGTAATTAAAACTATATCATGCACCACTTCCCCAGTTTAACGAGCAATCAAATCCCACGTCTCACAATGAGCATGCATGTTTCTTGGATCTCCCATGAAGATTATGCAATATCCACACAAAAAAGAGAAGAAGAAAAAGAGGGAAAAAAGAAAGAGAAAAAAAGAGGGAAAAAGAAGAGAGAGAGAGAAAAAGAAAAAAAATAAGAAGAAAAGGGGGCATCATCAAAGTCACTAGGTGATATCAATTCATCAGGTCCCACCGAAATTAAAAAAAAATTTCCTCTGTCCCAGACTATTCATCTTGGCCGAATGA
Organism: Amorphophallus titanum; assembly: GCA_024336825.1. NCBI lineage: Eukaryota > Viridiplantae > Streptophyta > Magnoliopsida > Alismatales > Araceae > Amorphophallus > Amorphophallus titanum. The sequence continues at coordinate 7,119,200 of JANBPO010006887.1, read as the reverse complement.
CCAAACAACTGCACTCCATGCAGTATCAAAAGTCTCAAATACAACTTGGCATTACGACGTTTTGTCCCACCAATGATCAAACCTTTGGCCCAAGACCTTTCATCTAAAGCCACAAACAAAAGACACTTGCTTTGACACTCACCCTGTCAATGAACAAACTACGTCAACCCCTGGCACCCTGTCGACAATGACGAATAAACCTTTGACTTGGACCTTCCATCCAAGTCAATGAACAAAAAGACTTCTTTTCTTCGGCCCAGACCTTCCGTCTGGAGTCGATGAACAAAAAGACCATTGTTTTGACACTCACTTCGTGTCAATGAATAAACCACGTCAGCCCCTAGCACCCTGTCGGCACTAACGAATAAACCTTTGACTCAAACATTCTATCCAAGTCAATGAACAAAAAGACTTCTTTCCTTCGGCCCAAACCTTCCGTTTAGAGTTGATAAACAAAAAGACCATTGCTTTGATACTCACCCCATGTCAATGAACAAACCATGTCATCCTCTGGCACCTTGTCGGCACTGATGAATAAACATTTGACTCGGATCTTCCGTCCAAGTCAATGAACAAAAAGACTTCTTTCCTTCGGCCCAGACCTTCCATCTGGAGTCGATGAACAAAAAGACCCTTACTTTGACACTCACCACGTGTCAATGATTAAACCACGACAGCCTTCAGCACCCTATCGGCACTGACAAATAAACCTTTAACTCGGACCTTCCATCCAAGTCAATGAACAAAAAGAATTCTTTCCTTCAGCCTAGACCTTACGTTTGGACTTGATGAACAAAAGGACCCTTTTGCTTTGACACGTAATCCCATGTCAATTAACAAACAGCGTCAGTATTCGACACCTCGTCGGTACTGATGAATGCACCCTTGGTTTAGACCATCCGTCCAAGCCACCAAATACATGAGTTTTTATGTCCCGTCAAGCTCATTACAAAGCCTTTGGCCTAGACTTTCCATCCAAACCAATGAATAAACAATCCTCTTGTTCAGATAGTAGCCGCTAGTCCCATCGAGATTGACACCGCCCTATTGGTTTAGACCTCCTATCTAGATCGACGCATAAAACCTTCCTCCCTACCTCGGCATTAGACCCATGCCGATGACTAAACCTCTCTAGGGCTGAACTCCTCGGCCTGTGTGTTTACCATGGTGAAACGAGCCCCTCATCCCTTCACTGAAGGGGTGAGCACTTTCCTACGTACTTACACCTAATCGACAGCCTATCGACTCATGAAACAAGATGATATGATGAAAAGTCTACACGCGTGGGCCCCACACACTCGTCCCTCGCTTGAGCTACCCATGGGTGGGAGGCATTTGTGGACACCTGAAATTCACCATCGGGATCGTCAAGGTGCTCTAAGCCGAAAAAGGGCGATGAAAGGAGAAGAGACAAAGTGTGTTGACGTGCCTCATAGGCTACATCGATGCATCCCACACATCGCGTCGATGCACGCACAAAGCCGCTGGCTGCCCGCTAAGGGAATTAGCAAAGGTGCATCGACGCAACCCCTAGCTGGGTCAACGCACATGCAGACACACACAAAAAATAAAATAAAATAACAAGAGAAGAAAAGGGGAGAAAATAAGTGATCCGGCGGCCCTCCCCATTGAACCGGTGGCAGGAGAAAGGAGAGAGGGGGAAGCCATTCGGTGGCCTCCCCCCTCTTGAATCAGTGGGGCCCCAACCCCCCTATCCGGCGGCACCTTGGCAACTCATCTGGTGCTAAAAGAAGACAAAATAAAAAGAAAAAATGAGAAAGAAAGAGAGAGGGGGAAGTGATCCAGCAGCAAGGCCACGCACCCCCCCCATTTGGGGTCAGAAGAAGACAAAAAAGGAGAAAAATAAAAAATGAGAAGAAAAAGGGTGATCCGACGACATTCAAAGCCCCATCCAGTAGCTCCATATGCCTCATCCGGTGGACAAAAAATAAAAAAAAGGCAATGGAAATGCTTCAGACGGATAAACAGTGATTGAGAATGTCACTTCAACTACTGTTCATTCTGTCGCACTAGATTGGCATGTTTCATGCCGGATCACACCAGGCAAAGCAACAAAAAGGGAATGGAAAGAAATGAGGTCCATCTGGCACCCCCCGTCCAGCGGCCCCCATCCAGCGGCCTCCAACGGCGGGCGCACTCAACGTCGACCCAGCGAACCTTCGAACACCTCCCTCAAGCAGGCCACCCACCTCTTTATCCGACGGGTTCTCACTGACAGCTCACCGAGAAAGCTTCCATGTCCCCTCAGGCTCCTAAAAATGGAAAGTCCTTGAGCACCGCTATGGAGCTACGAACCCCTACTAACGGCATCAACGTCGCCATCACCCGGCCCCAACCAATCCGCGGGGGACAGCCCCGCCAACCTCCGGCCCCCCTACGCACAGGCGTCTAGAGCGTCGAGCAACGGGAGATAGAAGGGCAAGAAGAAGAGAAGAGGGTTGACAGGGGGATTCGAAGGAGTTACGTCCACTCCTTTAAAAAGGACTCAAGGTCCGAAGAGAAAAAGGAGAGGAGAGTTCGAAGGGGTTGGGTGGTTGAAGAAAAAAAGGGGGAGTGAGGAAGAGCAAAAAAAAGAGGGAGCCAAGGACCCGTTAGCACCTGCATCTACAAGGTGAAGAGAAGAAGAAGAGTGAGGGAGAACAAAGGAAGAGAGGTGAGGCCAAGGGGGAGAGGAGCAGTGCTCCGTCTCCATCTTCCCTTCCTATAATTAATTAATACTATATTACAATTAATTATGTTTAATCGTAATATGAGGTTCACCGACTAGGTGATCCGTACCAGATCGACCTTGTGGATATAAATGTTTCAGTCAATCTTTCCACCCCAAGTACTATGAACATGTAACCATGCGTATTAGCGTGAAAGTGCATGAAAAGAAAATGGCGATGAATAATATAGAACTAACCGTGATCGCCACGAAGGTTGTATAGCACCAAAGGGATGAAGGAAAGATGCAGACGGTGCCGTGTAGCTTGGAAAATAGGGAGGAAGATGTAGACCAAAAGGAAGCCACTACGCGTGATCGCGCTTGAAATGGGACGCGAGGAACCGATGTGGGTACACCTCCTCACCTCCTAGCCGGTGAGAAAGCAAGGGTCTGACGTTCTATCAACAATCTCCTACAAAACAAAGCCATCAAAAAGATAAAACCCATTAGAATATGAAGTGTAGTATATGCCCCAGAATGATAAAATGACATGAAAGAAAGGGGGAGAATGCATCGGGGGAGGGTTTTTAACCCCTATAAACGGGTGCAAACAAAAGGAGGGAGTATTGTGATGAGTGTAAAACAAAGATGAGGAACTAACACGCAGCAAGGCTGCGGAGGGAAGTGACGTAAAACTTGGAATCGTGCATGTAGAACAGAATTGTGCAGAGACTAAGTGTAAAGACTGTGATGATTTGTAAAAAGGAGGAGAGGAGAATTAAGCATAGAAATGAGGAAAAGGAGCCCAGAGCAGTGGAAAACGAAGATGATACTCCCCTCTTCAGGTTGGGTCAAAGGAGAAGGTAGACGACACAGCATGGCTCCATCCCGAACCGACGAAGAGCGTCCCATCGTGCAGTTTCAGGAGATGTGCAAGAAACCCAGAAACTGTGATGAAATCAAAAAAGTGATGGCCAAGAAAAGAGGATAAATGATGATAAAATGAAGCAAATAAGGAGCCAAAACGAAGCTTATACTTCCCTCAACAGCCTGGGGTGAAAGAAAATAGGCGACAATCTGACATGGCTTCGCCCTATGTCACGCCCCGAGCCAGCGGAAGATAACTCGGAGGTGGCGTGACGGAGTCTATAACGATCATGTCAATCAGAGCTAAAATGTTGAGATCTTTTGAGTCTGATGAGTAGTTGTCTGGAATGCTTCTCTTTTCACATCTTGTGAATAAATTTGATTTTGAATACTTTACACTGCACATAAAGTTTTCACATATTTTTTCAATTTTTACAAATAACAACTCACTTGTGCATACATAGAACACATACTTAGTTGTATGAAACATGTTGCACATATCATACACATCCTTGAATACTTATAAATAAAGAAAGTCTTTGATCGTCGGTTCATTTTCTTGCATACACTTGACATTCTTGTGTGCTTAAATGCCATGATTAATCGGTATATAAAATGATGTTAGTGGAAAGGAGGATTACGTCTACCTAGAAGCTTTCCTTATGCGTGAGTAGGGTCATTGGACCTTTATCTCTGCCATGTACCAGTAATCAACTTGCTTGAAAAATCCACATCAGAGCATGCTTATCTGTAAATAATATACACCCATCTTTTTGACTCCAACTATGACTCATCCCTTGGTAAATTAAATTGTATTGATTTAGACATGTTTATTTTATGGCATATATTAAGGGGGTGATTTTTTTTTTTATAACCGTGCATACATTTAGGGGGAGACATTATTGTGATGAAACTAATTCATATTTTACATTAAACACAACCACCCACATAAATTACACCTTTTTGAGATAATGAATCAATCTAATAAGGATTACACTTTTCTACTCTACACTTTTGAGGGTTATTGATTCTCTACATGAAAATCACATATCTCGTGAGGAAAGAGTTATTTACCCCATCAAAAAGTCAGATAAGTGGAACGTGGATCCGAGTAGTCGGGAATCCCCCCTGAAATAAAGGAGGAAACTTACGTCAAAAAGTGAAGCTAATCCACATTTAAAATAAGAGTGATTTGTCACCAAGTAGCCGAGAAGTGTCCCTGAGACAAAGGATACAACTCGCGCCAAAAAGTGATAATATCCGCAGTTAATATAAGTGACGAAACTGAGGAACCGAGAAGTGTCCCTGAGACAAAGGATACAACTCATGTCAAAAGATTAGTCACACCATTTTTAGTAATTAAAAAAAATTAGGGTCATACGTAGCTACCAATATACGAGCATTGTGTATGAAAGTGTATGGATGATAAATTAACTGATAATTCATATAGGAGTACCGCCTTTGTTTCGAAAGTTTGGGCATAAGGGATTTTCCCTGTAGGAGTGAGAACAGAGGTACGATAAACCCAAAGAGCCTCAACGAGGTGATCTAGCGAGTTAGAGTAGTGCTGAGATTTGCATGCTTTCTTAATAATTCTTACGTGGGTTTTATTCATAGCTTCCGCTTGACCATTACCTTGTGGGTAATATGGAGAGGAATGATGCAAATTGATACCATACTTATCGCACATGTTGCGTAGCTCTTGTGAAGTGAACTGAGCCCCATTGTCAGTGACGAGGTCATGTGGGACGCCGAACCTGGCGAGGATATTGCACATGATAAACTTTACCACTATTGATGTCATCACTTCCATGAACGCTTCAGCTTTCACCCATTTTGTGAAGTATTCTACGGTGATGAGAAAAAAGGACTTTCTCCAGATTTCTCCAGTTCTATGCTCTGGAGGACCAACCATGTCAAATGCCCACATGGCAAAGGGCCAAGGAGCAATGCGAGGGTGAAGTGAAGATGAAGGAGCAAGGACCTTATCCACATGGAACTGACACTTGGCATAGTGATGGAGAAATCGGGAGCAATTCTCCACCATGGTAGGCCAGTATTAGTGCTTGAGAAGTTTTTGAGCTAACATGCAACCATTGACGTGGCCACCACATTCCCTAGAATGTGTAACTTCAACGAATGCATGGGTTTCAACCTCTTCTAGGCATTAAAGGTAAACTCCGCTAAGGGATCTTCTGTGCAAGATGCCACCAATGATACCAAAGCGTTCAAAGGCGGTGACAAACAACCTGCCTGTCAGGGGCGGTAGCGTACTCGGGAATGAATTTATCACGAAGATAGTTCTCAATGTCAAAGAACCATGAGTGGTCGTCGTCGAGGTTGACTTTTGGCTTATGAGAAAGGGAGCGCACCTGGGGTGAAGGCTCTTGGAACTGTTGGAACCACTACAAGAAAAAGGGATGTTTCGGACGGACAAATTCCATAGGAAATTTGTCTCAAATCTGTCGAAAAATCTCTCTCCGATGGATTTTAGACGAATTTCGGATGGACAATGTGTGTTAGGATATTTTGGTTAGCAATTTTCGACGGAAAAAATTTCAACTGAAGAATAGATGGGACGAAGTGTTCTCAACTCGGGAGCTACAAAAGCAGTCTGAAACTCTTCTAAAAGGATCCCAAAATCTAATAAAGATATAGTAGGACCCAATAAAGATCCGCCAAAGATCCAGGGTATTACAGCCTAACTCTCCTATCGGGAAGTAGTAGTATCTCCACACCTACATCCATCACATGTCATTAGCTTAGTCAATTGCATAAACATGAAATAGAACTAACTATAGATAAAACCAAAGAAAAATATTTACCTAGAGGAACAGTGCGAAGCCACTAACTGTCATCTCCCGATCTGTCCCTTGGGACAGATCGGCAATCAAGCGGGCAAGAAGGGCTGCGCCCCATGCATAGTGCCCCACTCGATCCAAATCCACCAAAATCTCGAGGAAACGGTAGTGAATGTTGTCCCTTTTCGTCCCTAGCAACAAACAACCCAAAAGGAATAAGAAGAATCTCCTGATGTCGCGATCCGCTCACTCTCGATCATTGGCATCCTGGAAAAATGCCTAACGTACAGCTCCCTGTAGCCACACTAGGAACTCCATTGTGCTCTTGCTGGTGCGCTGATGGGTGTCGATGAATCCTAGTGCCTCCATGATGTCTGCCCGGCCGACTGTCCTGCTCTCCCTGTCAGTCACACTGGCCTCCAACCCTAGCAGCTCTAGAGCACTCTCCCTGTAGTCTGAGTAAGTGTGCCCGCTGATGGCCTCCCCATCCATCTGTAGTCTGGTGATCTAGACTACGTCCTCCAGTGTCGACACCATATGCCCCCAGGGCATCAGGAAAGCCCTACTCAGCGCGTGCCACCTCTCTCACAGCACCTGGACAAGGGGCAGGTCGATCCGGAAGGGCTCGATCTGTAGGAACACCCCAAATCCAATCGCGTCCACTCGGGCCCGGTGAAAGTCTGGCAGGCCTTTGTACGTAGCCACCACCAGGAACCAATTGATCTGGGTCCTTATCTCGCCCTACACACCACAAGAAAAAAAACAAGGGCGTCACGTCAAAAAAGAATAGCCAAACAATAAATGAACAACAACAATAACATAATTCACAATAATAATAATAATAATAACATAAAAAATAGTAATAAAAAATAAAAAATAAGACAAAAAACCACCTTAAAAATCCCTTTGTGCATTGTGGTTTGACTGTCTTATCAGATTCTCTAGATGAATGCTTAGGTCCGATCAATCTCTTTTTCCAATCTAGCACTTCAATTGCACACTGCACGTTTATTTTTGGTCTCATGCGAGTTGGGTGATTTTGGGTCTGTTCATCAGTCTACTACGCAGAGTTCAGATAATCAGTTCATCCATCATCCACTCGTCTGTTGTAGAGAGCACTCAGTTCATTCTATGGACTTGCTCATTCTGCTTCCGCGTCGTTGCCCTTCCACTGGTTTTTACTTGGGTGTAATTTTTATAAGGGGATTCATTCAACCCCCCTTCTGAATCCGGACCGAGCATCACCTAGTCTAACAAAAAGGATTGAATGAAGCACACCATAGCGCAGATTTTTTTGGTGGTTCGACTATCCCCAGACAAGCCTACGTCCACCCCTCTCCCAACAAGGAGAGGCTTCCACTCTTTGGCCAAAAGATGGTTGAACACACATACACACTATCGCAATAGCCACACACGAGAACAAGCCCCACACAAGGAGCAAAGTCCTCACGAGGACGATGTCCTCACCACACACACGGGGACCAGCCCCACACAACAAGTTTGCTTGAAAAAGAGAAAATGAAGGAAACAAAGAAAAAAGGAGGTGACTACTTGTAGGTGCAACGACTCCACATGAAAATGGCAGGGGAGTGCTAACGGTGCAAAGGAACCAGGGCTGGCTGCACCAGCTGCTTGACTTCTTCCTTCTCTTTCTCCTTTCTTTCAGATGGGCTTAGCAGGCACTCATCTTTCTTTCCTTTCTCCCTCTCTTTCTTTTGCACTTTGATCCTTCCCAAAGGGCCCAGCTTCAACTCTTGAAGCAGCTGCTGCATGGGGTCCTTCCTTTTTATAAGCGCAATCAGCCCTCCCAGAAGAAGGTTCCAGGCTGAATGTGATTAGATCTTCATAAACCATCATTTGTCTTCAAGGACCTTTTGTCTTGGCAATTTCTGATAGGTCAGGGAGGCAGCAAAGAAATTTCCACCATTTGTTACTTGGGTTGACTAGAAAAGTTTGTGAGAAGAGCTTCCCAAGAAGGATCTGTAGCTTCTTCTTCTTCTGCAGGCAGGACTGTCATTTCTTCCTGCGACCTGATCACCTCTATTCTTAGAAAATATTTCAAATTTCCTAGATCTTTGACTTCACATTCAACAACCAGTTCATCTTTTAAACTTTGAATCTCAACTGTATCATCCCCAATAATGATCATATCATCGAGATACACAAGTACTGTAATATGATCGTCATTCCATTTAACAAACAGTGTATGATCAGCATTTGATTGTTTAAATCCAGAGCAAATTATGGCATGACGCAGTCGATCAAACCAAGTCCTGGGTGACTGTTTCAGTTCATACAAAACCTTCTTGAGTCTACAGGCTTTTTCTCTTGTATCAACACCAGGAGGGGGCATTATATAGACTTCTTCCTGCATATCACCATTCAAAAAAGCTTTTTTCTTATCCATCTGACATAGATTCGAGAATGTTGCACAGTAAGGGACGGAACCACTTTGATGGATTTGAGCTTGGCAACATGTGCAAAAATCTCCTGATAATCAATTCCATAAGTTTGAGTGAATCCCTTTGCAACCAATCTAGCGTTTAACCTCTGTATTACACCCTCTGCATTGTACTTGATGGTGTAGACCCATTTGGATTCAATGAGAGTCTTGTCTTTGGGCAAATCAACGAGATTCCACGTTCCATTTTTGCTAAGTGTATTTAACTCCTTCGATTGCTTGCTGTCACTAAGGATCTTTAACAGCCTCAAAAAAGGAGGTGGGAATAGAGACAAAAGACAATGTAACAAGAAAGCATGGTAATGTGGAGAAATGGGAGAATAATTCACAAATCTGGAAATGGGATGCTTCACATAATCACAAACTCCTGTGCGAACGGCAATAGGTAAGTCAAGATCAGACTCAAGAATTGGTTGATCAGGGCCTGGGGGCGTAGTAATCTCAAAAGTTGTTCGTTTTGTAGCTGGTCGATTTTTTTCTCCTATATGTGATCAGAGGCTTTTCAGAAACATGTGAACCACCACCAGCAAGAACATAAGGCTGAACATCCTATGTGGCAGAAGTAGAAGTAGAGGGCATGGAAAAAGGAAAGGGAGACAAAACATGGGCAACAATAGTGTTCATCGCCACAAACAGTCTCCCTCAGAGTTTGAGGCCGGGGAGAATAGTCCTCGGGCTCATAAAATATTCAAAGATATAGTCCAAGGCCTAATCAAAAGGGGGGAGCTGCAAATGGGGAATTACAGGGTTGATCCCCCACGCCCTCATGAAATGCCCACTCTGGGGACAATAGTCAATATGATATCTTTATACCAACAATTGCCTAAAGAGGTGTTAGAAGACCTACTATGGGGGCAAATACCAGCCACAAAGGGGAAGAAAAAGAAGAAGTTAAAGAATAAAAGATGGGGCATTGCTTTATCTTATGATACACTGTCAGCCTTGCCCAACATCGCCCAGGCTTCCGAGGAAGAAGATGAAGAAATATGCTTCATGTCGATGAGGGCAACTCAAACTAAAGCTTCTATCTCCCACCATGCTACTAGGTCCAGGGGAAAGTGAGGACACTCTCCACCAACTAATAAAGAGGCACACTATCGTACTCCTTCTCCACATGAGGGCATGAGGTTGAGAATGTCAGCCTTTGAGGGACTGGTTGCAACTGGTGATGATAACAAGATACTGTCGGTCCCACTTGAAATCAAGACAGAAGGCAACATTCCTAGCTCCTACCAACATGACCCTGCTTTGATTGCATTACTATGGAAAAAGCAGCAAGAAATCAAGATGCTGAAAAGAAGATTAAGTGAAATGGGTATACATCCATCTACGTCCAGGTAGGTAGGACTCCTATCCGAGACCCCACAAGGTGCTGCTGAGCCATTTGAAGTCTTACCATAGCCGGCCATGCCCCGAACAGCACCTGGACATGCAGGGGGTATTCTCCCTCGGCAACTGTAGCATGTAGTCTCGACATGCCCTTCAGCTTCCCAGGCATGTCAGGGGACTATTACAATACCTCAGGCAATGGTGTTAACAAGCCCATATCTGCAACCAACTTACTTACACCCAAACCCAATAGGTCTGACAATGATAGCCAAACTAGGGGTGGAACAAACAATTAAGACGAAGCCAGCCGAGGGGGAACTCATCGAGGTAGAATTGCATGTAACCAAGCAAAAAGATGATGAGTCTGCCCTAGACTATATCAAAAGATGGAGAAATCTCAGTGTGAGATGCAGGCGTCCACCAAACTATGAGGATGTTGTTCAAATCTGTAAATGAAATTTGAAGAAGGAGATCCTACAAACAAACCACTAGCTAGGAGTTCGTGTTCCTTCCCCTCTAACTAAGAACTGCCCAAAGCAGGGCATGCATTTAAAGGTGACGCCCTATAGTCGGCTGCCCTTGGTTAACATGCCCATACTAAGGCCATCCCTAAGAAACACTCGGCATTGGAGGGAGAAGGGAAGAAAAATTAGGGGTAAGCCTGATACGAGTTAAGAAGGCATCGGGTTTGACTTCCGTCCATAGCACAACCCCTAGAGATTAAGCCTATTGCACCAGGACTTTTTGTCATATTATAGAACCTTAAATTCTCTTCTAGGCACGCATACGACCGGGCTCATAATACCCCGTGGAAAAATTGTACTGCCCTCTTGCCATGCCATTTTTTTGGAATTTTCTTTCATTTTTTTTTGTTTTGTCACTTTGTGCTTTTGTTGACAGATATCATAATTGAGCTTTGAACTTTGAGAATAAAGTCATAATTAGCTGCCCATATTTGAGATTTCCTCTTGCCGGGGTGTACTTAGGTTGGTCGTCTTGCCCAGAATACCTCTCCCCTCATATTTCGACTGAGTAGAGAAGAGAAAAGACCTTATGCCCTCGAGCATGACCCAAGTGGCAACGGTGTTTGTCAAAAGAGATGGCTAAGGACGCCGTGAAGTGCGTGTGGTGGCCAACTAAAGGTTACCCTTTATGAGTGGGGAGAGAATGTCGAACTCCTAGCACGGGGTTATAATAACCAAAGGTTGCTGTAAAAGCAAGCCTAAAAACTCTTTTTGACATTGACTTCAATTAACGACCTAGGACTAGGCCTAGACTATCACTCTTAATCATGTTAAGAAGCACTTCGAGTTAAAAATCATGCGTGAATGAATAAGGTAATGATATCATAAAAATGCATACTTACGCAAATAGAATACCTTGCAACCATGTCAAAGAAGCTGTTACCGGTGGCAATGTTGATAAGCATGGGATTTGTTGTCCTCATGTGGAAAATAAAAAAGAAGGAGGCAAAGGTTTGAGGTGGCTTAACAATGAAGGTGTGGTGCCCAGATCGGACTCAGGCGAATAAGGAGAAAAGGAAAATAGGCGAGGGCTAGAACTCACTCACTAAGATGCAGAGACCCTGATCACATGGAAGGTTTACAAAGTGCTTTGCCCATATTTAATAGATAACTGGGCAAATAGTATTTCAAAAATGTCACTTCACTAGTAGATGTAGAGTATCAAACACTATATCAAAATAGCAGAAGACTTGTCCTACTTGTTTCATTAGTGTGCAAGTAATTTTTTTTTAAAGTGCTAGGAGACCTTAGGGAATTCTAATTTAGTTCCAATGAATAGATACTTAAAATTATTCCATCATCCATCTTCGTAGTCTCTTCCATTCCAGAGTCTCTTTCATGAGAACATGAATCATGAAAACTTAATTGGGGTATTTTTTTTAAAAAAAATGAGGTATCAGGTTGCATGAGATTTTCACATTGTTACCCTTACCCCCCAACTCAAATAACATTGTCTTTGATGATATGAATAGAACAATGTGCACTTAGGAAGGAAAGGTATAACTTAGGGCGTGCAGACGTGGTTCTTGCCAGACATTTTCCTGAGGCTATTGCTGACTCCTACAAACACACAAAAAAACTAAAATGACTTATTAAAACATTAAAAAGGAAATGTTGGGTTGCCTCCCAACAAGTGTAAAATTTAACGTCTTCAGCCAGACGCAATGAGACCCAATAGCCAGCAAGTTGATTTCATGATAAGCCACCATGTGATCTCATCCTCCTTCTAATTCAGGCCCTTATGCCACTGGAGGACAAGATGATATGTGTGTGCATGTGCACCAAAAATATGCTGGTCTCATACATTATTGATTTTAACATTAAGAATATGTGTGAGCTAGTTCTCTTCTTTAGGGGTCATGTAACGATCAATAAACATTAATCTTTCAAGATCAGGGTGGAACCTCTGCCCAGTATCTATCCATTGGTCCCCTTGTCCTGTACCTACCCACCTGACTATCCCTTTTGACACACCCCTAGCTTTTAATACAACGGAAGGAATTTCGGGAACGTGAACAACCGGCATGATAAGCCTCTCGCAAGCAAGAAATCAGAGCGCAAGATAATCACATAAAAGTAATTAAAATAATTACTCAAAACTCTAACTTTATTTCATAATAATAATAATCAAAAGTACATAAGACCATTACTTTTGACATCCTTTCATCATATGACTCAATAAATCAAAATTACAATATGACTTGACTAGACACGGTTCCACATCGCCGAGAGGGAGGTGACAGTAGCCGAATTATATGAAACCAGGCAAAGGAATGACGAGTCCGCCCTGGAATACATCAAATAGTGGAGGAACCTCAGCATGAGGTGCAGGTGTTCACCGCAGCAAGAAGATGCCGTCCAAATATGCAAGCAGAGTTTGAAAAGAGAGGTGATGGATAGAATGATAGGCACCGAAATTAAGTCATTTGACCGACTGAATAATGTTGTGGCAGAAGTCCAGGCATTCCTCTAAAAGTACTCTGCCGCTCCCGCCACTTCAAGCCAGAAGGCCAGGATAGCTGACAAGTGGCCAACACCTCAAGAAGTTCACACGGTCGACTTCAAGACCTTTGAACAACAGAAGGAAAAGGGCAAAGGGGTAGCTGAGTCCCCATCAGCTAAGCCCGCTATTCGACAAGAAGGTCTTTCCCTTCGTGACAAAATGAAGAAGCTGTACTCATTCCCTCGAGACAAGACTCGACTCTTAATCGAATGGGCTACAAAGTATGACAAAATCACTCTCTTAGAGCCGAAGAGGCCAGGTGATATCCAAAGAAAAGACCACCCTCGATTCTATCCGTACCACCAAATGCTCGGGCATGCTATCGAGGAGTGCTATGTTTTACACTATTGAGTCTTTTTTTTTCGCTCAAAACAACTAATGGGAGAAAGGGAGAGTGCACCCCTTTCCAGAGGAAAGGAATGTTCTCACTCCACCTTTCATGCCACTAGAAGTAATTTTATTGCATTAAAGGATGAGTAAGTACAATGGTGTGAGGGCCAAGCCCTTGGAATACAAGAGTGGTAATGAACTGTACATCTTGAGTATGAAGAAAGGAAAAAATAGTGACTATACACGCCGGATGCGAATATTAGGAATGTGGGAGGCATCAGCCGTAAGATTACCTCTAGCCATAAGAGGCAACTCCCTGGAAGATGAGAAAGAATTATTGCAGCCCATAAAGATAGCATAGTTCGCCAGAGCGTCCGCAATTTGATTTGCTTCCCTATATGTATGCACAATGGGAGCTTGTTGCAATCTGAAAAAATACTGAAGCTTTCTCCACCATGGGAGAAAAGACCAAGGGGGGATTCTATTATGCTGTAAGAGAGTAACCAAATCTAGTGAATCAGTATAGATAATAGAGACCGGAATGTTATGTAATTGGGCCAATCTTAAACCATCAAGAAAGGCCCTTCCTTCTACAACCATGTTGGAGCCATGTCCATAATAATGAGAGAAACCCAGCAACATTGTCCCTTGAGCATTTTTGAAACATCCACCTCCCCCAGATAGGCCTGCATTGCCTTTGCTAGCACCATCAACATTAAGAGAAAACCCTGTCCTGGGAGCAATCCAGCGAACAGTGATGCAAGATAAGCTTTTATGATTAATAGTCATACCCATTGATTGAAGAATGCTTCTCAGGGAGTTACTAACACCACATTTGAAAGTAATCTGCTTCAAAGTTTGGACAATGTCATCATGTATGTGTTCAGCTATCCGAGAAGAATTAATTCTGACTCCTTCAAACCTGATGCGACATCTATACTTCCAAGTTTCCCAAACAATCATCATAGATACCAACAGGGATAGAAAACCTTGTGGGCTGTGAACAAAGGACTCATTAAGAATGCTGCAAAGCCGACAGTAAATGGAATTGATTTCCAGATGGGGATTAGTAATTAAAGGACCAAATTTGTTCCACAAGTAATCAGCTATTTCACTAGCTATAAAGAGATGATTAATGTCTTCAACAGCATGGGAAAATGAGCAGCAATTACACCGGGAAGCAAAGTATATTCCACTTCTTTGAATTCGATTGTCCACAGGCACAGCATGATTAAGAATTTTCCAGTAAAATAGTGATGCACAGGGAGGAAATTTTTATACCAAAGTTTAGTAGCAGAGACAGCAATCACCTGCCCTTTGATATAATCATAAGTAGACTTGATGCTAAAGTTGCCTGAATTAGTAAAAGTCCATATTGGAATATCATCCCCATCTTGAATAGTATATCTATAAAGATCAGTTCGTAGACTACTATCAGTTATCCCATCCCAAACCGGATGGTGATGATCAGCCAATACAGATTAGACAGAGTAATCTTCAGACAAAGCACTAATCTGGTAGGACGACTGATCCAACAAAGGTTTGTCCTTATACCAGGTGTCCTTGAGAAAGTTGGTATTTACACCATTAAAAATAACCTTGCGCATGCCTACCAAGAGGATCAATTTGGCTTTCTCAAAGTCTCGAACTTTAATGCCTGTTGGAAAACGAGTTTTACAATCAAAAATATGTTTCCCTTGAATGTATTTACTCCTGACAAATTTAGCCCACAATGAATTACTGTGTAAAGAAGTCCATAACTGTTTGACATAGGAGCATAATTGAATATCTCCCAATTTTTGAATACCCAGACCACCTTTAGGTAAGGATTTACATACTTTTTCCCATGAGACCCAGTGTTTTCTGTGAGTAGTCTCAAGCCCTTGCCATAGAAATTTGGCACAGATTGTATCAATTTGCTTGTGAATTGAATATGGAATAATAGTGGCACTGGCTGTGTATATAGGGATAGAGGACAGAACCGATTTGATTAATGTCAATCTTCCAGCCTGTGAGAGAAATTTACTTTGCCACCTAGCTAACTTTGCATTGATTTTGTCAAGTAAAAACTTGTAGTGAGGTGTTTTGGTTCTCCCTTTGAAAAGAGGAATTCCTAGGTAGTTAATGCTTCTAGTTCTGTGCTGATATCCAGTAAGCTGACAGATTCTGTCAATGGCATGATTTGGCATGTGCTTAGATACCATGAAAGAACTTTTATGAATAATAATCCTATGACTTGAAGAACTTTCACACTTTTCCAAGAATTTTAACAACTGTTTAATGGAGGATAAACTGCCATTCAAAAATATAATTGAATCATCTACATAAAAAATATGAGAGATGGGCTCATGACTTGTCAAGGCAGATGATAGTATTGGCACTGTCCAGAATTGAATAAATGACTAAGACCTCTGCTCAAAACTTCTTCAGCTAAGATAAAGAGGGTAGGGGCTAGAGGGTCACCTTGTCTCACCCGTCGAGTGGATTTGAAAAATCCATGAAGCTGACCATTAAATGCAATAGTGTACCAGCAATTCATTAGAAGCTGAGCAACAAGAGAAATGAATCTATTAGAGAATCCAAATTTCCTCATAACATTGATGATAAAATGCCATTCAATTCGGCCATAGGCTTTAGCCATGTCTAGCTTAATCAGAATGTTATGACCTTTGACCAGTCTAACCAATTCCATGAATAAGTCCTTGGCAAGAGCCCAGCAACGGCCACGCGCGTTCCTCAATGGTGCTGGTGTCAGGCATGGGGAGTGCCATCATGCGTCTCCATCAGTATGGTTGGTTGAGTGGAACGTGAGACCGATGGCGTCCGCGATTTCTTCCATCGTCTCGTCATCTTCGTCCATGCGCTCGTCCATCCAGCCGAACCAAGTAAGGCGTTCGCCGTCGACCTCCGCGATGTTGAAATCGTCGGAACCGCGTAGTTCGTAGCCGTGCTTGATTGCCTTCCTGCGAGTGGAGAAACGCTCCCGGTCCCAGCCGTAGTTGATGCCGAAGCCAGACTCGTTCATCCAAGCCTGTTGGCAGATCACAATGAACTCCGTGCTCATTCCCCATCCCTCCCGCTCGCTGAGATGGGTGAGGCGTCCGAAGATGAGGCGGCGGGGATGAGGCGGAGAGCAACCGCCTGCCGTATGCAGGCTTCGATGGCCCCGCGCACCCGGTCATATTCGGTGAGGTCTGGGCGCTTGAACGAAGCGTTCCATTGATCCATAGCGCGACCACGGCAGATAGTTTCAGCCTGTGTGGTAGGGGCATCGCATGCCGGTTCTATGGCGCTGTTGATGCGAGCGGCGTAGTCGGATTGGGCGGCCAACTTGGCGGCCTCTATATCGGCGCAGGCACTAACCTCGACGGCATTGGCCTCCGACAAGAACTGCCGATACCACACGCGCCAGAGCGGCCCATCTTTCTCCACTGTATAGAACGCGTTGAAGGCGAGCTCACCTGAATATAGATCGCTGTTCGTGCCACCACCGTTCTTCTGCCAAGCAATCTGCTTCACCCTCCACCCCGCTGCTTGTTGCTGGGCGCGGAGGGCGGTAGCAGCATCACGCATCGCACTGACGCATTCTCGCGCGGCAAGGCCATGATACGGGCCGCCGTTCTCGGGGTCATCCAGCGACACCAGATGATCGAGCTTCCGCACCAGATCGCTTATCGTCGTCATCTTATCGCTCATTTTGCCTCTGGGGGTTGGGGGAGGACTTCGAACCGACCGTCTTCGAACTCCTCGCGCGGTCGCGCCCAAAGCGAGCCGTCGTCGACGGGGCGGTAAATGGCTACTTCGCGCATATCGACGTCGGTGAATGTGTTGCCGCCGCAGTGACTTTCGTAACCCAAGTAGTGAGTTTTAGGGTGACCGGTAGGAAATTGTAATGCTTGGCCTTGGCGACCTATAATGTTGTTACGCAAGACGGCTTCAGTGGATTCAGCAGCATTTCAGTAGAACAAACAAGTCCACTGAGAGCTTACGTAGTGGGCCCTATTTCTCATTGCAAAAATGTTTTGTTTCTAACATCTGTCTTCCATTCTAAAAGTATATGTTTTATTCCAGCAAAATAAGTCTAGATTTGTTATTCTTCTGTCAAGTGCATCATATATGGGTATGTAGAGCAGTCGCAATAACCTACTCAACCATCTTGTTGTTCATGACTAGACCAATATTACGTAGATTTATAGGATGATTTGACATGACTACAAACTATATTTACCGCCTGAGTAGAGTAATACTTGTACATGTAAGTTGTGTTGTTATATGACATGTCCCTCTCTCGTTAGTATAGCTGAGACGAATAAAACAAGAGAGAGAGATACCAATGAGAGGTGGGTGTGGTATTTCTCTTGCGGCAAACAATGCTCCTATGAAAATGGGGCAGGTCGGCCCATTACCGGGAAATGGCGCGCTCTCCCTCTCTCTCTCTCTCTCTCTCTCTCTCTCACTCTCACACACACACACACAGAGGCATGCCCCCGGTGGACCATACGAGCCTAATGATGGTGCCCTCTAGATGGGGAGAAAGGCGTGGATGCATGCTGTTTTATGCACTCATGTGGCATTTTCCCTCAGTCCAATAAACCTCTCTCTCTCTCTCTCTCTCTCTCTCCACCCTGGCGGGATCGCGACCCTTTGTCCCGGCACACTACATACAAGCGTGCGTAGTGTACGCCCTTTTGACTGCTAGGAGCTTACGGCGTTGAAGGTCTGCTGTCAAAGCTTTCCTCTCGGGGGAGAAGAGAACAAACCCCAACAGAGATAATATAAAAGAAGAGTAAAACTTGCACCCGTCGCGGGGGAACGCAGGGAAAAGAAAAGCAAAAGTTTCCCGCGTCTCCCTGTTCTTCACTCTACCATCTGCCCCCCTCTGCCTGCACTCCCCAAAAAACCTCTGCTTTAATCTTTCTCTTCCATCAATGCACCACTGTGCGCCAGTAAACAAGAAAACACATAAGGAAGGTCTAGTGATTGGGACTTCCCCCTCCATTCCTCCTAGAACCTTCGATCATCAGATCCTGCCCCAGTTTTGTGAGCCGGGGAGAGGTGATTGTTGAACACATCCCACACCGGAGGATTAGAGAGGCAAACAGGTAGCTAACTCAACACTCCTAAGGAGGTTGGGGCTTAGCCCCTTTCTACCCCCTGGTAGAACTAGACTTATGCATCCCAGCCTTCCAAGTAGTGGCTAATGGCTTTTCTCCTTTTTAGGTGTCTTAGATTTAGCCCCAGGCACTCTAGTCATGGAGCCTGCACTCTCATACTTCAGCATAACATGATCGTCGATGGTTCCTCACCCTCACTATCATTAGGAATAGCAAACAGCCCTCCAGGTCCCATTGGGCACCGTCACGGTAGTTAGGGCTCAACCGTCCCCAAGGGAGATTCCTGTCAATGCCCCTCTGCAAACCTTCCCTCTTACCCCAGGCAGCTTGCACTACCAACAATTGACGAGCACACCTGTGGTGGTAGAAAGTACTGTGGGGCACTCCAGCAGCTCTTCGACATCTCCTTCAGTTCCAGTGGTGGCTTCCTCTCAAACAACTCCATCCCTACCTCACGTTTCGGCAAGGTCAGAGATGCAGGAAGAGCCTCAAAGCACTGTCGAGGGGTCACCAACCACCCTTCCGACCTCTCTGAGCAGGGCCTGACCAATGGTGGGTGACAAACACTGAGGTCCTAGTTTGGAAGAGATGGAGGCCATGGAGTGACAATGGAAGAGAGGGAAGAAGATTAAAGTCTCATAGTCGATTCCTACACAACCAAAGGTTCCGACTGGAGCTCCCACATATCCGTCATGTCGGGCCCCATCTCCGCAAGATGTGTATGCTCGGTCTATCAAGGACGTCATCGTCCCAGCTTCTGACCCACCTTATAAGCGATGGACACCCTAGTGGCGGGTCACCAAGGGTAGCAGTAGTAGTCTCCCTCCAGTTGCTCGAGAGTCAATGGAAGGAGTCCTTCTATCTGTCGACTGATAGAGGGTGAGAGGCCTACCACCTAACTCCATTGTGGCAGAGGGATATCGTAGGCTATATTTCGTTGCCCGCATGCTCGTGATCTTAGAGGAGCAGCGAGTGGCGATCATGTATCTTAACCAAATTAAGTCATGATTTTAAAAACTTTTAGATCTTAGAAGGTCTTACATGATATAACATGAGACAATCTATTAAGATTTATTAAAAGAATGACTCAGATATTTTCAAGTTTTTCACAACCAAACTTAATGAATACATCAAACTTAAACCAATTTGATCCTTCAGACATTCATAATCATGTATAATAGAAGATTCCCTTTTAATAGATGGTTTTCAGATTTATGATCATGGTTCACACATTGAAATCTTCCCAAATGATAGTCAAGACAAAAGAATTTCTAAAGCATCCAACTCATCAAGCAGTAGAGATCACTTAGAATGAGTGATAATAACCGATGTAGCAATTAAAACCAAGATGGTAGCTGACAGAGAGTAAGATGAGATAGGATCAGTGATGGCAATTTAATTCAATTCATATGACATTCTCAAAGAGAATTTAACATATCCAGCACCATCTCAACAAATGCATGAGCAGTAGACAACAGATTTCAAGGCCACGAAAGTGATGAACTCAAAAGATTTCATAATAAGTATGAAAGCAAACTAGACTACAACTGAGATCAAACAGGTTTTTCAAAACAGCTGGGGACAGTCAGGTTGATTTGTGGATCAATCACAGAGTTTAATGAACTGAGATGAATTTCACTTCTCACGTAGCACAAGGCATAATCAATGAGGATCATAACCTAGAGATTGGCTCAAACTTAAGTTGGGAGCATCTGTTGACTGAGATCAACAATTTGGTCAACCAAACCAGACAGAGAGTGGATTAAAAGATGGATATCCAAACAATCATTTTCAAAAGCCTACATATGCTCCCCCTGAAAGTATGCATGAACCAGCCAGCTTGACAAATCAAAGTCAAGAAATGACATCCATGAATGCAGACAATGGTTGTAACGACCCAGAGTTTATGGTACCAATAACCCGATATAAATATCGGGCTACCACTTCCAAGAACTAGGGACGCCACCCAAGAAGCTGATGAGGCCCCTGAAGGGTTAGTGGAGTTTGTCGAGAGATTGCATTAGAAATTAGAATTCGCAGGCGCGTAGCATTAATTTTAGCAGCAGTTAATAGAATACTGTAGAAGCAATTAAAATATCAGAGTGGTAATTCCTTAGGTCAAATTTTGACTAATTTATAAACATGTAGAAAAATCATATTCTTATAGTAGATGAAATGCTTAACAACATTGATAATTGGGCCAACCCAGAAAGAAAATTAACCCAGCCCGAATTAACAGTTTTAGGCTAACTCAGAGTTTTGGATAGAACAAACACAATCAATCCAATTCGAACTCAAATTGAACCCAAATGTGCTTGTTCCTATCCCAAATCGAAGGCCCACAATAGAAGCCCTTTTCCCCTCATGAATCTCCCAAAAACCCTAATGATGGCAGCTCAATTTCAAGGAAGAGGCGACGTGACCTGGCCAAGCATGAAAATCATGCGTGTTCGACTCGATGGCTCCCTTCGATCCATATCTCATTCTTAGATTCGACCCTAACTCTATAAAATGAAGGCTAACGCTACCTATAAACCTTATTTGCGGAGGCCAATGTAGGTGTGCGCGATTGAGGATGGGAACGTCAAGTCTAGGCTAGGGTTTCATTTAGGGTTCCGAAGAGGTCGGCTTCCTTTCTCACGATTAAAGGTAGATTTCTCTCAGGCTGAACCGATAATAGAATATGCCATCTTGTTCGTCCCTCTGTCGTCTTTCATCTGATACTAGTTTGCCTAATTTTAGTGTACCATGTCGATCGAATTTCTTAGTTTACTCTGAGGTATTCCCAAAAGGTTGCCTTCACTTTCAGTTCATTTTATATTAGTTTAACTTAGCCTAAACTTAAATCAAAGCATGCTATCTTATTTTCCTTTGAATGCTCTTTCCAACGGTACCATTTTGCCTAAATTCCATTCACTATAGTGGTTGCAATCATCATTTTAGGCAAGGTCTATCAGAGTTCGCCGTCAGTAGACCTCTGTTTCAAAAACGGTCCTATCAGTGCTCGCTTTATGAAGAAACGATCACATGATAGATTGTTTTCTCACCCCGACTTTTCAAAAAAAAAGTTATATTATTTTAATTGATGCGTCCAACCTCGAGGACACTTTCACGGATATTTATTAGTTTAATAATTATGAGATATTATTAACGCGCCCGAGTAGTTTGATGCCTTCTCATAGGCGCATCCAGGCAAGGATACCAAGGAGACTGTCGTCACCGGTATCGAAATGTTCACACTATTTCTTGGACATTAATTAGTAACATGTTGGGTGGGGGGCTCTGTGGTTCTAAGCTTTAGTGGACGGAGTGATTGTGTACAGGAAGCAGGCATGTACGTTACACAACAATACCATTTAGGATTAGGGAGTAGATGTTAGATACTCTTTCTTAATATAAAATGACACTAAAGAATACTTTCTATTCCACTGTGAATTGTTTCCTATCTTCATTTGCAAACTTTTGCATCATTTTGTGATGCCTCTGTCTTATCGTGGGACTCGCTTTGGTTTCTCTACTGCCTGCTACTGTTCCTGTGCTACCCTTAGCCTTTTTGGCTGTTAATATATTCAGTCATGTAACATGTTCCTGACAATAATGTATTTCAGGTACGTGCTCAAGTACAATTGCGGAATTACTGTATCCTTATGTTCTGGTACTGATCTTGCAAACAAACATGTTAATGAACACATTACGAGGAGGAGTTGAAGGCAAGCAACTATGGTCTCAGAATGTGTGTCATTGTTACAATACAAGCATCTGAAATAAACAGGTGCTTTGTACAGTGTAACCAGCTCGGGTGCTGGTCAGTATGTGTGGATTCCACAGGTTGCGTTTTTTTTTTTGTGTGTAATGTACTTTTGTCTTTGTTTTTTTTCTTCTTTTCTCCCCTTGAAACTGATTGCCTTTGGGGAGGGTGCAAGTGATTTTCATAGTCTGATTCCGTTCAAACATGCTGGATGGTAGGAGGGTCATTGCTTGTGTGCAACTGTAGTGATGATTTATTGCTGTAAAGGTTGGCTTCAATTGCCATCTGCTGGCTTTGGAGGATTCTGTAAATCTCATATGTGGATCAATCAAGTTGAGTATAGAGGTGTAATTTAAGATGATGAGAGCCGTTGTTCGAGGCCTTTGTTGCTCTTGACAGGACTACTGCACCACCATTTCTCTTGTGGTAGCAATCTTCTGGTGCTGCTGTCAAGTTGTGAGTCTTGTGACTGCAAGGTCGCGTGTGACTTTTGTGGTTTGTCTAAATCTGTCACACAGTTGTGCACTAATGGGTTGTGGTTCAACGTAAAATATTTGTATTCATGTGAGATGTGTGTAATATTATAGTTGTTTGGGATTATTGCATGTAAATCATCGGAGGTGATGAATGAGATGATGAAGAGTGAAGGCTATAAGGGGACTATTATTGAAATGACCAAGACTCCGTCAATTTATGATGAAATTTCGACAGAGTTTCCCCAAGGCTAGAGGCGTAAGGGAAAACATGGGTGCATGCCCACAAGGAGTGACGGCCCTAACAAAGTGATGGAGGTCCCCGCGGGGCAACACCGGAAGCCCTATGCTTGAGAAAGTATGTTTTGCCCCTCAATGACACAGTCCCTGTGTCTCTCCCCGGCATAGCATGAAGTTACCCTTCCCCGGCACGCTCTCCGCTTCATGGTTCTTCATCGGCACACTAAACCCCCTCACCGGTGCACCCTGTGGGGGGCTTCCCCGGTGCACCCCCCATGCTCTCCCCCGGCACAGACCTTAGGCCCTTGCCCGTCACACCCCCTGGGTAGCTTCCCCGACACACACGTGAAGGCCTCCCCGACATGCCCTAAGCCGTGCTCCCCAGCGCGTCCTGTGCCATGTTCGCCAGCACGCTCTGCTTGTTCCTCCCCGATGCTCTCAAAGCCCCCTCACTGGCATGGCCGGCAACAGCTCTCCCACCCACGGCGTCAGAGACGGAGAAGCAGGAAGGGAAGAAGGAGAAGAGGAGAAGAAGAAGAAGAGAGAGGGAGGATGGGAAGGATGGGAGCCTAGGGCTCTGCCGTCCTCCAAGAACGAAGAGAGAAAAAAAGAAAGGGGTGGGGGAGAAAGAGAACGAAGTACAGGAAGGAAAGAAGAGGGGGAGGGGAGTGCACTCCACGGCGGTCCCCTCACCACTAGGATGGTGATGATGATGATGACGAAGATGAAGGTGTCGACGCTTAGCAGACGGAGAAGAGGAAGAAGAGAGGGGACGGAGGGGTCTCATCCACTCGCAAGGAAGAAAAGAGATGGGGAGGGAAGCGCGACCGTTGCAATGAGGAGGGGTGGTTCGAATCGAGCCACCCCACAGTTTAATTAAAAAGGGGGGTGAAAAGGAAAAAAAAAGAAGAAGATAAAAAAGAAAGAAAAGAAAGTGATGTGACACAACCTCGTACCTAAGCAAGCAAGCACAATCGCAAGTCGAACGGGCCGATATCGGCGGCCAACTCACCCGGCACTCACCCAAACCCGCCTGGCGGGCGCGCTGCTCACGTGCGCCTACGGGCTGTACGGCTTCGCCATCTCCGTAGAGCCCCAGGTGGTCGTGGCCGGGGAAGCGCAGCCGGGCAGCCTCTACACCCTCGCTCTGACCATCACGCTCGAACTGTCCGATTAGGACGGAAAGGAAACATCATGGGTGACGTTGGAACCCGCCACGCCGTCCTGACCGTGGACGGTGACGACTTCACGGCCTCGATCAGCACCGGCACCATCCGCAGCGCCGAGACCGACTCGGATTTCGTGTCGTTCGCGGACGCGGCAGCCGGGGGCAAGCGTGACTACACGCTCGCGCTCGTGCTCAAGCAGAACACCGACGCCGACAGCCTCTGGGACATCATCTGGACCCGCGCAGGCGAGGACGTCCCGGTGGAACTGTGGCCGCTGGGCAAGCCCGTGGACGGCATCGCCACAGTGGCGCAGCCCCGGTTCGAGGGCACGTGCACCGTGACCGACCCGGACGGCGACCTGCTGGGCGGCGAGGCCAACCCCTCGACGTCGGCCCGGCAGACCACCGAGGTCGAGTGGATGTTCACCGAGAAGCCCACCAAGGTCACGGTCGAGGCGTAATGCCTGCCCGGGTGGAGGGCCTGAACAAGTTCACCCGCGCACTGACGCAGGTGGGCGTGGAGGTCGACGACCTCAAGGACGTGTTCGCGGGCATCGCTGCCCTCGGCGCGCGTCTGGCGTCGTCGTTCGCGCCCACCCGCTCTGGGCGGTTGGCAGGCACCATCCGGGGCAACCGGGCCAAGTCCAAGGCCGTGGTCACCGCAGGCCGCGCCCGCGTCCCGTACGCGGGACCCATCAACTACGGCTGGCACAAGCGCAACATCGCGCCCGCCCGCTTCATGCAGAGGGCTGACGCACAGGTCGCCCCACGCGCCGTCCAGATGCTGGAGGACGGCGTGAACGACGTCATCAAGAGGGAAGGGCTGGACCGTGAGTGACCCACAGAACGAGACCGCCGACGCCGCGGTGCTCGACATGGACGAGATGGCCAACTCCATCAACGGCTTCGACCAGATCGCCATCAAGAAGGCGTTCGGGGACAGCCTGGCCAGCATCGGGCAGACCGACGCCACGATGTTCATGCACGTCCTAGAACCAAGGAGTGGACAAATCAATCAGTGGGCAGTGCCCACATGGGCAAGAGACAATTAAAAATTCAATCGACATTTCAAGCCAAAGTGGAGACTGAAACATCAATGGATCAATAAGAATAGGGGGTGAACGGGGAATAAAATCTAGCTTTTGAAAAATGGAAATCAGGCGAGAAGGAGACAAAGTGATAGTCCAGCTCCCCTCTTCCTGCAGGCGCTGGGCTGGCTTCTCGCGTGGATACTTCACAACCCGCGCCTCGGGTTTTCTTGAACTTTCTTCCTCATGAAACATCTCGGCAAAGGCTTCAGAACAATCAATAGCATCATCAACCGGCCCCTTTGGCAGCAAAGGCTGTCCGGACACTGTACATGCAGCAAATCCCTTCTGGTCTTGGCAAGGTGGCGTCTGTAGAGTACTGGGCTGTAGTGGCCCCTTCATGAAATGTTCACAGTAATTCCATGTCAATGGCCCTGAATCTTCCAAAATTGATAAGGACGACTCTCAGTATCCGAGGCCACTTCTATTCATTTTCTTGCCCCTTGGGACGGGCTTAGTCCGCCCCTGCGACTAAGCGTCGAGACCCATGCCTGGCTGGTAACCTAGCTTCAGTATCATGTTCCAGCCTTTGGAATCTCTTATCTTGGACTTGACTTTGACATTAACTGGTGTAGTGGCGGGCTTGCGTGGCGCATATGCCCATGAAAAATCCAAGTCCATCACAGACAAGATCGGCTTGTTGCTCGGCCAGAGAGTCGATAGAATCTTATTAGAAATGGCTTCAACAGAGTGCACCATGGAAATACTTTTAACTTTTACCACCCGCCCTTGGAATGGGAACTTGAGGCACTGGTGGGCGGTAGAAGGTACGGCATGTAGGCTATCAATCAGTGGACGACCCAGAATGGTTTTGAACATTGGATCAATATCCAACACATAAAAGTCTACGGGCATCGACAATGGCCCGAGTTCGGCTTGGACAGTAATCACCCCATGGCATGCTCTTTTGGAGTTGTCATAAGCTGCTATAGTTGTTGGAGTTGGCCTCAGCAATTCTTCAGAGATATTATAGGTGCACAGGGTGCTGAGTGGACAGACATTTATAAAGGCCCCAGTGTCCACCAAAGCCGGGACCCGGTTAGGTGGATCCGTTTGACTTAAACTTATGTTTGTTCTTTACTTTTAATACCCCTTTACTCATCCCTTTGTAATAGGGGTAATTTTTTATCAAAACTGTGATTAGGTTTTTGGTTAATAGAGGATTGCTGCTGGGAGGTGGCAGTTAGAATACACAGCCGCCACCCCCAGTCTGCGCCATCTCCTTCTCCTCTCTCCCTCCTCTCTTCCTCTTCTGCTCTTTCTGTTCCAGCAGCATGTAACCATGGGTCTGTTTTATTCTACAGGTGGCAACATATTATACATGAACATAGACCAGATATATTTTGATAGAACGTTTTGCAAGACATGGACTGTCTTCTTGAAGATAAAAGAGCTATTCAGTGAGTCCTAGGAACGGTACAACACCCATCATCCAACACCATTTAACCTCAGATGGCTTCCACTTTCTAAAAATAGCCTTCACTTCTTGAGGCAAGAATTGTGGCCAATGGAGCATAGATGGCAGTTTCGGTTTCGGTGTCGATTTCGGCCATAAAACCAAATAAATTATTATTTTTTGCCAACTGCAGGGTTTCGATTTCGGTCCGGTTTTGGCAGGGTAGTTTCGGATCGTTTCGGTCTGCCATCCATGCAATAGAGCCATAGGACAGACTCCAAAAAGAACATCTCGAAATCTGAAAATATTGATTTTCTGTTTTTTCTGTACAGCTCAACTCTTGCAACAATTCCCAACCAGAACAAAGATGTCTATTTGCAGTCATGTTGTAAAGTTATAATAACCATTAATCCGGAAAAAAATAATTCAAAATGTAACGCATCATGTATGTGACATCATATGATTATATTACCTGGATGGAGATCTTGCAGTGTGCTGAGCCACTGTTCCTCCCAAAGAACTGTTATTGCTCCGAGTTCATTAATCACAAGTTGAACATCTTGAATAAGCTTTGGATAGAGTTTAGCCTGCATAAAACAGCAGAAAACATTGACACCTTTCTTTGAAAGTGAAGAAAAAATACTGCTACTAGGTCCAGTATTATTCAAATGAAATACAAATCAGACCATACTATGATCAGGCAAAGAACATTTGCTAGAAAGGATTAAAAATAAAGTCCATAGATGAAACCAGATATAGAAATCAAGTTTCGATTTTCTGCGTTGGGGCGTGACATAAGCCCAATAACCCACTCCGATTAAGCGCTTCCTAGACGACCTTCGGGTTCAGAAGTCTGAGTGTCAGGTCGATCGGGAAGTCCCTCCAGGACTCTTGTATCCCGCCCGAGCCTTGCACCCATCACTCGGAAGACCCTCACGAGCCAGTGCCCTGTGCTCGGACCGACTGGCAAAAGCTTATCCATGGGACAGTTACGTGCCCTTTAAGAGCAGGGAGATCATGGAGATAATAGAGAGTTAAGAGTCCTCATGCCTTAAAGAGCCTACGAAGAGAACGAAACCTTCCCTGAAACTCCTCGCCTCGCAGGGCTCTTATGGCTCGCAAATCGTTATATAAACTAAGGAGGCCCTCCTACAAAAGGTAAGCGCTATTAAGAGATGTTAACCCTGAGCTAGAATCACTTCACCACTTGGTGGAGAGGAATCTCGAGCCCCCAAGCTCCTCCTCAACCCCCCCCCCTTTGCATCAAAGCTCTACCACATTTGCTGACTTAAGCATCGGAGGGTTTCCCCGGAGGATCCATCCCTGGGCACCCCTGATTCATTTCCCTCCTTGCAGTTCTCACGATTGTGGTCATCATCCTCAGCTCAAGGACCGTGCGAGATTATCCCTCTTCATAACTCAAAAATCTAACTTTTATTGAATAATAAAAATCAAAGTTTACATCAACATTGCCTCCATCACCTAACTAGACTCAATAAAGTGAAAATTACATAACATGACTCATGACTCGGCTAACTATAGCTTCTCTCGAACTTAGTCACTCTCAGATCCACCACTTGTATAGTCTGAATTAGGCCTGATAGAATTTCTTGAAAAAGATAGGAAAAGGTAGAGAATGAGCACACTTGCTCAGTAGGTATCTTCGTATTTACATGAAGGTAATATTTAAGTAATTAACACTTTAGCTCTAGCAGACAACATAATGAAAAATGTGATAAATCACATGGATAAAACTAAAGTAACATAAGTAGCATGGTATGATCAACATAAGAGATATGCGTGCATGATCATGTAAGCATATAGTATGAATGTAAATTTGGCCTTTCATGAATGAGAATGTACTAGCATGTAATGAGAATGTATTTTTCATGGCGCTCGCCTAGGCGCGCTTTCAACTACACAGCTCTCTACGGAGGAGATTGGTACCATGCAGGTCAATTCTTGGCATCCTACCTACTCCAAAGACAGTAGCTAAGAAAATTGAGTCAATTCAGGCGAGATTCTCCTGACATGATAGTGGTGAAAGGAGGAGGTGTTGACATGATATCTCCTAGGACAGAGTTGCCAGAAGTAAGGATATGAGAGATGTGGGGATCAAAAATGTCAAAGACTTCAATTCGACTCTCTTGTGCAAGTGGTTGTGGAATCTAGGGGCAGACGATGATGGGTTGTGGGCACAAGTGTTGAACCCAAAAATTTCTAAAGGAAAATAAATAAATAAGATCTATAGGAGAAGTGCAAATCGGGGGACCTCCCTTGGTTCATCCTCCAAAATGCAAACCGGGGAAACGCCCCGCAGTTACCCATTTAATGCCAACCGGAGGAACTCCCCCCGGTTCTCCGTACTGTGCTACTAGCCTGAACCGAGGGAACTCCACTCGATTCTCCCTACTACACTGCCAGCATGGACCAGGGGAACCTCCCCCAATTTCCTCCTCCGCCTAAACCAGCTTAACTGGGGGAACCTCCTCGATTTACTTCCTTCAATTGGTGCCCAATTAAATGGGGGAAGGTCCCCTGGTTTACCTCCTGTCTGCGGCCTGCTCAGACTGGGGGAGCTCCCCTTGATTACCTCTATGTTGTCAACTAGATCAGGGGAACACCCCCAGTTCTTCTCTTTGTGCTGCTAGCTTGGATTGGGGGAACCTCCCCTGGTTACATCCACTTGTCTAAACTGGGGGGAGCCTCCCTCGAGTACCACCTCCACCCTCATGCCTAATCGGCAGAACCTCCTCCAGTTCACTTCCATCCAAAAAAAGCCCCACTGGCCATTTAATAGATACAATAAATGGAGGGGGTGAAGTTAGCTTCTCATGCTAACCGGGGGAACCCCCTCCATTCTTCAAAGGTGAACTTACCTCCCCATGTTAACCGAAGGAGGTTCCCCTGGATCATCTCCATTTGCACCCATCTATGTAGTCAGAGGGCTCCCTTTGGTCATCCCACTCGGCCCTCCACCGGGATCCGATCAACCCAGTACTTTTGGACATCATTCGAGGATTTGCCATTATTAAGAATGTAACATGTAGAACCAAATGGCTTGAAATATGAAATATTGGGTTTCTTACCTTGGTACAACTCATAAGGTGTTTTCTTTAGGAAGGGCCTTACCATTGCACGGTTAGTTATATAGCATGCCGTATTGACGGCTTCAGCCCAGAAGTACCGTGGTAGGTTCTTTTCATTCAGCATTGTCCTGGCCATTTCAACCAGGGTTCGGTTATTTCTTTCAGCAAGCCCGTTCTATTCAGGGGTTCTTGGTGTAGAGAAATTGTGCAGATATCCCTGTTTTCTGCAGAAATTGCTAAAATCATGGTTATCAAACTCCTTACCATGACCACTCTGCACAACCTTGATGGAATACCCTTTGTCATTCTGTACTAACCTGCAAAATGCTTCAAACTCCATCAAGGCATCATTTGTATGTGACAAGAAGTAAACCCAATGAAATCTGGAAAAATCATCCACAATTACAAATCCATACAGTTTTCCACCCAAACTATTTGTCCTATTGGGTCCAAACAGGTCAATATGAATTAATTCAAGGGGCCTCGATGTAGTTACAGCATTTCTACATTTGAAAGAAACCCACGTTTGTTTACCTCTACTGCATGCCCTACAATTCTTTTCAGTGTCAAATTTAAGTTTTGGCAATCCAATTACCAATTTATTTCTGGACAATTTAGACAAAACATTTAAACTGGAGTGCCCTAAACGTCGATGCCAAAGCTAAGCATCATCAAAATTGTTTGCAGCTAAATAGAGATTTTCACATGAAGTGTCATCTAAATCTATCATATATATATTATTGTGTCTTGATCCTATGAATTTTACTTCATGAGTGTATTTATCTGCAACAGTGCAGTGTGTGGAGTCAAAAATAACATTGCACCCTTTATCACAAAGTTAACTGATACTTAGTAAGTTGTGATTGAGACCTTTGACCAACAGAATATTTTTCACACTGTGAGTGGATCCCTTACCAATCATACATTCACCAATGATTTTTTCTTTGTCCTTGCCCCCAAAAGCAACTAAACCACCATCATTTTCTTTGAGGACTGTAAAAATTTCTTTGTTCCCTAACATGTGTCGCAAGCATCCACTATCGAGGCAGCATTTATTTAATTATTATTCGTTTGTTTATTTGTTAATTTTTTATTGACGCGAGACGTGCCAGTCACTTTCGTGATAAAGTTTATTCTGCGCTCATCTGACTAATCAGACAATAGTGGGTGTTCATGTCAGGACCGAGAGTCTGCCATACCATAAAGGCTACGACATTAATTACATCCTTCCAAAAGAAAGAAACCCCTTGATTAATCACCAAAGTGGAAGAGCCCTTG
Source organism: Amorphophallus titanum (assembly GCA_024336825.1). Taxonomy (NCBI): domain Eukaryota; kingdom Viridiplantae; phylum Streptophyta; class Magnoliopsida; order Alismatales; family Araceae; genus Amorphophallus; species Amorphophallus titanum. The sequence goes on along the minus strand of JANBPO010006887.1, from coordinate 7,088,123 downwards.
GGGCTGAAAAGAATACAAGCAAACGATGCTCATCTTATGAGATAGAACAGGATTTAATCATGCACACAAGCAACCAATATGGGTATATTTATTTTATCTAACTGGTTTCTGGTACGAGGGTGGAGAACATAGATCCGAAGACCACCATCATGCATAGTGATAGCTTCCAGTCGGACGTAATCCGACCTTCTGCAAATCTTCATTTGATATACCAAGGAATCGGGAAATGCAAGCACTCATACTTATATTTGCGCGATTATGAGTGGATATATAGATGGGAGTCACCTCCCTCAAGTTCATGTGGGTTAGTTAGAGGTCATGTTGTTATTATTTTTATTTGATCCTTTATTCACCTATTTATTCAACAAATTCAAATAAGATTTTGGCAGCACCTTCCCTATCCTAAAGAGTACCAGAGAGGGTATAGGAGGTTCATCCACAAAGGGTCGAGACGAACTTCAGAAAGATGATCTTGCCCGGACGGCGCTCCCGTACCCTATGATGAGTGGGGAACACGAGGGCTAGCCCTCTAAGTAGTCCATATCACTCACAGGGCCATCGATTAGTAACTACCTTTTTATTTTGAGACCGTTCACAACATCGCGGTGCATACATATGGGTCCACGAGTGTGGACCTGGCATGACCACATTTGGGTGGACTCGTATGTTGTGGAGACAATGCATGCCTGGAATGGCATCTATTAATAATTTATTCCCTCAAATTGGGTACGCGGCTCTCATAACCCGGCGTGAGTTGTCATGAGGCTGCTACCACACTGAGGGGTGAGAGCCGAGCGAAAAACCAGAGAAACATAGTACAGAATTAAACTACAAATTCTTAACAAAATTTTAGCAGCATCTCCCCCTGTCTTGGAATATGTTGGGGGAGACGTATAGAAAATCCATCCTCTTGTACATCGTCTTTGTTGTATTTTATTTCTGCAAAGCTATATTTTGTGCTTGTGTGGTTGCCGAGTTCATCCTCTCAGTCATTCACGCGGATGGGAATAGGGCCAATTTTTCAACACGGTGGTATCAGAGCCTGGTCGTGATCGCGTGAGACAAGATGGATGCAACCATCGGCAGGATGATATCACTCAACGGTAGCAACTGGGTGATATGGAAGTCAAAGATGGAGGATATCTTTTATTGCAAGGAATTGAGGGTGTTGAGCACAAGCCAGAAGAAATGTCCGAAGCTACATGGAAGTTGTTAGATCAAAAAGCAATCGGCATAATCTGACAATGGCTGGATGATAGTGTGTTCCACCATGTATCGGGTGAGACGACCGCAAAATCTCTGTGGTAGAAGTTACATGATCTCTATGAGAGAAAAACTGCATGCAATAAAATATTTTTAATCCGACAATTGGTGAATCTCAAGTTGAAGAAGGGTAATTCAGTTGTAGAGCACTTGAATGAAGTGCAAAGTAACATAAACCAATTATTGGCGACGAAGATGGTGCTATAGGATGAGTTGCAAGCATTATTGCTACTCAGCTCCTTGCCAGACAATTGGGAGACCCTTGTAGTCTCACTGAGTAATTCTGCTCCAGATGGTGTGCCGACTCTGAAGCATGTGACCATACCACAAATTCACCGCAAACTCTCCCAAAATACCACAAACTCTCCCAACCATTTAACTCTCCCCCTTTGCAATCAGCAAACAAGGAGTGAGGAATACTATGAATAGCCTAATTATTGGAACAATCAGATGTGTGAAAGTGGTCAAATTTGGGCACTGAATGTGAGGAAGATAGTTTCCCAATGTATTATGCTGTAGTAAGAAGAGTTGATTCAAGGGATTTGAAAAAGCTCATAACATGGCTCGAAGCCTGTCCACAGTTGCCAGAGGAGAAACAATAGAGCATGGTAACAGTCTATGCAAGAGTTTAGTAGATAAGCAGATTATTGGGAAAATCTACAGTCATAAGAATCAGGATTATGCCTTCTTGACAAAAATCTAGTTTAATGGTTATAAAAGGTAGAGTGAATTTACTGAATTTCTGAAATAGGGTTACAGTACCCGTTTATAGTGAATTTTGTTTCTTGTTTTCTTGAATTCATTTGTCATTTCACTATAAATTTAATTCAAAATGTTATCAAATGAAACATTTCGTATTTTTACTTCATGCTTCACTTCCCACTTTCATTGCCTATCTTGGTAACTATGCTTTGGACTGACTTCAATCGTTGGAATTGGCAGATAGCCTCCAGCACATCTCTGATCGGCACATTAAATGTGCCCTAAAAGCTGGCACCAGAACTGGGTGTGGGATTGAGAGAGAGAGAGAGAGAGAGAGAGAGAGAGAGAGAGGCAAATAGCAAGGATGTTTCTGTCACATTCAAAATCCAAATGATGATATATTTTGGCAGATTCCTGGTGACAAGGCACTAGAAAAGTGAAGCTCTAAATCTGAAGTCTAAGTCATCATTCAACTATATAGCAAATATCTGGCAGTGGTCTACTGGTCTTCCTCAAGAAGGAAAGTGTCATGTCTGCTTTTGCTTCAGCCATATATAAATCAACATGTTACTTTATACATCATTAGGAAAACCTCCTTACCGTTGTATGCTTCAGCCTGGGCTTCCTTTTCATGAAATGGATTGGCAATCTTGTATTTCAGAATTGGTACAACTAATTAGAATCCTTTGGATAAGGAACCATAACGATGCGATTGGTGCAGATGGACATGATGGTGTATCCGTAGCAGACAAATTGCCTATTTTCTTAAGCTGGACAGATGAACACTATCTGGAACTTTGATGACCTCATTCTGGAGGGACACTTCTTGATGCATTTGTTAATTTATAGATAGAAATCATAGTTTGTATTAGTTTTTTGTGTTTTATTAATGTTTTGCATAGACAGTCATTGTTAGCATGTGGTATATGCGCTATTTCTTTCCTACACTCTTTTAGACCTTTTTGATTGTACAACCAGGGCTAGCAGTTCCCATATAAGAAGGGTTGTGACAAAGCAATTTAAATTTATCATGCTAAACAATCATTATCAAGGCATCCAGGTGGTGGTCTACTGCCTTACTGCTTATGCAACAAGGTGAAGTGAAGCCACTTTATATAGCCAAGTATGTTCGAAACAAAACTGCCATCTACATTTTCTACCATAAATATTTAAACTTTAGTTAATAAATTGATGTTCTTAAGGTCACCTAGTCGGCTCCAAGGAATATGGAGACGAGAGGATCCCCTACCTAGGTAGGAATGCAACTAATATGGGATATATGTATGGTCCAATGCGCACCGGAGTGCATGTAAAATCTAACCTAAATCTAATAATCAATGATCAATGATGACGGTAAATATAGAAATAAGCATGCAAAATCAAATGTCAATCAGAGGAGATCAGCATAGCACCAATAAAAAATGTGAAATAATGTAGAATAATAACCAAAATGGTAATCACGGGTGCACTGTAGCACAATAACACGGTCTGTAGGAGACCGCTCTGGGAGGTAGACGGTCTAGGAAAGGACCGTACTGTTGCAGGGAGCAGTAAAAAGAAGAAGACTGAAATGCAGAGACTGAAATGAACTGAGGTTGCAGAGACAGATGCGTACCTGACGAGACGGTCTATCGATCGACCATTCAGATTGTGGAGCGGCACTGAACAGACCGCAGAACATCAGTAAAGCAACAAGCGTATGAAGGACAGCAATGTACCTAAGACGGCCTATCGTCCAACCGTGGGAGGACTAGAGCGGTCCAGGGGGAACCGCGTACCCTTCCAGTAATAGGTGGACAAGATGACAACCTTAAACGACTTATAAAATCCTTAACCAAACACAAAAATAGGTCAGCAAAACAACAGTATGATGGGCACTAGATGTCCCACCGTGATCGCCAGAAAAGCTGTAGACATTTTTCTTTTCCCTCTTTCCCTCTCTTCTTTGGAATTAAATCAATATGTGCAAATAAAAGTACTAAAGTGAGGGAAAATATGGAAATGATCGTGATCGCCACCAAGACATGCAATGAAAAAGTATAGCAACTGTACCTTGGAAAAGAGAGAGACACTCACCGAAGTGTAGCTTTGTACGATGTACACGGTCTAGTAAGAACCGCCCAAAGGATGGCACGGCCACACGATAGACCGCTCCAGTGCTGGAAAGTGAAGTGGGACGAAGACTAGGCTAGCAGCTGAACAGTTCACAAACGGCCGCTCACAGTGTCCGAATGGTTCATGGGGTACCGCTCTTCTCTGCAAATGGATGGAAGATGACCGTCCAACGCCGCCAGACTCCAAGTTGTAGGACTTGATCCTCCACCCCTTCCGGTCGGCCAGAGGGGATGGGCCTCGTGCTGTGCTGATGCTGACCTGTAAAACAACGTAGACAACAAGAAAACAAAACCCAAATTAGTCCTGGAATGTGTAGTAACTATAAAACAAAATGGAAAACCAATATGATAGCATGGAATGGGTGATACCTGGGGTGATTTTTAAACCCCTATAGGGCGTGAAAATGATAGGAGGGTGTAAAAGTGATGTGCAAATAGTAGAAACGTGGATAGAAGATGAAGGGAACGAGCATGCAATGGGATGAGAAGAACAACTAAAAGCCTAGACCAAAAGTCAACGACACTAATACTCTCTGAACCAGAGACTCAAACGGACGTAGAGAGTCTCCCTCCCTGGCTATAGCTCGCTCAAAATCTCGGCAGAGCTTCCGCATCGTCCCTGGATCTTTTTTTTTCAAGCTTGGACTAACGGTACTATTTATAGACCCCTGGAAGTCCAGCCTGAAATTAGAGTTTCCCAATGATAATTAGGCCAGAAATATGAAATAAAATCTGTAGAGAGTACTCTAATCTTCCGCCCAAATCAAACGGGACCTCATTTGGTTGAGAAATCGTGGAGAAAAGGGCGTGAGAAGTTTGAGTTTTAACCACGGGTGGAGAGAGAAAACTCAAACAACACACAGATCTCGGCCTAGTACGAGTTCGTTCGATAGGCCGCCCAGCTCTGTAGATGGTCAATTGTCAGACCGACTATCGTTGTCGGTGATAAATAAATAAAATGACAAAGTATCCAATTATCCCACCAAACTGACCGGCTGTCATGGCGCTGGACTCTCAAAATAAAATGGTCTACTGATAGACCATTCAAGAAATCACACGGTTCAATGAAGGGCTGTGTACAATGTATCGGCGATAAATCTAATAGAAATAGGATAAATAGATAATTATCTGAAACAACCAACTGGTTTAGGACTCTGTGAACTGAACGGTCTAATGACGGACCGTTCAACATGTGTAAACGGCTTTTCGTAGACCGTTTAAAGGCATGTTGGTGGAAATTTAGAAAATCAAATAAATGTCTAATAAATCGTTCTGGGCATGTAAACGGTCTCAAAAAGGACCACCTAGTCACTACACGGCCCATCGCTAGACCGCGTACAGGCTGGGCATTTGAAATTAATAAAATGGGATAAATGAACCCATTTATCTCAAAGACTAAGCGAAATCAAGGCCCATTAAGCCCGAATTCGAGAGTGAACCTAGCCAAGGAGGAAAATAAGCTCAAAGACATACCTGAAAATGGCCCAATGAGTAATGGACAATTCGAGGCATCAAAAGTGTAGTAAGAAGAATGACCCAATTCAAAGGTAAAAAATGGGTGTCAACACCACCTCCTTCTATTCCTCCACCTCCACGACCCCAAGACCCACATATTTCTTATACCCCGACTCGACTAGGTCCTTCTTTGGGTCAGCCTGTTAACCCCCCTCTATGGCCTTCACATCAAGCCGCCCCTCCAATGCCATCATGCCAACCCTCCATTATTCAAGTTACACCTCTCCTACAAACTCTTCTTGATAAAATCACCAAGATGGAGGAACAACTAAAGAGGGTCACAAGCCCGCAACCACGTCTTCATCCTCCTCAAATCAATCATCTTCACGCGTTCATGAACAACATCACCAAGATGGAGAAAGATTGGAAGGAGAAGAGAGACAATAATGGCATCGATAACTTGAGTGAGCAAGAGTCGACAACTTTCAACAATCAAGTGGACATTGTCCGCCCTCCACTCATTCACCACACTCATTCATATGACCCTCCGCCTCCGCATCCACAGCCATATAGACAAAACCCTCCATGTTATTACACACCTCCTCCACCCATCATAACACCTCCACCACGGTGTCTACTTGAGCCTAATCATGAAGAATTTGAGCCGACACAAGATGAAGTTCCTCAACAGGCACCCACTCTGAGTTTTCTTCATTTCCCTCTCCCTCTATTGCTCGAAGAACCTCCTGCTCAAGATGATGCCACCATCCCTAATCCCATCTATGAGACTAATTGGTGTTACGATGATGGGTCGATACTCCAATCACCCACATCGGTGTGCCATGAGTCTTCCCCTACCCTTAAAACCTTTCGCCGCACTAAAATTCGACGCTTTCTCTATACCAATCCTCCTTCTTCTACACCTCCAATTACTATACTTTTAACCTCCACCACGTCATCCTTTTTGAGCCACTGAAGCAATTCTCTCATTGGTTTCCCAATTGCGCTCAAGAATAAAGTCTTGATATAGATCAATCTTGGCTTGTAGAGCTGTGGTGAGAGTCCGTATCATGTCTGCAATATGTGTGAGCTGAGCATCTTCTTGAGAGGCATGAATTGGCACTTGGTGAGGAAGAAGCGGGATCAGCAACAGGGTACCATCCATCAGCCACGTCCTCAGGTGTGGGCTGTGGGTAATGGTCTTTAAAGACGTTCACCATGTAGACAATGTCATCACCCATCATCTGTAATTTATCTGACTCATGCATACTATCTATTCAATCTTTCGTGTGCTGATTGGATCTCCCTGAAGTGGTTGGCAGCAGTACTAATTTTTGCATCATGCTCGTCTAATCTGCTACCGAACCTCCTGATTTGATTGCCAGCAATGACAAGAACTTCCTGAATGGAATTCACTAGTGCGTGAAATTTGTTATTGGACAGATTTTTCTCTCTCTCAATTTCAGCATAGCGACTGTCAACTTTCAATTCCAGCTGAATGATTCTTTGTTCAAGATTATTAGACATTTCTTTCATAGTTGAGCTCAATAGACCAAACTGAGCAGATAAGAATTGGAACAAAACTGGTGAGGTTGTGGCAGAGGAAGTGGAGGCTTGAGATATGTGAGGATGAGCTTGAGGATGTTCTGCTGACTCTGTGAAGGATGCAATCTCATGGTCTCCATGTAAACCTTCATGACGTGGAGATGCATGAGAAGGAGGTGGAGCAGAAGAAGTATAAACCCTCCCGTTTGGTAGCAGAGCTCCATGGAGAGTTCCTTGTGGAGTGTCAGCTTCTGCTGGATGTGATGGAGCCTCAGAAGTTGCCACAGGTTGTGGTGGCTCCTCATGGGGTTCAGGTGCCTCCTGGCCAGGCAATTTTCTTATCACACTACCTCCTTCCATCTTGAATTTCATAAATTTTTCAATGTTTTTCAAACAATACACATTTGCATTGGGAATTTCGTTCATTCTTTCATTGTCTAAAGATATTCCAACTCTCTGAAAGACTGCTGTCATATGAGCAGCATAAGGTAAATTTCTTCTCTGTCCTTTACATCCTGCCATAATTTGAATTACTATGTTGGGAACATGATATAACAAAGTTAAATCATGGAGATCCATGGATTTGCATGAATTAGGGCAAAATCATTATCTTTTCTTTTACGGTTCAGGGATATGCATGCATAAATAGGTTGAATGCACAGTCATAATGAAACATAAAATACAACGTGTAGGAAGCATGAAATCTCATGGAATCAAAGGGCTTTTTACTTCTAACCTGATATTTGAGCCATTCATGAGATAACCTACCTCTGGACTGGGCTCTAAATTTCATATTTGTTGTTGGAAGGAGACCCAAGTTCCTGTGCGTCCTGCTTGGAACCTTCAACTTCCAGACACCCTAACTCTTTATCCTCTCATCCTAAATTCGTGAAATTTGGAGGGTGATGAGAAGATATAAAAGGACCAACTTATTCTAAAGGATCAACTAAAAATACCTTAATTTGGGCTCCTAATCCTCGAGTCTTTCTCAGATGGGCACACTTGCTCCTGTGCAGTTTGCAGAGAACTAGCAACTTGTAGAGCTTCTAACTCTCCAACAGCTTGAACTCCTAGCACGAGATTTGGAGGGATGTTAGATAAAACTAAGGAGAACAAAATCCTCTAAAGGACTAACTTGAGATAACGTCTCCTTACCATCGATCCACGCACTCCAAAATTAGGGTTCGCATAGGTCGAACCTGGGACTTATTTATAGAGTTCTGGCCTAGGGCTGAAGATTAGATCAATCTAGGAGTCCTATTTGAGGTTAAGATCGATCCCTAAGAGTCCTAGACATGATTCTTCATTGGATAGCATCGATCCCTGAGGATTAGAGTGCTAAAAATCTAAGCTTTTCATACCTCTTTCTGTCTCGTGTTCGGAAGCAGATTGCGGTCACTTGCGGACCGCCTCCTGCCAGTCACAGTCACACGACTGACTGCCTTCTGGAAGGGCGCCAAAATTCATATTTTAGTCAAATTCTTCTTATATTTATCCTCTATTTATCACTTAAGGATGGGGAATTACGCTAAGGGTGTTATTAGAGTGTGGGCTTGGGCTTAAGGTCATAAAATTAATTTTATGGACCTATTTTAAGTGGGCTGATTTATTTGGTTATTATTTGGGCTTTCACACTAATTTATTTAGCCCAAAATTTATTTAATAGCTCACGAGTTTATGAGGGTCAACCTAGAAATTAATTTCTAAATAACTATCTTAACCCGGGTTCTACCCAATCTCACATGGATTCAGAAGATTGCTTCCTAGTTCAAAGGTATAGGTCCTTAATCCTTGGACTTAGCCTATGACTCGACATTTTCTTGGACTTACTTTTGCCTAGGTTCTGATACCACCTTAATTGTCACGTCCCGAGATATGCAACGGAATTAAGTCAAGAACATGAACAATTGGCAAGATAAGCCTCAAGCTATCGATATAATCAGAGCGCTAACATTCACACATAAAAGAGTGAATGCAAGGTAATATATTCAAAAATCTTCACTTTATTGAAATAATAATCAAAGTTTACAAACTCTTGACTCATTACATCACTAGACTCAAGAAAAAGAAAATTACATAACATGATCAACTTCACCGCCTATTAAAGTGAAGGAACCTAGATTACAATATGACTCATAACTAGACTAACTATGGCTTTTCTCACTCTTCAATCACTCTCGAATCCGTCACTTGCATAGTCCAAACTCGACCCACTAGAATCTCCTAAAAGATTAGAAAAGTAGGGAGTGAGCACAATTGCCCAGTAGGTATCTTCATATCAACATGAAGGCAAGTTTAAGTTAATAACATTTTAACTCTAGAAGGTAAGAATATGAAAATGTGATAAATCATACGAATAAAATCAAAACAACACTAGTCACAAGGCCAGAACAAGATAAGTGAACATGATCAAGCAAGAATGAAATATAGATGTAAGTTTGGCCTTTCATGTAATAAGAATGTACTAGCATATATCGATAATGTACTTTTCCTGATCACAAAGGCTATGTTCTAGAAAGGCATGTAACAAGCAAATATAATTTCATTATGAGCCTCGTGAATTTCACCTGTTTTAAAAAAAGTACTCCTAGCGCAATGCAACGCCAGCATTTAGCATACCAATGGTTTATAGTATGTTTCCGGCTATCTGTCAAGAGGGCTAGCGTGGAGCCCATGGACACCGTCTGTGCTTGCCCTTGCATTTTCAAGTTATAAATCAAGTTACTTCAATGAGAAATATAAAGTAGGCCAATACTATCAAAGTTCAACAATAAGTTCATAATAGCAAAAATCAATGTAATCCTCAATCTGATGGTCAATCTGAGAGAACCATTCAGACGCTAGAAGACATGTTGGGGTCTTGTTGTCTTGATTGGCAGGGTTCCTGGAGTCGGCACTTATCATTGGTAGAGTTTGCATATAATAACAACTACCATTCGAGTATTGGCATGGCACCATATGAAGCTTTATATGGTCGACCTTGTCGTACACTATTAGACTGATTTGAGGTCAATGACCGACTAATGACAGGACCGGAATTGGTACAGTAGAGTGTTGAGACAGTTCATCTGATCAGGCAGAGACTATTGACAGCTCAGAGTCGCCAAAAAAGTTATGCTGATCGATGCCGAAGACCTTTGTAATTTGAGCTAGGAGATTTTGTCTTTGTTAGAGTATCTCCGACAAAAGGCGTTATGAGATTTGGTAGGCGTGGAAAGCTCAGTCCCTGATACATTGGTTCGTTTCCTATCTTGGTGCGTGTGGGCCATGTGACTTATCATCTTCAATTGCCACTTGCGATGGGAGCAATCCACGATGTATTCCATGTTTTAATGTTAAGGAAATATATACCAGATCCATTACATGTTCTTGATGACTCTGTGTGGCCTGAAGTGGCGGTAGATTTATCTATGCCAGAGTACCCGATTCATATTGAGGATCGATGTGATCAACGGTTGAGGAATAAGTTAATTCTGCTAGTGAAAGTTATATGGCAATGCCACTCCGGTAATGAGGCTACATGGGAACGCGAAGAAGATATGCGCCAACAGTTCCCGTATCTATTTGAATAAGTTGTCTCTTTCCTTCCTTGTGAATCCTTTAAATTTCGAGGATGAAATGTTTATTACGAGGGAGGGACTGTGAGGCCTGTGAATTTCAGATTCTTATTGACTTTTGAATTCAAAAATTTGCGTGTAGTTGGGCTATTTTTGTGGGCCTTTTTCATGAGTTAAATGGGTTTAAAACCTTTAATGTAAAGAGTTATTATAATGAGGGGTATTAATGTAATTTTGGTTCTTATAAGCCTTTCTTGCAATTTGAGATTTTAAACAAAAAAATATGTTAAAATCACTCTTTCACCCACATTGGAGGAGAGAACCCCATAGTTCTCTCTCTCTTCACACTCCTCTCCCCATCTTCTTCTTGGGACATTTCCAACAAAATTATCTTTAGAAAGAAGTCCAAAATAAAATCGATTTAGGACCAAATCGGAGGTTTAAGGATTAACTCAGGCCTAGAATGAACCCGCCCAAAATCGACCTAATTAGGCCCCAATTCACTCTCTAGTGGTCTCTAATCAGACCCAAAACCTTGGCCTACATTAGATGATCATTTTCCTTTTGAAAACCCTAACCCTAGGTGCTTCAATTCAAAGCGACGACAGAGGATTTGGTCAAACCTGTGGAATTCGCACTGATTTTGCTTTGAGGACTCTTCTGGATCAATTCGAACCCTAGAGCCCCAATAAACCCTATAAATTGATGGCCACACCTGCTTGGAACCCTCATTTAGCTCGTTTGACTAGCGGCGTGCTCGATCGTAGGAGAATTTGACGAGGGTAGGCGGTGCGAGTTAGGGTTTCAGCGAGTTCGCATCCCCACTTTTTGCCACTCAAAGGTAGGTTTCTATCATGCTGAATCAATAATAAAATATTCCATCTTGTTCATCCTTTTGTCCTCTTTCTATTGATACTAGTTTGCCCAATTTTTGTTTACCATGTTGATCAAATTTGTTGTTTTACTCAGAGGTATATTCGGGATGTTATCTTCACTTTAAGTCTGTTTTATGTGAGATGATCTTAGGCCAAACCCTAATTAAAGCATGACTTCTTGTACGTCTTTGAGTGCTCTTTCCAATGATAGCACTTTGCCCAATTTTTATTTACTGTACCAATTGCAATAGCCATTTTATTCAAGGCGTGTAAAAGTTCGACGGAAGTGAACTCGGTCTCTGATCTCAGTCGATCCAGTGACCACGACGTGAGATCGTAGTCGCGCTATAGACAGCCTTCTCGGTGGTTTATTTTTTTTAAAAAAAGGTGTTTTAATATAGCAATCTCCCCACGTCCACTTTATGGATAAGGCAACCTCCTGCCTGACCGCGTTCTGGGTTCTGCCCTAGAAACTAAGCTATTTTTCCTGCATTTATGACTCTCTTATTCACTGATGTAAAACATGTTCTTAGGTTATCTATACTAAAAAAGCATATTGCTAACTAGGGAATATGGAACAGTAATGTAACCTTAATTATTTTCTATGTTTATCCCTTTATGACCTTGAAACTAGAAACATGTGAAACTTTATCAACAAAGATCTCATATGCAAAGTGGAATTGAAAATCAATGGCACAAGAACCCAGCAATGAACCTACAATGAAAAGGAGCCATGTGAATAGAATTTGATATTCAATATGAACAACTAAATGCAAGGGGAATGATCATGTTCAGATATGACAAAGCTGCAATTGGATGTCCAAACCATATATGCACATGTAAATTGAATCATAATAGTTGCAGTAGTCAAAACACGCATGCTGATCAGAACATTTTGATTATGCACATGCGAAAGTGTGCAGACTAAAGACTTGCAGACAAGGTGAACTTCAATGCCTAAAGCTTATTTAGCAAATTGTGAACAATCAGAGCAGATTATTATGAGACCATGGATTTGAATATTCTTTGTGTTTCAGGTTTTTAGTTTTCTGTTAGGAATGCATGAACTCAATGCACATGGTTAAAATGTAAATATGGACAATATAGACATGCAGAGTGCAAATAGAATGATCAAATGTGATTGACCCCAAGCAGATAAATGTAGATACATGCAATATAACTCTCCCTTTTTATCTAAAGGGATGGGATAGTGTACGAGAAGTGCAGATGATTCAGTGTAACCAGGATACTCATGTGTACACCTAGGAGAGTGTGTAGTTAAGTAGAAGAAAACATACTGCAGATCATGCAGTCAATCAAATTTTCAGAATACACATCAATTCAAATTACAAGTTGTGTGAGTGAATAACATTAGAATGAATTTTAGCCATATGGATAAATAAATTTTCAGTTTAACACAAAGAGAGACTACACAGACTGCACTTTATCTTTAGAGAACAACGTATTAGAGACTACGCTCTGCCCCATTATATTTTCACACCACAAATTTTCATCTAAAAATTTTCACAATTACCACAATGACAATCTGAATTTTTCTTAGAGTGATTAAATTCAATCTACTTCTTTTTACATGAGGAGACACATGGAGCACATGCCAGACTCCCCAGTTACTCAGAGTATTAACCATCTCACCTCATGTTGAACAAAAATACTTTAGTCAACACTTAACATCACGTCTCAAGTGACGTGCATCCAATTTACTCAGTGAAACTGAGCATTGCTCTGCCTTTGATGCAACTGGCATCGGACCACGGCGCATGTGGTACCGGCGGGTTCCTAGCGAGGAAGAGAGTCCATCCCCCTACCTTTGACACAACGAGGAAGCTGATCCGATGCCGAATGGACGACGATGGCCACAGTGACCTCCCGACTTCACGCATCTCCACGCTCTACAGATCAAGGGAAGAAGGACGTCTATGCGATCCTCGCGGCACGACCTTTCTAACGGGCCCTCCTGTGCCTCGATCAGTGGCCATTTGGACTAAAACCAAGCGAGAAGAATAAAAAACCCCAAAATTAGGCCTAAAATATCCCAAATAGGGTTTTGCATGAAAAACGGTGAAAACGTCAGTCATCGGCGACGCATGAGACGTCAAAATGCTCCTGGCGAGGCGAGGAACTCATTCCCCTATCTCGATCGCGACGAAGCCTGCAAAATGGTGCAGGTCAGACGACGGGGCATCGCGGCACCTCTCGCCCTGTCTCACCTCCATGCTCCCCAAACCGAAGAAAGAAGGGCACCACCGTGACCTACGCATCGAGTCCGTCCCAATGGTACCTCCCACGACCCAGTCTGACGTCATTTCGACCGAAATCGAGTGAGATTGGGAGAGAAAGAGAGAGAGTATTTGAGGGAGAGAAAGAGGAAGAGAGAGAGAATTGAGAGAGTGGAGAGAGAAGAGAGGGGGTGCGTGGGTTTTATTAAAAACTTTTTGATTTTTATTTTTATTTTGAAAAATTTCTTCAAATTACATTTTAACCCCTCTAGATTTCAAAATTGTATATACACCCATTGAATTTTAATAATTCTTTAACAAATTCAAATAAATGCCTAACCAAGGCCTACAAATTCACAATAATAGCCAAAACGATCCTGGCGAAGCGTACAATGCAACTGCAGCGACCACGAGTCGAGGAATTGAAGAGTGAATGGGTCAAAGTGTTCTTAACTCGGGAGCTACCAAAGGTAGTCTGGAACTCTTCTAAAAGGATCCGAAAGCCCAATAAAGATCTAGCAGGACTTAATAAAGATCCGCCAAAGATCCGGGGTGTTATAGTCCTCCCCTCCTTTAAGAAATTTCATCCTCAAAATTTAAGGACCAACAAGGGTAAGGTAGGGAAGAACAACCCGATAATTAAAATATCATGTTTAAAGTGCCCATTATGTTTAGCAGCAATTTGCTAATTCCAAGTTGAAGTTAGCAATTCAAAAGCCTTGAAAAATCCCAAATAGGTCAATTGATTTGTTAGTTACGGTCTCAAGAGGCTGAAGGGAGCTTACCATTTGAAAAGAACTGAAGGAGAGTTGACTCTTTGATGAACTGGAGTCGACTCCACCTAGCTGGAATCTCGCCGCAAATCGAAGGCTAAGCTATGTCCCATATCGGTGACAAATGGACCCGTATCGCTGACAAATAGCTCCATATCAGTGACAAATAGATGCATATCAGTGTAAAATAGGCTACAATGTTGTAAATGTCAAAAATAATGAAGTTACATCGACACAATGGGTCAGTGGAGTCGATGTAGGCTTTGTGTAGCTTGCAAGGCACAGAAGTAGTGACGACTTTTGAAACATAAGGGTGACAAATAGATCCTTAAGGGTGTAAAATATCCGATAAGGGTGATAAATAGCTAGTTAACTGTGACAAATGGATTATAACAGTGAAATATGAAGAATGTTCATCGTTGTTTATTAAAAACTACTATGATTGAGTTTCTAAACTCTATTTTCTCTGATTTGAAGCTTCATTAAACTTTGGATGACATTGATAAACACATTCAAGATCAAAGAAATTATATCATCATTCTGTTCAAAGAAAATCTGACTAAAGGGTTATAGCAAAAACAAGGAAGGAGTATTGTAAAGCTCATTTTAGCACAAGAAGAGAAGAAATGGAAATGAGTGGAGCTAATGTACAACAAATTCACAAGAGAGCAATCATCTAAGATTTAGGAGTGAAATAAAATCACTCATGAAGTGAGAAATTGTTTTGTTCTACATCAAATAGCTCGAAAAGCCATCTACGGTAACACAAGTGGAAGGTGAAAGCTTTAGTAAATAAGGCAGACAAATATCTTCATAGGGCTGACAAATATGAGTTAAGGTCGATAAATAGAACAGCAAGGGTGAGAAATCCTCAAAAGTAATGAAAGGTTTGCTCCTATCTATAGTTCTCATACGAGAAGTCTAAGGCGATGGCTTGTTGTGAATAAGGGTGACAAATGTGTCCCTGACAGTGTAAAATATGCATTTGGGCTGAATAGGTCTGGGGGGGGGGGGGGGGGTGAAGTGGGTGTATATCCACGGAAGTCCGAGATAGTCCCTTAATTAAACGGGTGCATACAAGAGTGGCAACACCCACATTAACAGTGTGAAATTTCTTGAGACAGAAAGGAGTCAAGTCAAATAAAAGGCATAACAACAACAATGAAAGGAAAACGAAGTATCCACAAGTATTGTTGTTGTAGTATTCCTAAGAGGAAAGAGGGAGTAGCATAGTGCGGGATTGTGGACATGTAAAATTTGACATCTAAGATATACCACGAGCGTGGGAAAGTAAAGCATCCTGAAGATGCACTGCCATAAGGTCAACCCAACTGACACAGCAGCATCACCCTACGTCCGGATGGATGAATTAAAAGCTGTAGGAGGGCGAGGCTTTCCAGAATGAACACATAGCAGAAGACTCAGCTCTGAACGCTCAATAGCGAACAATACAAACAGCGGGCTCGAGACGTCCGAAGAAATCGATTACTGGTGGTGCTGCACCGCCATGAATTCGCATCCCAAAGGGACGAATTAAACTCAAAGTCAAAGGAGTCTAAAATACTCTTGAAGATGTACAGCCACGAACCAGGTTGCAGAAGCCTGAATATTAAGGAAAGAACAAAAGAAAAGAAGAAAATAATGACAGAAATATGAAACAAGAAGAAGAAGACAAGAATGAAAAGAGAAGAAAGGGAAAGGGAGCCAACAAGGTGTCTACCCATCCGGCAGACCCCTTGAACCAGCAGCCACATGCCCAACTGGCAGCACCAAAGGCCACCCGATAGCCTCCCCAAGAAGGCCATCCGACAACCCAAAAGGCCATTCGATAGGCTCCATCCGGCGTGAACATCAAACCGACAGGCCCCTCTGGTGGGCTAAACAAACTCGTCCGGAAGGATCCCTTGTGGTCCCTGAACCATAGCTGCTACCCGAACACCGATCCGGCAGACCACCAACTGACCCCATCCGGTAGGGTGGCACCTCCTTGAACCGGCAGGGTCTTGGCCTTGTGATCCGATAGCCCCTTGTGGATGGTGAAATGGTAGGCCTCCAAGACTCCAAACCGGCAGAGCCAAGCGCAGCTGAACCGGTAGGGTCCTCAAGTCCTCCCTCACCACTCGACGGCCACCCCAAGCGGCGGCATCAAAGCTCTGAACCGGTGGCACTTTTGCCTATCCGGTAGCCATACGTTGAGCCGGCAGCAATGTGCCTCATCCAGCAGAAACTTTTGAACCGGTAGGTCCCCTAGCCCATCGGGTAGATATTCCCCCCAAACGGCAATATGCATGTTGGGACGGCAACAACATGACCCATCCGACATGAACCTTTTGATCCGGTGACACTCTCCTTCAACCAGCAGCTCTGCGGCGCAACAGATGACCCCCCCTCCTCAAGCCTCTGCTCCTCATTAATGGGCCTACAGAATGGACTGCATGAGCATCCTGTGTGACATGATGTTCACATGGCAGGGAGGAGAAGGACGCGCCACACGTCCATGCTCATGCAGCGCAGAGGAAGAGGACACACCATGTGTCCGTGCTCATACGGTGCGAAGAGAATATATGTGCCAACGGGCGTGCGATGGTTGCGAGTATAAAAATGAGAGACGGTCGAAGAAGAAAAGGGGAGCTGAAGAGAAACGCTCGAAGAAGAAAAAGGGAGCTGAAGAGAAACGGTAGAAGAAGGAGAGGGCATTCGAAGAGCCACGGGGCGAAGAAAAAAAGTGAAGAAGAAGAAGAGAAGGTAAGAACGAAGAGGAGCTCCAAAGCCCCCTTCTTGCTCCTGCATCCACAGAGTAAAAAAAAATCGAAAGATTGAAGAGAGAAAAGAGAGAGAGGGAGTGAGTGAGGTGAGGCTCGGAGGGGAGGGGGAGAGGAGTCAATACATTGTCCCCTCCCTCCCCCTCTTTGTATTTTGCTTTGTTTCTATTGCCCTCTCTATGTAACTTTTTGTTGTCTCCCTCTTTCGCTCTCTGCTATTGTGCAGCGAATGAAAGTTATAAACTCCTTGAATGATTATGTGTACACCATCTGTCTCCTTTGTTTCACTTCCGACTGTCGTGCGTGTGGTTTTCCTTCTCTTTTTCTACCGTGATTATGCGCGCACAAAATGGGACTGTGGCTCCCCTAGGGTGAGGCGGGCTCGAGGTTTACCCTACACCGTGGGTTGGACCCGAATCCCAACCTCCAGGGATCGTGTCATGAAGGTCTTTATGCCGGGTATTCTGTGTTCGCCTCATCCACCTCCATGTGTGGACGTAACTTTGGATTCCACATCACGATGCTTTTGGCTGGCCGCTGTGGCCACTATGAGTGGGCAAACTCGTATCTTCGGAGCCCCTCTTGTGCTACTTGTCGTGGTCCTCCTTAGGGGTTAACCATGAGGGAGGAGGGGAAAAGAAACGTGTTCTTAAAAGAGTCTACCGCTGCCTCTCGTTGGGTTTCCCCTCAGAGCCTTCGGTCATGCAGTTTCTCTCCACTTTTAGGGTGACCTGGCGGCCCCCAGTGGTGGTCGATCCGATAGGGAATAAGACAAGCCTCGTAAATGGAATTTGGAGTTTACCTAGCATTGTGCGTACGACCCTAGATTCAAACCTTCATGGCAAGCTTCTCACTGGAGTTTTGTTGCAAGTCCGTAAAGGTCTCTTTCACCCGATTGTCCTTGTTGTTCCGGCTGTTCTGGCAGCTATAACAGGATCGGTTTGGCAGCCCCATACAGCTGGTCCGATAGCCCTTGAAGTGGCTGACCTGACAGCCCGACTAGTCGATTCGGCAGCCCTGTGAAGCTGATCCGGCAACCCTTGATATGGCTGATCCGGCAGCCCAGCCAGTTGATTCGGCAGCTCATGACGTAGCTGATCTTGTATCCCCCACCCGTGGCTGATCCGACAACCCATTCCAATTGATCCGACAGCCTAATTAAATCGGCTAGTAGCTCCAATCAAATTGATCTGGCAACCCCTTTCGTGGCTGATCTGGCGGCTTCCACGTAGCTGGTATGGCAGCCTCGACACCTATCGCACATTAGTCCCGTGATTATGGATGTCGCTGCTTCCGTGTGCATCCTGAAATTTAAGAGGTCATCTCGGGTTCCGTGGACAAACACCCGCTTTACCCGCCTCCCCAAACATTCTGGGTTTAGGAGAGATGCTACCGAATTTTCGGCAGAATATTTGGACTAATCGCAAGATCGGTAATAAAAAAATGAATGGTGAATCAAATAAAAAAGATGATGACAGAGGGCAGCAGAACAACAAAGAAGATGACAAAAAAAAGTGAGGCGATAATAATAGTTCAAGGACCGTTAAAAAAAACAACAAACAAACGGTGAAATACGAGGCACAATTCTCACAGTTATCTTAGTATGCTAATTATCTGGTTAGCATCGAGAAGATAAAAGTCAAAAGGTTTCTGAATGTGCTTAAGCCCCAGTACATTACCCAGCTGGCTCCGCTAGATATATAGATTTATTCCGAGATGGTAAGGCGAGCACAGTTACTTGAAGACACCACGGAACTATCTGACAAGATCCGTAGACGAGAAAGGAACATTGCCAGTTCTAGCAACTACAAGCCAAGTTTTAATAACAGGAAGAGACCCAGTAATGGTGGAGAGTCTTCACAAGATAAAAAGCTAAAGAAGACGTCCAAGCCATTTTCCATCACCATCCCATCCAACGTGGTGTGTAAATATTACGATAAGGTCAGACATAGGGCTGAAGAATGTTGGAGGAAACTAGGAGCCTGTCTCCGTTGTGGAGCCGAGATCACCAGATCCCAGAGTGCCCGATGATGAAGGAATCACCGGGAGATGGAAAGCACCCAGTAACAAGGAATGCCCATCTCCATGCTGTTATGAAAGCGGAACAAGACAATGAAGGAGGACTGGTAGAAGATACACTAACCATTTATTCAAAGTCTGCCTATGTTTTATTTGACACTAGAGTATCACATTCCTTTGTTTCTAAAAAGTTCACCGATCCACTGCCTAATGAACCAGACGAGATACTTGAAGACACCACGGAACTGTCTGACAAGATCCGTAGATGAGAAAGGAACATTGCCAGTTCTAGCAACTACAAGCCAAGTTTTAATAACAGGAAGAGACCCAGTAATGGAGGAGAGTCTTCACAAGATAAAAAGTTAAAGAAGATGTCCAAGCCATTTTCCATCACCACCCCATCCAACGTAGTGTGTAAATATTACGATAAGGTCAGACACAGGGCTAAAGAATGTTGGAGGAAACTAGGAGGCTGTCTCCGTTGTGGGAGCCGAGATCACCAGATCCCAGAGTGCCCGATGATGAAGGAATCACCGGGAGATGGAAAGCGCCTAGTAACAAGGAATGCCCATCTCCATGCTATTATGGAAGCGGAACAAGACAATGAAGGAGGACTGGTAGAAGATACACTAACCATTTGTTCAAAGTCTGCCTATGTTTTATTTGACACTAGAGCCATTTTATGGCCTTAGGTATCTATTTGTCACCCTTAAGCATTATATTTCAGCCTTGAGAGCCGTCACCTTTTTCTTTATTTTTTTTTTGAGCTCTGCTTGATTGCGTCGACGCAACTAAGCGACTGCGTCAACGCAACCTTAGATATGTTTATGCTTTTTCCAGCTTCTTCATTCCTAGCCAATCAAGAATGTTTCATGAGTTTTTAAATTGATTGGCTAGTGACTTATAGTGAGACATCATCAAAACATCATTTATGCAACACCCTCACCCCCTCTCTCTCCCCATCTCTCATTTCTCTCCATCCCCTCTCTTACGTTCTCTCTTTCTCTCCCTCTCTTCTCCAGTGACCGACGGAGGAAGGCGGGGGTGAGGCAGCAAGGTTCATGGGGCATGGAGCGGCAAGGATGGAGCATGGATCGTGGCGGTGGAGGCGTGGCACTCGTTCGCAAGTTGGTCGCCGATGCGGGGTTCGTGAGCCATTTCGTGTGGAATCAGTGTCATCGGCATGAGAAATCTTTAGTGGAGGTAGAAAAATGGTTTCATAACCCTTGCACTTACTTTGCCATGGTTTTGGTAGGTTGAGGTGGGCCGAGAGGGTTTATTTCACACTGGGAGTTTAAAAGCATGATTTTCGAGTGAGCAACGGATCTTCCAATTTGATCATATTTTTGGGGTTTGAAGGGCACCTCTTGGTGGTCTAAAGGCTGGGGAATGGTTTCCCCATGTTTTCCCCATCACCCGGGGGTGATTGGTGTTGGAACTCTGGTTTCGATGATGTCACAACTATGAATCATATTGTGGTAAAATTGCTTAACAATGCTTGACTGAGTTGTTATCTTCCATGAGTCAGAATGGCATGACCTGTTAAGGCATCCTGATCATTAAGGTTATACAAGTCTTTTATTTGTCTAAGTGTCGGGAACATGAGGTCGATGCACATTTACATCGTAATCATGTAAGGTCGATGTATGTTCATGTTTTAGTCAGATAAGGTCGATGCATACTAATATTGTAGCTCATAAGGTTGATGCATGATAATGGTTGAAGTGTAGAAGGTCAATGGACACTTTAGTTTGAAGCAAATCAAGATTGATGCATCTATATACCATGTTGATCATAAGGTCAGGGTATGAAGACCTAACTTAGGAACAAATACCTTCCCCTATCTTACAACCAAATCCTCTTAGATGAATGGCAAAGCCTCACCCAAGAAGGAAAGACCGTGGTGAAAGAAGTGTATGCCCTGCAAGCCAATCACTTATGAAGTGATGGCATCATTTCTTATACATTCTCATTCGTATTTATGACAATTTCTTCATTATGTCTTATTTATGCATATCATTACTTGACGTGATGAAGTCCTTGAACGCATATTATGAAGGTTGGATCATAATGAGATTACGATAGTGAGACCAACCTTCTAGATGCATGTACTCTAAATATTCCTGGTCATAGGATCTTTGAGATTGGACATCAAAGAATCCAGATAGATCAGGGCACAAGATATCTTCTCAGATGATGAGGGTGACTAATCTCATAGTCACTGGTATGAGGACATTAAGATATATATGCAGGTGCTCACTACAAGAATAGGGTTCACTGAACTAATCCGATCATAAATCTCTAAATGATAATTATATCTAATTGTCAACCAAGAGATTCTTTAGTCACAATAGCACAATTAGTCTTTAGACATGAGACACTAAGGATACATTGCATAAGGACTTCTATATTTTGATTCCTGGCAATGAGACTTTATCCTTAAGTTCTGGATACTCAGGTATTCGGATACAGTGGAATACATGTGAAATTAATTGAGTGATAACAGTGGATCATTCACTCTCCGATGTAGCATGAGAGAGAATGTCCTATGAATAGTACTTAGTTACAGCATTGGCCAAGGTAGATAGTTTTGTGAAAAATGAGTTTTCCATTGGAACTTAGAGTACATTCATCAAGTCATAAATAAAAAGGATTTGACAGTATAACCATACCATTAATTATGACCAGAGCATTGGGTATGAATGAAGGACTATAGCTGTATTGTAACTGTAGACGAAAAGGTCCCAAAGTGGTTTAATAAGTCCCCTTTGTCTTTTGGGCTCACGAAGTGTTGCTTGATGCTTACCGTAGTCTAAAAACCTAACAAATGAATAATCATGAGATGATTATTCATCATAAGATAATAAATTAATTATTTAAGTCATAAGATGATTAAATAACTAATTTCATATTAAGTATTAATATGAAAAGACACTTATTTTCCTATGCTCTGTCTCTGGGTTGTTTTGTTAATGCAGGCAGAAAGTATCGACTCTGAGAGTCGACACTTTCACCTTGGGTGTTGTTTTGTATTAAAAATAGAACCACAAGCAAAAAGTGTCGACTCTGTGAGTCAACACTTATTGCTTGGGCATTATTTTTTTGTAGCAGACAGAAAATGCCACAAAAATGTCGACACACAGAGTCAACACTTTTGGTCTAGGTGGCGATTTTTGTGTTTTGGCAGAACTGGGTGAAGAAAGTGTCGACTCAAAGAGTCAACACTTCTTCTGTCCCATCCGGAACGGGCTTTCCGGATTGGGTTCGAAACCCTCTTTTTAAGATCCGATTGGCTTGGACTTTTACCATATTATCCCTAAGGTTTCTACACTTGACTGGGTGTGGTTTTGAGAGGCTTTTGCATGGGCATTCAAGTCTTTATGCTCTCTTTCATCTTGGGTATATGTATATTGCAATCTCCATCTAAGAAGAACATCTTTGGGGGCTTACAGGTTTTATTTTCCTTGTAGGAGGAGGCAAGGGCGCTACACATCTGTTGGAGGAGGAAGAAGAGGCTACTGAGACGCCATCCACATCCCCAAGCTTCAATTTGGAGGCTGTTACTGCTGCTCTCCACAGTTTGTGGCTTGGGCGGTTCTTTCTACAACGCCAACTGTCTCCACTCCACGTCTCACCATTCCAGCGCACCCTTCCATCCCATCCAAGAGTTTCATTGAAGAACTGAGGGGGATTCTTAATCTATCATTTCAATATTACTATTTGAGCATAGATTCAGAAATCTGATCTGGGCATTGTGTTTTCTTATCCTTTTCATTCATATACGATTTCGGAGCATTGTCTCCGTGTGCGTGGTCCCTCGTCGTCATCCGAGAACACGCATGTGTTGGGCCGTTGTGCCTGTGTGTGACTGTTTTGCTACCCTTGTGCAGCGTGGCTAGTGGAATCCTCTCAGGTTGAGAGGGTTAGACGTAGGACTGCACTATGTGCGTCTGAACCACCTAAAAACTCTGGTGTTGTGGTTTGCAAATTGTGTGATTGCCATTTTTCTTGTCCATTCTGGATTACGTGTGTAATGCGGTGAGTGAAGAGTCATATATAAGGGGTTTCTTCTTCTTCTCAGACTCATCAACCCTCTTAAGGTTCAACTCATATGTCATGAGAGAACTGATGAGTTCATCAGCGGATGTAGTAGCTAGGTTCCTGGACTCCTCCATAACAGTGGCCTTGGTGTGCCAGATAGGTGTTAGGGACCTAAGAATCTTTCTAACCAGTTCGTACTCACTGTAGATTTTACCTAGACTTCTCAAACCATTCGTGAGTATCATGAGACGAGAATACATTTCAGAAATGGACTCATCAGGTTTCATTTTAAAAGCCTCATACTCAGAGACTAGCATATTTGCCTTGGTCTTCCTAAGCTGAGACGTCCCATCATATATCACCTCCAGCTTGTCCCACGTCTCCTTGGCTGTGGAATAGGAGGAAACTCTAGAGAATTCGGTGGGATGAAGAGCACACTGCATGGCATTTACAGCGCTCCAGTTAAGGGTGGACCTACGGATTTACTCTCTAGTCCAAACTTCTTCATCCTCAAGCAACTCAAACGGACCTTTACTAACAACCTTCCAAATTTCATAGTCCTTGGCCCTAAGGAAGACTTGCATATGGTTCTTCCAGTAAACATAATTGGATCCATCAAGGAAAGGTGGCTTACTGGTAGAATGTCCCTCAACGGTTAAACCTCTAGCATCCATTTTCTAAACACTCTAGGATATAGAGCCCTAAGGGAGAGGTAGGCTCTGATACCAAGTGATGGATGGATGGACAAGGATCTAGAGGGGGGGTGAATAGATCTACCCCAAATTAAAAAAAACTCTCCAGCAGATAAAGTAAGTGTGAAAATTAGAGAACAGGTAACGAGGGAAACTGCTAAGACAATATGAATTAGCAATCAGAGAATTGATAAAAAGTGGCAGATAGAAAGTGAAAGCTCCAAATGCAAGTACAAGATGAACGAATTTCTGATCAATTCTTAGTGATGGCAATGCATAATGAGCTATCACACTACAAATCAAGAATCAGTCAGACATCCTGGTTTGGTACTTGGCAGAGGTTCGATCAGAGATCTCCTTATGCAAGAGGTGGATTTCCAGATAGGCGTAACATATCTTTCTAGCCACGCCTTCTTATATACCTACTGGATGAGGGACTTAGGCATGTATAGCGGTGCTGATCCTGACCACGTTCGAGATGGCAGACGGAAATCTGCCATGCGCGCAGTGTAGGGGCAGCGCGGCTTGGGGCGGAAATAGGGAATCTGGATAGGGGTATAAGAAAAAAATATACCCCTATCGGTAACGCGGATTTAAGGGTTTGAATCAGGGCTTGATATAGGCGTAATGCTCAGCAACTTGCAAACGCGACAACTCCGCCACGCCGGCCGGCACGATCACGGCACCGGGCACGAGCTTGGAAGGCTCGATATCGAAACCCTTCATCGAATTATGGCAAGCCACGAAACGCACGCCCTTGGCTTGCAGTTCGGCGATCGGTTTGGAATATTCACCTGCCACCAACACCGTGATGCCCTTGCCGTTGGCAACCAGCGAAATCTTGGCGCCGGGCGAGGCCACGAGGTGGTTGGCGATATTGCCCAGAGCCAGGCGCATGGCGGCCGGATCGTCCACGTGATAGACCGCCTTGTCTTCAAACGCCGCGGAAGCTGCGGCCGCGGTTTGGGCATGGGAGGTTTGCGGCGCGATGCCGACGATCAAGGCTGCGCCGGCCAGGACGGCGGCAGACAACAGGGAAAGTACGCGGTGCGAAATGGTAAAGGTCATGTTGCAGGCTCCGTTTGTGGTTGAAGTGCAAAGATACTAACGCTTTCATGACGAGAGGGCCAGCACCGTCACCATCACCTTGGCGTTACGCCATGGATACATTTCGCAGACAAATAAAGGCGGACTATTTGCTACACTGCATGCTTTGTCCGGCGGGCCGGGCTGAATTCGATAACAAGGGCCGAACGATATGAAATATGGAATGTTGGCGCTGGTCGCCGGGGGACTGTTGCTGGCTGGCTGCGGCGGGAGCAATTCAACCAGTAGCGGACTCGACGCGCAGTCCAAGCAATTGCAGCGCAGTACCAAATCTGCCCAGCCTGCGAGCTATGAAGACGTTGTCCAGTCACTCTATATCGCCTATTTTGGCCGGCCGGCAGATCCGGCTGGTTTGGCCAATTTCGAAGTGCAGCTGGCGGCTGATAATGCCCCGACCAATCTGACCGATCTGGTCGCCGCGTATTCGACGAATGCTTCCGTGAAGACCCTGATCGACAGCTTCGGCACCAGCGCGCAAAAGCGTCAGCCTCATCCCCATATTCGTCATACTCTTCATCCCCCTCTTCAATAGGGACTTCATCATTCATGATTTCATAAATGCCAAACCCTTCATTGAAGACATACGCATCCTCACATTTCAAATTTGGCAGAATAATCGGGTCCTCTACAAATTTGGGAATGGCTAAACATGCTTGGCACCTCCTGGCTAGTTCTCTTAAGAATCTATGGGGAATCTGCTTACCCTTGACCTTCCTAGTAGTAACTACCCCTGGACTCTTTTCACTAGAAGAAGAAGAACAACTTGCCTGACTGCTAGACCCTAAAGAACAAGAGGAAGAGGAAGCTGGTACATGAGGTGGTATAGAAGATGCCTCCTCATCAGAGGAGTAAAAGAAGTCTGCTAACGGACCCTGAATGAGCGGCCCATGGGTCGGGGCGCACTCATGAACAAGATAGGAGGTCTCTTCAACAGAGATGGAGGATTGAAATGTTTGGATTTTGGTATTTTTTTTATTTTCAAGGATGGTGAGGCAATGAGAGGGAGGAATAGAAGATGATGGAGTTAAAATGGAAAGATTCGAGAATTGTTGGATAGGAGATTGGTTGCATAACTGCCCGTGAAGGGGCATGATGGAGAGCTAAGAAAAATGCTCAATGAGCACATAAGGAACTGATAGAGTTTGTAGAAACCCAGAAGATAGGGAGATCGTGACCATGGGCGGTCTAGGAATGCTGACTAGAAATAATCTGGAATGTTTGAAAGCAATCAGTGATGGATGGACAGAATTGAGGGAAAAGAGGCCGGCCCACAGCCTGTCTATAGTGAAACCTTCTTCAAACGGCACATCCGGCTCTCCGATGTCGGTGTAGTTGCTCAACAACTGTCTCTTATCAGTGATAACCGTCGACTTTTCTAACATATCGTGGATAAGTGGCTGCCATTCTGGATCAGTCGGCATAAATAGATGACTCAGAGCAATAGTAATGTCATTCATATCAAAACATCTATACCATTCACATTCTGGGTCATCCATTTTTCTTCTTTTATCAGGCCTTAAAGATTCCAAGGCTTTATATGTGGCCAGCGGGGCTATATGGCGAGCAAACTAGTGTGCATGCACATCTTGATGATCCAACAATTTACACCCTCCTTCCTCAGGAACCTCGGTGCAGGGTCTCTTTGTAGCAGCAGAATTCCTCCCAATCTCAGCATCGGGAGGACCCTCCAATGGTCCGGCACCGGCTACCATAACAGCCCCACCTACAAGTGCCATAGGAATATGTAAAAATGTATGTCCCAAAATATAAAGACACATGTGCATAGCAAAGCTGGCGAAGGTAGGGGTTACCTGCAGCCGATATGGGCTTTACGGGCTTTAATACTATCTACTCCGACTTTACTCGAAGGGCATGTGCAGTTGCCTTTACAACATCATAAATGGCAAGAGGGGTCGCCGCCAACTCAAGGGCAGAAAGGTACTCCAGTGGACGGCACAGCCCACAGCATTGATCACATGGGCCCTCCACCCGACGAAGGTGCTGCCTCCGAGTGCTCCATCGGGTATTGGCTGGCACAGTTGAGATTTCCTCCTTATCCCACATGATGCCTACAAATCCTCCCACAAAGAATAGGCCTTTGAAGGGCCTGGGGCTGCTCTTGAGGTGGAAGAGGAAGGGGCTCTAGAAGCTGTTACTGGCCTTCTTTTTAAGGGCTTCAAAGCCTCATTATATTGGCTCCTGTCAACTGGGGCCGTCCAGCCCTTCTCTCGCCACGAGCGATTCCTGAAAAATGGGACCTGATAAAAGCTGGGTCAAGTAACAAAGGAGGCAGATCCTCCCTCCTCAAGCGCAACTCCTCGGCCGCTCAGATGGCATCGCGATGCTCCCGGAAGACATTGCTGGCTTTGAACCACCAGCGAGCATAGTGAATGTCAAAGTAGCCCCTGCACTCTTGCTCTGGGATTGGGTAGCCTTGTCTCGCCTCGCGGCAAAGAAAATCCTGCCAAGCTACTGCGACTAGATGCACATCCCTGTGCCTGTATAACCAAAGGGGAAAGGAAAACTCTCCGCCTGAAGGGATACCCTGATCATACCCGAAGTTCCTGGCGAACTGGAGCGGGTAGTAGGGCTCAAGTATCGCCGTGCTGGAGTGTCGATATACAAGTACACTGGACCGGATGTTGACGACCCACTCTGCCAAGTCTTGCGGAGAGAGTAAGGCATGGGTAGAAACCCTGCTAACTACAGTGTCGCCCTCTTGCCCAGCATCCGTCGAGGTAGTAGTGGGGTTCTTCTTCCTCAGGTTGCTTCTCTCTTCATACACACGATGGTGGGTGGAGTAACATCCTTCTTCCTTTTCTCTTTTTTTCTCTTCTTTTCTGTTCTGCCTCTCTATGTGTCTCATTCTGTTTCGTGGCGAGAAGGGGGTGCTTTTATCACCTGGAGGCAGGAAGGTTGAGGGTGGGTCAGCATTAAATGGGAGCTAACCCTGGTCTTGTCTCTGTGCGAGGGTAGCTTGTGTGCCTGCCTGAGGAGACGACTCCTTAGCTAGCCCTGGCCTATCCCCACTACGCGCCAAGGGCCGTAGGCAGTGGCCCCCATGTCTCTTCTGTCGATTGTACCAGGTGAAGAAAAAATTGAAGTGCACCGGTGGATGGGCTGACAGGCGTGCCACTGGAGAACCCTGAAGGTGTGCCACTGGGAGGGTAGCCCTGGGTGCACCGTTGAAGGCTTCGAGGCAGGTGTGCCACTGAAGTGCCTCGCAGGTGTGCCACTGGGAGGCTTGAAATAGTGTGCCACTGAAGGCCCCCCATGGGCGTGCCGCTGAAAGGCACGAGATGGTGTGCTGCTGAAGGGCCTAGATAGTGTGCCGTGGAAGGGCATTTTGGTGTGCCATTGAAGGGCCCAGATAGTGTGCTGTGGAAGGGCACAGCAAGTGTGCCGGGCACCAAAGGGTGTGCCGTTGGAAGCTAAAAAGGGTGTGCCGCTGAGACACTTGCAGGGGTGTGCCGCTGGGGCTTCAATGCGGGTGTGCCGCTGGGGGCTTGAGGAGGGTGTGCCGTTGGAGGCATTCACAAGGGTGTGCCACTAGAGGGCACCAAGGGTGTGCCGCTTAAGGGCCCAGGAGAGTGTGCCACTGGAGGGGCGTTCGAAGCGTGCCATTTGAAAGGGCATGTTGAGCGTGCTGGCCAGGGGCTCAGCAGGGCGTGCCGCTGGAAGGCCTTTGGGGCGTGCCGCTAGAGGCCGGTTTGGACCCGTTGCCAGCAATGGCTACAGTCCATTGATTTTCCTCAGGGACTTAGGGGTTGTGAGCTCCCTGGGGTTGGTTCTTCTTCACCATCGTACTTCCGAGGATGACTTCATGACAGTGTACATATTCGGGGGGTTGTCCTTTTTTGCTTTCCTGCAAGGGCAGTAACATTCTTCGGAGCCTGGGTGTCCCATTTCTCCGGGGCCTCTTCATGCAGTTCTATTGTTGGTGCGAGACTGGTGTGGAACGTATGGACGTGAAATTTTACGCGTCCACAAATGCCCCCCACCCACGGGTAGCGTGGGTGAAGGACGAGACAAGCGGTGCATGTGGGTGCACTCGCCCTCATAGGGTGTACCCTTTCTTCTTTTCTTCTCTCTCTCTTTTCTATTTTTTTCTCTCTCTTTTTCTTCTTCTTCTTCTTTTTTTCCCTCTCTTCTCTTTTTTTCCCTCTTCTTCTCTTTTCTTTTTTAACGATGACTCAGGACAACTGCCGGCAAGGATGCCGATGGTGAAGAGCTGTGGCTCGAGTGCCAATAACTGGGAAGCTGTCGACTTAGAAGTCGATGATTAAGAAACTATCAACTTAAGAGCCAATGGTTGAAAAGCTGTTGGCATGGGAGCCAATAATTGGATAGCTGTCGGCTTAGAAACTTATAATTGAATAGCTGTTGGCTTAGGAGCTGATGGTTTGAAAGTTGTCAGCTTAGAAACTAATAATTGAATAGCTGTCGGCTTAGGAGCCAATGGTTGGAAAGCTGTTGGCATGGGAGCCAATAATTGGATAGCTGTCGGCTCAGGGGCTGATAATTGGATAGCTGTTGGCGCAGAGGCCAATAATTGAGGTCCAGAAATCGGGCCACATGGGCCGGGACCTAGGAAGTAGGCTAGAAAAGCCGAAGGATGTTTGGAGGTGGGCTATAGAAGCCGAAGTTGGGGAAGTAGGCTGTAAAGCCAACAAATGTTGGAAAGCAGGCTATGACAGCCGAAGTTGTTGGAAGGCGAGCCACGAGGGCGGAGAGAAAGGTTTATTGATTCAAAAGAAATATTCATCATCCGAAGGGATGGAGAGGAGAGTTTGTTGATTCAAAAGAAGTGTTCATCGCCCGGAGGGACAGAAAGAAGGGTTTATTCCTTTAACGATATGGACGGAAGGTCCGAATCAAAAGGGAGGTTTGTTCGTCACCGAAAGGGACAGAGAGAATAATTTGTTGATTCGATGAACCCGAGTTGGTGATTCAGATCGAATGGGCTATTCGTGACCCGAAAGGACGGAGGGAAGGGTTTGTTAATGCCCTCAAGGGTATTCGTCACCCGAAGGGACGGAGGGATGACTTTGTTGATTCAAAAGAGGTATTCGTCACTGAAGGGAGAGAAGAGTTTGCTACTTCAAAAGGGGATGTTCGTTGCCCGAAGGGGACGGAGAGGGGAGTTTGTTGATTTAAGGGAAATGTTCATCGCCCGAGGGGACGGGGAGAAGAGCTTGTTCCTCAACGACCTGAACGGGAGGTCCAGATTAAATGGGCTATTCGTCACCCGAAGGGACAGAGAGAAGAGTTTGTTCATTCAATGACCTAGACAGGAGATCTAAATCCAGAGGCGTATTCATCACCCGAAGGGACAGAGAGAAGAATTTGTTGATTCAAAAGAGGTATTCGTCACCTGAAGGGACGAAAGGAAGAGTCTATTTTTTAATGATCCGGACAGAAGGTCCAAATCAAAAGGGATGTGTTCATCACCGAAAGGGGACGAAGAGAAGAGTTTGTTCAAATTATGACCTAGATGGAAGGTCTCGGTCAAAATGGGTCGCTCGTCGCCCGAAGGAATGGAGAGGAGAGTTTGTTCAAATAATGACCTAGATGGAATATCTCGGTCAAAATGTGTTGTTTGTCGCCTTGAGGGACGGAGAGAGGAGTTTGATCATGTAATGACCTAGACGGAAGGTCTCATTCAAAATGGGTTGTCCATCACTCGAAGGAATGGAGAGGAGAGTTTGTTGATTCGAGAGAAGTGTTTGGCGCCTGAAGGGACGGAGAGAAGAGTTTGCTGGTTAAAAAGGGATATTCATCATCCGGAGGGACGGGAAGAAGAGTTTGTTGATTCAAAAGGGATATTCGTCGCCCAAGGGGATGGGAGAGCAGAGTTTGTTCATTCAATAACCTAGACGGAAGGTCTCAGTCAAAAATGAGTTGTTCGTCGCCCGAAGGAACGGAGAGAAAGATTTGTTCATTCAATGATCTGAATAGTAGGTCCAGATCAAATGGTCTGTTCGTCACCCGAAGGGAGGGAGAGGTGGTTAAGTCGTTGACACGGGCTGGTGTCAGTGCAAGGAAAGGGGGTTGATTCATCGAGGGAGTTCTAGCCCTCGCCTCTCTTCCTTTTTATCCCTTCTTCGTCCAGTATGATGTCTGTCACTCCTCTGTGTTGAGGAATCCAATCATTTGCTCTCCTTTCATCCTTTATCCTGGCAAGCAAGGAAGATAAAGCTCGCGCTCCTCAAAGCTCGATGATCAAAATCGCTTCAGGATGCCAGTTTCTACGCCATGGATTTGTAAAGGTATCTTTTTATTTTGTGCAAAAAAATATGTTATCATTGTTATTACTCTGTTATTTCTGCATGCATTTATAAGTGCTGGTTCCTCGATATGAATGAGTGGCTTTAGGCTTTAGTTAGTTTGCTTAGTCAAATGAGTCACTTCTGCAGCATTCTTAGGTTGGTGATAGCTCCACACTGAGAGTCTAAATTCTTTCCCCGAACGTTGAGAGTGACCCTTGAGCATGGGTCTTTCACAGACTTCACGACAAGCCATAGCCGATCTCCTCCGATGCACACCATTGCTACTTTGGCCATACTCTGGGTATGTACAAAGGTCTTTTCTCTTCTCTGCTCGGCCAAGTGTAGGGGGCAAGAGATTGATGGATGAGATAACCAACCTAGGTGCTCCCCAATACAGTAGAGGTCTCAAATAGGGGCAGTCTTGGCCCTCAAAGTGAGTTTATTGCAATATCTGGCCAATAAGGGCTATCAAAAATTTAAAAAACAAAATAAAAATCAATTGTAAAATTATGAATCAAAGGCATGGCAAGAGTGGCGAAGCCCCGCGGGACGTCGTGAGCCCAATCGTATGCGTGCCTAAGGGTCCAAAAAAAAAATCAAAGACACAAAGCCCCAGTGCAACAGATCTACTCTTTGAGGGGTAGCGTGTTGGAAGGAATTCAAGTCCTAATATCTCTCACATTGCATAAAACTTATCTCCCAATTTTTTTCTATTTTTTCTTCCTCTTAAGCTGGATTGAATGCCGGGTATGGCCTTAGTAGGGGCACCGTTCTTTAGAGGTGGTTGGTTATGGTAACCCACTCTCAAAGGCACACCCTACTCAAGGAAAATCCTTAATGAGCGGGGAGGAATGACGATCCTTGGCCAGCAGTTTTAGCCCGTCCTTAGATGCTACAGATAGCAATGCTTTCAAAATAACGCAGGAAATTTCAATTTGCCTGAGGGCACTTAGCAGCGTATTCCCTTCCCGGGATCGCCCAAAAAAAAACAAACAACATGTCAATATACACCTGACGCGAGCCAGGAGCATGAAGATGGCCCCGCCAGGGGACTGACTATGAAAGAACAGGGGTAGGGCGTCCTCCAGCCTCCGCCAATGCACCAAACACCCCAATGTGGGGAGGAAAAAAGGAATCAACCGAATACACTCACTTGGGACGCTTGCATGCTACCTCCCTTTTGAGGCAAGACTTCTCATGAAAGGAAGCAAAGAATGGCCCATCTAGGTGGCTGAAGATAAAGAAGAAGATATTGGGGCCTCACAGCTATCCCCCCTTACTACTGCTTGGCCGACATGACTTGCCATAAAAAAAATAAACAAGCTAGCCGAAGTAAAAAGACGCTCCACGAGTAGCTTCCCAAACATACACCCTGCCTGGGGACATAGAAGCCATAAAGAATACACCTCGCCTGGGGACACAGAAGTAAAGAAGCAGAATCCACCCCGGCCTGGGGGCATAAGAAGCAACAGAGTTACGCACTGATCTAGGGGCACGTGAAAAAAAAAACACATCCTGCCTTGGGTGCACAAGAAGCAAAATACACCCCTCATGGGGGCACATGAAATAAAGCTACACCCCGCTCTGGGGGCATAAGAAGCAGAAGAATTCACCCCGGCCCGGGGGCACAAGAAGCAGAAGAACCCACCCCGCTCTGGGGGCACACAAAGAAAGAAGAATCAACCCCGCTCTGGGGGGGGCACAAAAAGAAAGAAGAATCCACCCCGCTCTGGGAGGGCACACAAAGAAAGAAACACATCCCACTCTGGGGGCACACGAAGAAAGAAACACAATCCTCCATGGGCGCAAGAACCAGAAGAATTCACCCCGATATTAGTGCATAAGAAGCAAGATGTACCCCGACCTGGGGGCATACAAAGAAAGAAGCTACACCCTGTGTGACGACCCAGATCCCGGATATCAGATAGACCCGATAGGACTATCGAATACATCTGATGCCACTTGGAACCTGCGAGGCCTCCCAAGAGCGGTAAAGCTCCTGAAGGGATAAAAGGATTATCGTGTAGTACATTGAAGCCACAGAGATGTAAAAATCACCTGAAATCACTGGAATAAATTCTAGACTCGACCCGCTAACGATCCACTAAATCATGGGTGCTACAAAGAGGCTCAGGAATCGGCCGAGCGACTGGCTCAAGCCTGTTATATGGTTGGGCTGAAGGATAAGCTTCTGGACGCGGAGCGCAAGGTGCAGGCCGAGCGCGATGAGTAGTAGAGGGCCGAGCGTGAGGAGCTCGAGGGCCGGATCAGGGAGGCCGATCGGAAGTGGGTGGAGGCTAAGGGTGCGTGAGCCGAAGCCTAGAAGAGACAGTCTGAGGTAGAGTGGGGGGTTGCCGAGCTTTCGAGGAAAGCAGAGCAGGCCGGGGCGGAGGCACTCGAGCGATATAAGTGCTCGAAGGATTATCAGGCGGCTCTCCAGAGGGCCACCTTCTCTTACTATGAACTGGGCTATCGTCGAGGCTTGCGGAAGGGGTTTTCCCAAGGCTTCCACCAAGCGACCTCTCTGGACCATGAGCAGGCAGACGTAGAGCTCAAATTTCCTTTCAGGCAACGCTATGACTCCGACGAGGATGTTACGGATTCTTCCTCCCCGACGTCGAGCGAAGGTGGAAGTCATGGTGCCTCGGTTTCATCTGAGCGACCGCCAACTCCGACAACCTCGGGAGGGCACGCAGTCGAGATAGTTCCCACACAGGTGGGGTCAGTGTCCGAACCGGTCGTCACCGAGGATGCTAGGGATGGGTCACCCAGAGCCGAGGATCTTTCGTCTGCTGAGCTCCGTGGTGGGCCCGTGGCCTGATGTATATTTTTTGCTCTTTCTCTCCTTTCTTTAATGTAGCCGTGTAAAAATTTCCCTTGTGTATGTGATGGTGGCAGTGGTAAATGCTGAATTGACTATTCCTTACCGCCTTTGGGGTAATTTGGCTGTCGTACTTATGTTTGTTGGAAAGGTGGCGATTTTCTCTGCGGATATCTTGCGTGTCGATTGGTCAGGCAATTGGCGTGGCGCTGGCGCCCATCCGTCTTCCTCTGCTTTAAATGACTTGCCACTTCACGTGTTTTCATCGAGGGAGTAGTGGTGGAAAATGAGGTAACCGCCTTGGGGGAAGGGTGTTTGCCTTTCGCGCTTCTTCGAGGGGAAAGTCATTTAAGGGTGGGGAAGGGGGAAACTCCCCCTGCATTAGATTAGAAAAATCTTCATTTAGTTGATTATTTGTGGCTCCATAAATAATATCATCTACATAAACTTGAA
This sequence comes from Amorphophallus titanum, assembly GCA_024336825.1. Classification (NCBI taxonomy): domain Eukaryota; kingdom Viridiplantae; phylum Streptophyta; class Magnoliopsida; order Alismatales; family Araceae; genus Amorphophallus; species Amorphophallus titanum. Next base: position 7,053,438 of record JANBPO010006887.1, on the reverse strand, counting down.
CAATGATCATGTCTTTATCTGAAGTTTTTGTAAACAATGTTTAATCAATATTACCTCTTTTGAAGCCATTATCAATCAAAAATGAACTTAATCTATCATCCCATGCTGTGGGGACCTATTTCGAACCATATAGAGCTTTATCTAATTTGTATATGTGGTCCAGAAGTTTGTCATCTTCAAAGTCCGGTGGTTGCTCCATGTACACATCCTCCTTTACAACTCCATTTAAGAAAGCACTTTTCACGTCCATTTGATATAGCCTGATATCCCTGAAACATGCAAAAGCAAGAAGAATTCTTACAGCTTCCAATCTAGCCACAGGAGTAAATGACTCATCAAAATGAACTCCGAATTCTTGGCAGTGGTCTTTGGCTACCAACCTGGCCTTATTCCTAATTATCACCCCCTCTTCACTAAGTTTGTTCCAAAAAATCCACTTAGTTCCAATGATAGGGTGATCATCAGGTCGGGGCACAAGGAACCACACATTATTCCTTTAGAATTGGTGTAGTTCTTCTTGCATGGTCAAAACCAAGGAGTTATCATTTAATGCTTCGTCTATAGATTTAGGCTCAATATGAGAAACTAAAGCAAGAATATCAAGATATTCAACTTCCCTTATTGAGGCTCTTGTCCTTACACCTTCATCAACGCTCCCAATGATGTTATCTTGAGGATGATCCTTGACAAAGGTCCATTGGCGTGGAAGCTCCTGCTGTGGCATCTCTTGACCTTGTTCATTTTGATCCTCTTGTTCTTGATTTACTCGTGCCTCACCTTCTTTGCTCATTTCAGTTTTGTCCTTATCTTCCCCACCTGTCACAAGAAAATGTTCTTTGTCATGAGACTTCCTTGGAGTAAATTCAGCCACAACTACATGAGGGCTTTCCTCTACCACAAGAGTTCTCAAGTTATAAACACGGTAAGCCCTAGAAGGTAATGAATATCCAAGGAAAATTCCATTATCACTTTTTGCATCCAACTTTTTAAGATTGTCTTTCCCATTGTTCAAGATGTAGCAAATAGAACCAAACAGGGTTCTATGGAACTAAGGTTTGACTGGGAGGCATCGCCAGGATGTGGCACGTGGGCTTGGGACACAAGCGACACGTGGAGAGAGGGGAGGTTCCATAGGTGCGAATGCGCAGATGATTGTGGGGAATCGTGTACTGGATGTCTTTCCCCACCGATCGCAAGCAGTCGATGTTAATTTACATCGGAGTGAATCCGAACACCTTCGTTCCATGCTGAAGAGGAGTATGTATGTATCTGAACTCATGGGTGGAGGGCCGGGAGCTTTCTGCAGCTATGGGCTCGTGTTCGATTGGGAGGTGTCTGCCGGGGTCAGGGACACTGGACACACAAACTGAGTGGTGCGGGAGAAGCTGGGACCCAAATATGGATGCAGAGACATACATTCAAGTGATAATGTATTTTATGAGAGCCGTGTGGGCTTTATAGGTGGGGCCATAGCGGCCGAATTGTAACTGGCGCAAGCCACAGGACAACCCCGACTCACAGAGTCGGTCCTCGGGTCAACACGTGATAAGGCAGATATCCGCGTGTTTTACAGAGGCTCTCCTAGAGGCAAGGGCCGCACCTGATTCACTGAGAGAGGGCTAGACCGGGTGACCAAAGAAGGTACTGGCTGGTGACTGGGTGAGGGCCGGGTGCGGCTCGGATTGAGTAGTCGGGCATGGCCCCCTGACGGTGGGAGGTGTGGCATCATGGCGTATGTGTGGCCATCATAGGCATATGCGGGCAGACCTAAGATGAGGGTGTGTTTGCCGTTGTCATAACGCCTTGTGTGTAGCGAGAGTGGATTCGTGTGACATGGCTAGACGCCACGTGAGGGGAGTATGAGTGACATACCCTTGACGTATGTAAGCCAATTCACAAGCCAACCGCACACACAAATCTCCTTACGTCTGTCTTGCTTGCTTGTGCTCTGGATTGGATTAGATCCAATTGCTCTGATCGCCCCACCCCTTGAGCTTCTAAGGGGCTTTTATAGGGGAAGGTGAAAGGTCAGGGAAGGGTTTAGGCGGACCAAGTTGAGGGATAAACTTGGTCTGGGTAAACCCTTAAGAAAACACATTTTTTTTGTTTCCGAGTGGGGGAGGGAGGGTTTAGGCGGACCAACCCAGGGGCTGGGTTCACCACCGGACTAGCACAACCATAGGAGCCCTCGCGCTCCACCACACTAGCTCATGCCTGACCCCGCACTGATCGGGGTACACAAAACCAACAAGTCCAGCATCACCTCAACCTCCTCAAAACTTCCAGGGCACAGCACATCCAACACACTCCTCATGTAGAGAACTATGTGATCCTCAATAGGAAGACCACGATTAGCACCTACTCGGGTCGATAGCTTCTCCAACTACAGGACACCGATCACTCCCTACAAGAAGCACCTTACACCTCATCCTCAGATGGGAACCTCGCCGCCAAGCACACTAGCCACACTCTTTCGTCGGCCCAGCACCTCCAATGATACACTCTTGAGCCGAATGCCACAACGCTCACCGGCCAACATCGGTTCCAAAACTAATGCTTCCCCGGACACCAACAACACCAAGGGCACCTTACGATCAATTGCCAGGGCTTCACCAACTGGGAACCACCACACACGCAAGCAGCTCTCCACGCCTACACACGTCCAACAATCCCTTCCACAGCTCCCTCTGAGCCAAGGGAACACTACATTCTAGACCGCGGCACCACCAGGATACACCCTACTCCAAACTTCCTCGAGTCTTGCCACAGACAATCACTCCATCCGTAAATGCTACAACTCTCAATCGATCTCAAACTTCACACCTGCCGATAAAATCAGCACAATAGTCCACGTCTCATCCAGGCGCTTAACAAATCCAGCGACTTCCTCGACTACATAACATGACATCCACACGGGATCTCCACGCTAATGCTAACTCTCTTCACTCTGTGGATCCACCTCTGGAACATCCATGCCGCCAAGGTCGGCCAACACTTGAGCTCATTCCTGAGCACCGAACACCAGTGCCAAACAACCGGCCCAAAAAGGCCACGACCTGCCTTAGCACCAGTCGCTAAGTGGCACCACCCTAAGCCACACGACACAATTCAAGGGAAAAACTGGCACAACACACTGACTCAACCGGCCATTCTCACCACCGAGCTTCCTGATCCTCCGAGCTACTAGCACTGCTCAACACTATACCACCACCCATGCACAACAACCAAGGCCAGTCTCACAGCCCGATACAACTCTTCCTCCCAAGAGCAACACTCCGCAACCGATCTAGAGAGTATAACGCGCAGGCTGAGGCGCATCGTACATTGGATGACGCCCCTTCGGTGATGCATCATAGTCTGTATGCCTGAGTTTTAATATGTGCACGGGTGAGTATAACGGCCCTAGGGAGGCGCATTATAGTCGCATAACACCCTCCACCCAGCCCGTTACACTCTACTACTTTGGTAATTGTAGAAATGCATGTTTATTTCCATCTTGTGCATGCTTCGCTACTTCTATATTATATCCTTGCTATTTGTGATTATTGGATCGCTCCTAGTATCCCAATGGAGTACTTGGACTTTCCATGTGATGGAACCACTAGACGTAGCCCTAGACTTCATCATTGCGACCCACCGGGGAGAGGTGGAGGGGCATACCTGTTAAACGGTTTAAGCTAGTACTGTGGGCCCTCGGTCTGACCGTAACTCTCTACGGGGAGGGAAATCTAGCTAGAGGCATGGCCCTAGGCACGGGTCGGTGTGTGTGCACGTGGTCAGAGGCTAGAGCTGACACTGACGAGTGTTACTCTAACTAGTTCTCGGTTGGTACAGTTCAGCTTGTCTTCTCACTGGGCAAGTTCAGACTCACGAGTCGCTTGAGACACAATGTAAGTCGTCAAGGGGCGCTTTTGGTCTCTCTCTTGTGGTGGAGTTCCCCGTCCTTCTCTTGTCACTGGAATGCTTGAGTTATTTTTATTTGAAGATATAGTTTTTACCGCTAGCTCTCATCGCTAGCTGCTGCCCTCATTGTTTATTTATTTTAGTTATATTATTTATATTGGCGTCTCATCTGCCGATTTACTTATTTAGTTAGACTTTTCGGCTCTAGTCTACAAGCATATTGAATAGTGCATCTACTTCTTTAATTGCTTAAATGCATGCTCTAATTACATTTTAATTGTTCTAGTTGCATGCTTAATTGCCTGCTTGCTTGTTTAGTTCGTGGTACTGAGTCTGGCTATGACTCACCTTTCCTTCTTGTAGGAGAGCCGTCTCAGCCGTCGACCAGTGGTTCGCGAGCTTTTGGAGGCCGCGTCTAGATTGCCAGCAGTCTGTCGGTCTTTCTTTTCTATCTTCTGCCTGGGTATGCCCCGTGTAGTTGTAGATTGTCTTTTCTTCTTTCTGTGGGACAATCAGAGCTCCCTACATACTGCAAGTATGACGGGAACAGCAACCCTTATGTTCATGTGAGGGATTTCATGTACGACTCGGCACAATTCCAATATGAGGATCGCCTCATGGCATATTTATTCTACCGATCACTAGATGGAGTTGCATTGGAATGATTCTATGCTTTACCACTAGAAGATGCTGAGAGCTTCAAGGTTGTTACATAGAAATTTATCCATAGATTTCAGGACCGGGTCGGCCAATAATATTCATTCACAGATTTGGTTGCCGAGAAAATGAAACTTGATGAGGATTTCACTACATATGCTGATAGATGGAGGCAGATGGCTACCCGTGTGCCCGGTCATATTTCGGAGGAGGAGAAGGTCAAGTTGCTCATCTCCAATGCTACACCTACCTTCTGCAACATATTGGCCATGAACGATATTGCCAACATGCACCAGTTATACAGCCGGACGAGATTTATTCAAACCCAATTCAAGGACTCTCCCATCCATTCTCTCTTTGAGGCCCAAAAGTCCAAATACAATAGAAAATCTCAGGGGCCCGTCACTGAAGGAGTCCAGACCAACAAGCAAGTGCAAGACGTTGCTTTCCCATTCCCCAACCAGTCCGCTCCACTCCGCTTTTCGAAACCCTACGCAACCCTCAACCCCCTATTCCACCAAATACCCAACCAGTCTTTCCTGCTCCACAAAATACCCAGCCCGTTTTCCCCATTCCACCAAATGCCCAGCCTGCCTTCCCTGCTCTACAAATCTCCTTTCCCGCTCCTCAACAACCCCAACAACCCCCACAATACCACAACGTTCCTCCACCCAACAGCTATACAACCAAATGCCTAGCTTCGAAGAGGGCGCAGTATCCTCCTCTACCCGAGTCTCTCCTGGACATTTTCTCAGCTCTTATGTCCGTTGGTGCAATTCAACTTCCTCCAGAATGGCCTAACTAGAACCCGATCGTTGATCAGTCCAAGTATTATATGTTCCACAGGCTACCCGAGCATACTATTGAAGGTTGTTTTCAGTTCAGAGATCTGGTATATGACCTGCATGAAGGGCAGCGTATTGATTGGGCCGAGATGCATAAGGCCATTATGGAAATTAAAGAGCAAAGAAGGCAAGAGTCGGGCGAGAAGTTGATGACTCAGAGAGACGGGCTGTCGACCTCCAACGGAATCACAACGTCTGTGCCGTATACCAACTGGAAGGGGGTCTCACCGGTGGCGATTCTTGGAGTGGTTTGGTGTAACCACAGTACGCTTGGCAATTCCTTGAGCCAAGTGCCCTTGGCTTTACCGAGCCTAGCCTTAATGCCTTTCAAAATAGTTTTGTTGGCATTTTCGACCAGTCTGTTAGCCTGGGGGTGGGATACTGAAGTAAAGTGGTTGCGGATATGTAGGTTGGCATATTTGTTCTTAAAGTAATGAGAATCAAATTGCCAACCATTATCGCTCACAATCACTCGGGGGATACCAAAACGACAAATGATTGACTTCCAAATGAAACTCCATACGATCGACTCAGTGATCCTGGCGGTGGCTTCGGATTCGATCCACTTGGTAAAATAGTCGATGGCGATGATGACGAATTTATTCTGGGCCTGAGCCATATGAAATGGCCCCAGGATGTCGATCCCCCACCGGGCGAAGGGATGTGGCTCGGTCAGGGTGACGAGCTCCGAGACAGGCTGATGGACCAGGTGATCGAAATGCTGGCATCGATCACACTTTTGAACATAGGCCAAGTAGTCGCGCTGGAGAGTGGGCCACCAGTAACCCTGCTGCAGTAGGATCCAGGAGAGCGATCTTCCTCCTTGATGCGCGCCGCAGATACCTTCGTGGACTTCTTGAATTGCTCGACAGGCTTCATCGGTATCGAGACATTTGAGGAGGGGATAGGAGAAAGACCTTCGGTACAAGGCTCCATCCAAGATGACGAAACATCGAGCTTGATACTTCAATTTTCGAGCTTCTCGAGGGTCGGGGGGCTCCTGAGAGTCTCAGAGCCAGGATATATAGGCGGTCCGCCAGTCACTTGGTGATGCCCGATCAATGGTTATAAGCTCTGCCTCTATGCTTGGTTACTCCACCTCTTCGAGTAAGACCGATCGAGAACCTTCTGGGCCAACAGAGGAGGCCAGTCGAGAGAGGACGTCTGCCTGGGAGTTCTCCTCCCGAGCTATCCAGACGACCTGAAAACTCTTGAATAGTGGGGCTTTTCCTCTTACTAGTTGAAGGTATTTGATCATCAATGCTTCCTGAGCTTCATAGTCACCATTGACCTGGCTGGCGACCAGCTGGGAGTCAGTATGGATCCTGACTCACTCGGCCCCTAATCGTCGTGCCATCCTGCCTCCCGAGATGAGATCCTTGTACTCGGAGACATTGTTAGATGCCTAGAAGTTGAACTTTAAGGCGTACTGCAGCTCTGCTCCTTCGGGAGACCTGAGGAGGACACTGGCGCCGCTGCCAGCCGAGTTGGAGGAACCGTCAACAAAAAGGTACCAGGTGGGCCCGGGCATCGGCGGTAGGGCCTCTTTGGTTGGAATGGTGCTCTCCGCAATGAAGTCTGCGAGTGCTTGTCCCTTGATGGCCGAACAGGGGGGATAAGAGATATCGTAAGCCTCGAGCATTATGACCCACTTGACGAGGTGACCCGTAGCTTCAGGGTGAGCGAGGATCTTCTTTAGGGGCTTGTTGGTCAGCATGACGATGGGGTGCCCTTGGAAGTAAGGCCGGAGGCGCTTGGCCGATGTCACCAATGCTAGCACAAGTTTCTCGGTTGCGGGGTACCTTCTTTCGGCCTTGTTGAGCACCTTGCTAGTGTAGTATACCGGCCTCTGCACTCCTGCGTCATCTCGGACCAGGACCGAGCTCACTGTTGAAGGAGTTAATGAGAGGTAAAGGTACAATGTTTTGCCCAGGATTATTTTCGACAGCACCGGGGGTGAAGCCAGAAACTCCTTTAGCTCTGCAAAAGCCTTCTGACATTCCTCGTCCCAGGCAAATGTAGCGGATGCCAATTTTGGCCCCCTCAATAATTTGAAGAAGGGTAGGCATCGTTCGGCCACTCGGGACAAGAAACGGTTGAGAGCAGCGATGCGCCCTGTCAGGCGCTGGACATCCTTGACGCATGCGGGTGGCTGCATGTTCAGGATAGCCTGAACCTTATTGGGGTTGGCCTCGATCCCGCATTGAGTCACCAGAAAACCCATGAATTTCTCGGATCGAACTCCAAAGGCGCATTTTGCTGGATTGAGCTTCATGTTGTACCTTAGGAGGGTGTCAAAGGTCTCAGCTAGGTCGGCGAAGTGGTCCTCGGCCTTAGGTGTCTTGACGAGCATGTCGTCGATGTAGGCCTCCACGTTCTGACTGATTTGTCCTTCGAATATGCTGTTGATCAGCCTCTGATATGTTGCTCCTACTTTCATCAGTCCGAAAGACATTCAGGTGTAGCAGTATACACCGAAGTCGGTGATGAAGGCTGTCTGCTTGATGTCTTTAGGATCCATTTGGATCTGATGATAGCCGGAGTAAGCATCTAGAAAGCTGAGCAGTTTGTTACCAGAGATCGAGTCGACTAGTTGGTCGATGCTCGGCAGTGTGTAATAGTCTTTCTGAGTGGCCTTGTTGAGGTCAGTGAAGTCCACGCACATCCGCCATTTGCCAGAAGCTTTTGGTACCAAGACAACATTGGCGAGTCACGTCGGGTAAAGGACTGGTCAGAATAGGCCGATTTTCTTTCCCTTAATAATCTGCTCCTTGATGATCGTCTGCTTCTCTAGGACGTGCTTTCTTCTGCGTTGTTGGACGGGCTTCATCGACGGGTCAAGGTTGAGCTTGTGCACCACCATCTCCCCTGGGATCCCAGGAAGATGCTCATCAGACCATGCGAAGACTTAGATGTACTCCGATAGAAAATCTTTATATTACTCTCGTACATTAGGTGGTAAATCAACTATAATTTTGACATTGAGAGTCAGGTTGCATTTGAGGAAGACGGATAGTAATTTGCCACTAGGCCCTGATGCTGTCAGTTCATCCTCGGCTCCCCCGACCTCTGTCTTTTTCCCTTCTGGCTTTATGCCATCAACCGAGATTACATAGCACCTTCTAGCTATTCACTGGTTACCCTGGACTTCCCCGATGCCGTATTTAGTGGAAAACTTTAGTTTTTGGTGATAGGTGGAGGGCACGGCCTTTGTTCGGCTAAGGATACCTCGGTCGAAGATGGTATTATAGGCCGACATCCCCTTCATCACTATGAAGTTAACCATAATCATGACGGTCTTAGGAGGGGTACCGAGAGTGACTGACAGGCTTAGGGCTCCCTCGGGATAGGTTGCCTGGGCATTGAACCCGCAGAGGGGGGTTCAAATCGGGTGGAGCATGGATGGGTTTTCACCCATCTTAAGAAAACACTCGTACGAGAGTACATCTGGGGCACTACCATTGTCTTCGTGTATTTTCAATTAGTGCCACCCGTAGGTGACGCCAATTCTTTAAATGTATGTCCGGAACCATTGACGCTCATTCTTCTCGATTATGTGCATCCGTTTTGGCGGTCGCTCATTCCTAATGAGCGTCCGGGCCCCCAGACGTGATTTCCCTTTCTATTTTTTATTTCCCAAATCTGTCTAAAATTCAGATTAATTCTGAATGGGCGTCTGTGCACTCAGACGCGAATTCTTATCAAATTAACATCCAAGGTGGTGGGCGCCTATTCAATGGGCGACCATGGGGTCTGACGCCATTTCTTTGTAGTTTTCCAAACTCACTTGTGGCTCCTTCTTTCTCCATTTTGAAGTCCTCTTCAATTGGGGAAAGGTTCCCTGTGACTTTCCAGGACTGGGAGGACTCCTTCCGATGTTTATCTCATTCCATAAATTGATCTTCCTATTTGCTCTTGGATTTATCTCCCTATAAATAAGCCCCATCGCTTCTCTGTTCAAGGAGAGGATTTTATGAATTGATGGAGAGGTACTGTCGGACTGGGGACTCAAGGAGGAAGTACTCACTATGCATAAAACTTCATCCCCTCGGACGCTTCCTCCCGATCATCAGCAGAGAATCATCTTAGACTCTTCCAACTCTTCTCATTCTTCTTTCATTGCATATGTTCAGTACTGCATGCACGCATCATATTCTCCTCTGTTTCCTCTCTTCTCAACCACGTTGAGCCTCCATTCGTGCAACGCTTGCACAGTTTATCCCTTATTTATTTGATCATTCATCATATCCTCCTACCCTTTGCATAGGGGTTTAAGGGCCAACACCCAACAGGTGTGTTCTATCTCATGTTTTCACATTATACATATTTCATTTGGATTTGATGCTACACATCTTGGTTGCTAATCCATACTCTTTTGTTGGTGTTGTTTATTCTTTTGCAAGGGTAATTTCAAGGAAGACTCTCTCCATCGGCTGACCGATAGGAAGAGAAGGTACACTCACATCTCCGCACTTTTAAAGGTATTTATCTGTGATCCCTCCTTTGTTATTGTTTATATTCATCGAGCCCCGCGGTCTCTGGCGATCGCACATTCCACTAGCATCTTATGCATGCTCCCTCTCTTCTTCCCCCATTCTTAGCATTATTCTTTTTATTTTAATCGAAGTGGATTTCTTAGGATCTATAGGGGGTAGGGCCGGAGGAGAGCGAGAAGGACTTGAGGAGCCCATTATCGTCTCACCCACCAGGACATTTTCTCAACCGAGAATAACTCGGAGAAGCCTAGTGATGTCTTCTTGGGAGAAAGGAAGAGACTCCAGCTATTGCCAGAGTAGCCATTGTACGATCGAAATGGCAGGGGCTGGCTAGCTGGCTGGTGGTGTCGGGGAGTCAGGAGAGGCCGAGGTGGCATGAGGATGGATGACGTTGATCGAGAAGTTGCTCGACCCCATCTCTTGACTGGCGTCTTGTTCCCTGCGCCTTCACAACCGCTAGAGGGCTTCTCAATTATCAGTCTAAAACTCGAGCCATTCTAGAGTATACTGGTAAGGCACCTCATGCCCATTTTCTTGAGGAGGTTCTAGCTATTCTGGTGCATCTTTGGCGATGCTCAAGGTTTATTCGACAGCTCGTCGAAGTCTCACAAGTACCATAGAGTTTCCATCAGCATCAATCTGTTCCCACTGGATCTGTTCCCGGATTAGGTACTGAACTTCCTCGCAGGACTTGATCGCGTGGCAGATTCTGGCGTGGAAAGGGTAGTACTGGGGGTGACTAAAGTCTTAGTGAGTGTAATCGGCCGGCGGGTCACGGGGTAGGATTTGCCCCCTCTCGATGAGGACATCGAAGAGTCATCGGGTCCTCTCCTTGGGAAAGGAAAGAGGTATGCGATCATGCCAAGACCTCCACCCCTGATACCAGAGTGAATGCTCACCCTGGCTGGTACTGGGCTCCTCTAGTTTGATGTCAGAGAGAGAGAATGCAGCCATCATGTGGATCACGTTAGCTGAGTGGTGAACCATACATGTTGCCTTAACCGACTTGAACCACGTATGTGGCTGCGAGGGATCAACGAGACCACTCTTCATTTGGATGAGACCGTCTTGGATCAGCTTCTGCGCCTAAGTCTTGAAGACATAACAATCCTCAATTGGGTGGCCCAGCATGTGATGATATGGGCAATAGCTCGGATCATCGATTTTCTGGGCCTCGTCCGGCTTGCAGACTTCTGGCAACTCGACGATCTTCTGGGCCATGCAGAGGTTGAAGACCATCTTCATATGTTCCTTCTTGAAGGAGAAGGGTGTCTTCATACGCTTTAAGAAGGAGGGAGCAGCCGGCTTATCTGCTGGCTTCTTATCGGGGCCGCTCGTCCTAACCTCTTTGCTGGCTTTGGCGGCGGGGGTGAATTCAATGATGTTCACCTCCTTTCCGAGCTGGCGTTCTCACATTTGTTTACCCTTTGCTGAAGCGTAGCTCGGGTTATCGGTGAAGAACATCTCTATTTCAGCCACAGTCAATTTGAGCTGGTCGAAGCCTTTGATGTTAGTGCCGAGGAGCTTTTTGCTGACCTCAGTCGCCAAGCCTCGGCGACATATGGTAATGGCATCCTCTTGGACTGGTGGGTTGACACACCTCATGCTGAGGTCTTGCCATTTCTTGATAAAGTCAAGGGCGCTCTCACCCTTCTTTTGTCGAAGAGAGTAGAGCTCGACTAGGGAGATCTTTCGCTCGACCGTTTGGAAACGATCAAGGAACTCCTTCTGGAGATCCGCCTAGTCGATGACTGAGTTGGGCTTCAGGCGGGAATACCACTGGAAGGCCATTCCCGTGAGTGAGGTGGCAAAGTAGCAAAGGAGGTACGGCTCATCCAACGCTAGCTCGCCCATGGCGGTAATATAACAGGCCAAATGCTCATGAGGAGACCCCTGCCCATTGAACTTCTACAGCTTCGACGGCTTGGCGTACTCCAGAGGAAGCTTCCTCAACTGGTGATGCAGCGGGTAGGGGATGCTGTAGAGATCTATAGTTGTGACCCCTGCCCCATCCTGGGCAAGCTTTATCTTGACGATCTGCTCCATCATCTGGCACTGTGCCATAAGATTCTCTGGCACTAGCGTATTGGATGGCCGTGGTTGAGCTTTAGCCAGGGGTGTGCCAAGCCCGGTTGCTATGGGGGTTCAAGCAGCTGCCGCAGAGGCGTTGGCACCATTGTGCCTAGCTGGTAGAGGTGGTGCTTCAGCTTGAGGCCTAGAAGGTGGCTGAGGCTGAAGGTCTCATTCCTGAAGAAGATCTTGTAGGAGGGCCTTCAAGTGCTGGTTCTCCTTCAAGAAGGTCTTGAGGGTCACCTCTTGAACCTCATTTGCTGGAGGATCATTGTTGATCGATTCCGCATTGACAGGAGCGGAACGATCCTCGACCAGAGCTTCTTCCACTCGTTTCGATGTCTGAGGTCTGGCGAAAGTGTCGGCCTGTCGGGGTCGGAGGCTAAGTCTGATGACGAGGCCTCCTGAGCTGGGCTATAGGTTGGTTCAAATCGTCAGACTGAGTCTCACGTTGGTGTCCGGTGGCGTAACACGCGAACACCCTGATTGCGTCACTAAGGAACTAGACCATCCGCTTTCTCTGGGAATGCTTCTTAGGACGGACGGGAGCCCCCAGTCTGTCAAAGATCGAGGTGCATTGTAGAGGAGCCTCCATCATGGTGTCGACCTGAGGGGAGCTTGGGGCTGGGTGCTGGTGAGGCCCAGAATGAGCCCATCTTTGCCTCCGCCTACCCAGGCGAGAGACATTGGATGGCAAGGCACCATCAGACGGCGCTGTGGTAGAGTCTGCCACGTCTTGTGTGACGCTACGTCTGAGCGCTCGAAGGGGGTTTTCGAGACGCGCCCTTCGAACAGCTTGAGCTTCTTCCGAGGTGACCCAGATTCTTCTCAAGTTGGGTTGCTGGTCTCCCTTGTCGTTGTTTCTACGATGAGACTTGGGAGCATGCGTATCGAGCTGGTGTAGGTGCCTCCGGACTACTGTTGGGGAACCTGTTGCTCTGAGTTTCACTTTATCCTCTCACATTTGCCGCAGGAGGCTGAAGCGGTTAGAGGCGGGGACCGTGGGGACAATCCGCTCTAGGGGTATGATTGGTTCACCCCCATTGAGGCAAATCCGTGGGTCACTAACAAGGATGGTCTTGCCAGAGTTAAAGGTTGCAGCGATGAGTTGCCTGCCTTTACGGCCATGACAACACTTCTTTTGGGGAGTCGAGGAAGACCCTGCTCCAAGGTGATAGGCCGAGAAGACCCGATCTACAGCTACTGGCAGCACAAGACCGTCGGCTGAGAATACTGGGATCGGCCCCCAGGGCATGATGTCCGTGTTGGGAGCCAGTGGCCGAGCAACTCAAGTGTAGGCTCTCGCCCGTGCAGATAGAAGTGTTGCCGATGCTCGAGGTGACGCTCTTGCACTGGAAATCGACATTACCGGAGGTGCTAGGTTGTCGGCAGCCCAAGGCTGTGAGCCTGTATTGAGTGCTAGCGAGACTGGAGAGTGGGATAGAGGACCCATGGCCAACATTGAAGTTGCTGCATCCCATAAAGGAAGACTTGTACTGGGAGTCAACGTTACTTAGTGGTAGGGGACGGAATCCTGTAGTGGGGCTGAGAGGCCCGGGGCCCGATGCGGAGCATCCACACCGGGGACCAACCTTGAAAAATCTCAGGGTTGTGTGCCAGATCTGGGTGCTGGGGAGCCTCAAACCCATAGTTGGGGACCCGGGCTGGATGACGGCTCTTCAGGGGTTTAGGCAGAGAGACCCGAACGGAGTACTGGGGAGCGCTGCCCCCGGGTGAGAAAACCCGTGTGGGGAGCTGGCTCGGTTGGGACTCGAAGCTGGACACCGGAGTAGAATGCTAGGAAGCTGGACACTGGGGGGTAGAAACCCGTGTCAGATGCCAGTTTGACTGGGGCTCGGGGACGAAGGCCTAAGCAAAACGCTGCAGTGGCAGCCGAAGCTTGGGGCATGGGGCCTGAACCAAAGGTCGACAGAGACTAGGCCCGGGGGCTGATGCTTGCCTAGGTAGGAACAAATCTAGGACCCCTACGGGGGACAGTGATGGAAGGCTCGAGCCTAACGCTCGAGTGAGTCGCTGATGCTGGAAGCGGCTGCTGCGCGTCCACCACGCTGGCAGGCACGGATGCTGGGGGTAGCTGCGGAGTAGCCATGGGGACGACACCCAGGAAGTTGGGTGATCCAACGGCTGGGGCGAAGCTGCCGAAGGCGATCGGCACCATCAGGTAGCCCACCCGCGGATGGGTGGCGATGACGATGGGACCATAGGTGACGGCTGCCATGGTTGCTGGAGTGCTGGATGCTGTAGAGGCGACAGTCGTTGACGGCCGCCAGGTGTGGTCCGACAGTCAGAACACGAACTGGAAGCTACTGAAAAGTGCGAGCGAGTGCCCTCCTCTGCTTCTTCTGCAAGGACAGGAAAACGAGCACCAGGACTTCAGGGCTGGCACAGGCTTCTCTTCAGTAAAAAGAAAGAAGGTGGGAGATGTCCCACCAGACGTGCCATCCTTTTTGTCATGTCTGGGAGTGGATCCGCAGGGAATGTGGACCATCGGTGACCCAGATGCAGGGTATTCGGTGACCAGACTGAGGGACGAGATAAGGCAATGGGTGAGACACAGGAGTTTGACGTATCTCAGGGATCCCCTCCCATTGCCATATCCTTCTCAGGGTGGTACCGGGCACTCACTTTTTACGAAGAGCCGAGGGGGACTCAAATGGCACCGGAGGTTTTCAGGATTTGGGGAAACAAGGTTGGGATGCGGGCGTGCCAGTCGATTTCTCGACAATCACCTATGGAACCAAGGTTTGACTAGGAAGCGTCACCAGGACGCGACACGTGAGCTCGAGAAATGGGCAACACATAGAGAGAGAGAGGAGGTTCCATATAAAGGCAACAAACACCCAATACGGCAGACAGGGGCTATAACGCACCAGACCAGGGGCGTTAAAGGCGCCTGAACTCAGAAATCCACAGAAAACTCACAGTTTCATGCATGATGTAACGCACTTACACCGGGGCGTTAAATAACTATAACGGACCTAGGGGAGACCGCTACAAGGGGAAATAACGCACCTATACAGGCGCGCCAAATGGTCATAACGCACCGGGGCGGGCGCGGTAAATGGACTGGGTTTCGAGATTCCAGAGTTCGGAACTGAACCCCCTCCCGATCGACCGAAATCGACGGGGGACGCAGGGAAGAATGTTTCTAAACTACCCTACCAAGCCATATCAACATTTAATACCTAATCGTGGCACTAGAATTAAAAAATGATGCCCATGGAGACAATTTCAAGCATTATGGACTAAAAATAGACTAAACAAGAACATGCACAAAAAATGAGGAAAAGGGCATCGGATCACGGCGCATGTGGTACCGGTGATGTCCTAACGAGATAAGGAGTCCATCCCCCCACCTGGATTACGACGAAACCGACGATTCGAGGCCGATCCAGCGAGAGAGCGACGCGACACCTCCCAGCCCGACTCGACTCCACGCTCCGCGGATCGAGGAAAGATAGGCGTCAATGCGATCCTCGCGACGTGACCAATCCAACGGTACCTCCCTCGCTTCGATCAGCGCCATCTGGACCAGAAATCGAGAGAGGAACGTAATTCGAGAAATTAGCCCAAAATTTCACAATATGAAATTTTACACAAAAAATGATAAAAACGGTGACAGGTGGCGACGCATGTGGCGTCAACCGGTTCTCGGCGAGACGAGGAGTCCGTTCCCCTACCTCTTGCACGGCGAAGACTGCGAATCGGTGCAAATCGGGCGACGGGGGGCCACGTCGTCCTTCCACTCGCACGCGTCTCCACGCTCCATGACCCGAGAGATGAAGGTTACCGGCGCGATCCTCGCGTCGAGCCTGTCCCGTTGGTACCTCCCACGCGTTGACCCGAGACCGAATGGGCTGCGAACCGAGTGAAAAGGGGAGGGAGAACGTGCGAGGGAGAGAGAGAGCATCGAGATGAAGAGAGAGAGAGAGATGAGAGAAAAGTGAGAGGAGAGAGAGGGGTCATGCAAGACATACACAAACTCACCGTCGTGTACGCTACACTGAACCCGTAACCTCGAGTGAAGCCACGCACTGGATACTCGGACAAGTCACGTAAAACACAAGTCATCATGTCAAGTGACATAAGCACCTCCTCACCAGAAGAACAGCCAGATGCGTCCACTGACATCTTACTCTGTGCCTCAAGTGTCTCCCACTCATCTCGAATGCGGTAACTGAGACACGTACCAAGTACAAGGAACAACAGTAACAAGTGACTAGTCAGGGTCATGCCCGTCGGCGCTCGTCCAACGTCCCTAACCACATGTGCACACACAAGCCCAATGTCTTGAGCCAGGCCTCGAGCTAGTTCCCCCCCCCCCCCAGCGGACACTACTGCAAAGCAAGGGGGCCCACGGAAATTAGCCTAAAAATCGTCAACCGGGAACTGCCCCGCCACCACTCCCAGGTGGGCCGACACACAGAAGTGTCGTCAGGCTACGACTAGTGAAGGTTCACTAGACACAAAGACTCTAAAGTAGTGAACACCGAAGTACAGACAGGGTAAGCACACACCTGCCGCACGTACCACGGAGCATAATGCAGTATACAACTCCTCCCAGACTCAGAACAGTCAACTAGACCTGCTGACAACGATCCTTGAGTCACAAGACTCAGGTTCAGATCGTCGCACAAAGCGGTAACAAGCTGCCAATCAGCCTAGTCCCTAAGCCAAAAGCACGATAAAACACATTATGGAAGACGGCACGGAGTAGCCGGATCCATAACAATAATAATGATAACAATGAGTCCTCGACCTCTGAGCCGTACAATGGACTCACAAATCCGCATAACACGAAACGTGGAGCAGGAGGGATTACCGAAAGCCCTCAAACCACATGGCACACAAATCGAGGTATAACAACACCTCCAAGTGTCCAAAATCATGTCTCGATCCTCACAGGATAGGCGAGACACTCGCGAGGTCACGTGTCAACCACTAGGTCACAACCGGGTTGACTGGAAATCATAATGATCCTCGAATAATACAAAACACTACTCACGATAATGGCCCTCTCAGACACCCTATACATGGTCACAGCCCTCATAGGACGTCCAAGACATCCACGGAACAATGGGCTAACCAAGGAGTCCTGTTTCGACTGTGCGCGGGCTCTTCTTCGACCTAGGGTGAAGCCATGCCAAATCGTCATCTCTCATCTTCGACCCCAGGCTATTGAGGGAAGTATAAGCTTCATTTTGGTTCTTTATTTGCTGCATTTCATCATCGTTTGTCCTCCTTTCTTTGCCCTCACTTTTTTGATTTCGTCACAGTTTCTGAGTTTTCTGCACATATTCTGAACCTGTGGGATGGGACACTCTTCGTCAGTTCGGGGTAGAACCATGCTGTGTCGTCTACCTTCTCCTTCAACCCCAACCTGAAGAGGAAAGTATTATCTTTGTTTTCCACTGCTCTGGGCTTATTTTTCTCATTTCTATGCTTAGTTCTCCTGTCCTACTTTTTACAAATCATCACAGCCTTTACACAGTTTCTACACAGTTCTGCATGCATGATTGCACGTTTTACGTCACTTCTCTCCACAGCCCTACGACGTGTTAAGTCCTCATCTTTGTTTTACACTCATCACAATACACCCACCTACTATTTACACCCGTTTATAGGGGTTTAAAACCCTCCCCAGTCTGTTCTCCCCCTTTCTTTCATGCCATTTTATCACTTCAGGACATATGCTACACTTTCATATTCTAATGGGTTTTATCTCTTTTTGTGGCTTTGTTTTACAGGAGAGTACATTTGGACGTGAGACCCTTACTTTCTAGCTGGCTAGAAGGCGAGGAGGTCCACTCACGATCGGATCCCCGCATCCCTTTCAAAGCATGATCACGTTGCAGTGGTTCATCTTTGGGCCGCGTCTTCTTCCTCATTTTCCGTAAGTTTTTGCTCATTATAGCATCCTTTCCTATTGCTAATCCTTGGGTGGCGATCACGGTTCACTCAGTTATTTTTCATCCCCCCTTTCCCTTACCCATGCCTTCATGTGTATATGTTCATAATTTGGGGGCGGGGATAGATTAAAATATCTACACCTAGTCCTAGGAGGATCATGTAAATTTCCTATAATGTTATGTGTAGGATGATCTTTTAGAAATATGATATTCTTTGAGGACTCACCTTATTCAGTCGACTAATGAACTGGTTCTGTCGACCTACCTTGCTCAGTGTCATTCTGTGCTGCTGGTTCATGTGATTCTTCATTTAGAGTAGTTATCTGGGTAAATAACTAGAATAACATGGGAACTCCCAATGTTGAACAGGTGGAGAGTTGACGATCTAAGACACACTGAACAACCAAGATAACTATAGAGCTGACTTCTAACCCACTCAGCAGAAGTCAAAAGGCTGATGTGCACAAGACCTGCTAGCTGAATAGGAAGAACAAGTTGATCGGCCTAAGCATTCATCTAGCGAAAATAAGTAGATGATCAAACCATAGGGCACAAGGAACTTTTAGGTGGTTCGGTCCTCCAGACCTATGTCCACCCCACACTCAACCTGAGTGTGGCTTCACTACTGCGCAACACAGTTTGCGTCTGCTGGGCATCACAGCTTGCCTACAAACTGTTGAGCAACACTGCTTGTTGTCCAGAGGATACCACACCCCTGCTCGCTGGGGATTACAGCTTGACCCGTCCAGAGGAATCCTCCTCTACCCGCTGGGGATTATAGCTTGACCCGTCCAGAGGAATCCTCCTCTGCCCGCTGAGCCTCACAGCTTGCTCTGCTAATAAATAGCTTGATGAAAGGATGAAAAGAAAAATAGGAATGGGAAAAACACAACAATCGAAAAGCTACAAATGATAAAGCACAAATATGACTCTTGATGAGCTGACTGGTCTGGATTTGATCCACGGTCCAGTATAGGCTGAGCTTCTCTTCAGTCACTCTCTCTTTCTTTGATTTCCCTCTTCTCCTATTCCTTCTTCTTCTTCTTCTTTAGCTCTCTACTGCTCTCTCTTTCTTTTTCTCTGTTGAACACCCCTTTTTCTTTTTCTCTACTTTGCACTTCTTCTTCTTCTTCTGGATCTCAGATGTCTTCTCTTCACTCTCTACCTTCTGGGGATCTTCAACCAGATTCTTCTATCGAATTGTAGAAGGGATGTCCTTTTATATACAATCTTCACTCTGAGGATGCCCTAGGCGTGTGGAGAGCTTGTGCCCCCTTCTCTATGAAATCCATGTGTCACCTTTCAGGGCTCTGGAATCATGTGCCAGCCTTATCCTCATCAATTGAAGACCTACCATAGAACAGAAACATTAGTTCAATTAACAATAGACTAAAAAAGAAAAAGATGCACGGGGTATGCACAAAGTATGTTAAGTACCAGTAAGAAATGTATTAGGGTTAGTTTCCTAATTAAAGAAAATAAATAGGAGAAAAATAGAGTTTGAATTATAATAAAAATTAATTTTGGAAGGCCATGCAAGTCACGGTCAGTCGCGCGACCGCGACCTGCTGATAGTGGTCCTGGAAAGACAACGACCTAGTTTCGTAAATGGAAGGTGATAAACCCCAGGAAGTTTAGATTTTTATCCACCAAATCACCAGGGATCGATGTGATCTGACATAGGAACTTGCCTAGGACTCTTAGGGGATTGAATTGACACCTCATAGGACTCCTAATTCGACCTAATTCCTCAGCCCTAGGTCATTCCCTATAAATAGGGTCCATATTCGTTCTGCATGAACCCCAATTTTAGATCACGCGAGGTTAAGGTAAAACGCCATCTTCTCTAGTTCGTTCTTTAAACCTTTCTGTTCTCCTTAGTGTTGTCTAACTTCCTTCCAATTTTCACGTTAGGAGGTCAAGCATCCAAAGAGTTAGAGGGACCAGAAGTCGTTGGTTCCACGCAGGACGTGCAGGAACAATGATGTTCTTCCGACGACAAATTCATAAACTAGGAGCTAACCCAGAGGTAGGTTATCTCATGATTGGCTAAAACATCAAAGTAGGAACAAAAACTCTCTGGTTTCGATCATTATCATACTTTCTACGTTGAGAATTTCATGTTTTCTCATGACTGCGTAGTAGGTCTTTTAGTTCATGTTGTTCATAACTTATTAACTAGAAAGATAAAATTTTTGATTAGATTCATGTCTTTTCATGCTTTAGAGTCATGCTATCATGCATTAGCTTCAGTTTTCTATTAGCTTTGCATCGCTATTTGCCATAGGGTAGGCTCTGCACGCCAGACTTTGCTTCTGTCTGGAGACGGATAGATAGCGGTCTTGTAGAGACCGCTACCTTCAAGTAGCAGTCTTCGACCAACTGCGATCTGGGTTCTGTAACTAGATCAAGCCATGTTTATGCCCTATTATATATGATAGTTAGCATGCCATATTCCGTTTATTTATGTTCCTGATCATGTCATGATTTCATAGTTAGTGTTAGTATGTGTTTAAAGATTTATTTTCATATATATTAATTTCATACCAAATCTTATAGTTTTATACTTAGGCCATTCTCCATGCGGGCTTTTGATATTGTTGGCCCACTAGGTGATCCTAATTCTCAGACCAAGTAAAAATTCTTCATCCTTACCACCACTGAGTACTTCACCAAGTGGGCTGAAGCTGAAGCATACGGGGAGATCAAAGCCACCACAGTTTGCTGCTTCGTCCTGAAGAACATCATCTCACGATTTGGAGTGCTAAGCGACATCATCACCGACAACGGGCCTCAGTTTGTGTCACAAAAACTCTAGGATCTCTATAAGAAGTATAATATCTCATTGCATCATTCATCACCATACTATCCCCAAGGCAATGGCCAAGCCGAGGCCACCAACAAGACTCTTCTTAAAATCATCAAGAAGACATGCGAGTCGCATAAATTCGCTGATTAGGCCGATAAATTGATAGAAGCTCTATGGGCTTATCGCACCTCTGCCCATACCCCCACGGGACAAACTCTTTTTGCTCTCACCTATGGGATGGAGGCGGTACTTTCATATGAGATTTTGATCCCTTCCCTAAGAGTGCCACTTGATAAGGAACTTAATCTCGACCAATGTCAGGAGGCGTTGTTAGTCCAGCTGGAACTCTTGGACGAGAAGAGACTTAATATGACCAATCATGTTTCGGCTTACCAAAAGTGCGTCTTGCATCATTTTCAAAAGAAGGTCATTGAAAGAAAATTTCAAGTGGGTGACATGGTTTTGAAACACAAATTCATTAGATTAAGAGGTCCTAGGTCTAAGCTGCAACCTAACTAGGAGGGTCCGTTTGTAGTTAAAGAGGTGTATCCATGGAAGGACTATCGATTAGTTGACGCCGAAGGTGAAGATTTGTCCCATGTATGGAACGGGCTATACCTTAAGCGTTTTTATCCTTAAAAAGAGTCAGGCTCAATGGCTGAGTAGCGAGGTAACCTTACCTTAGTCATTAGGAAAAGATTCCTTAACACAATGCCCACGCACTACATGACACCCCTTGGTCAGGGACTCTTTTTTCTGTATAACACCATTTCTCCTTCGGCCATGCTCGGGGGGAGGTGAATGTCTTTTGCTTTTCTCCCTTCAGCCAAGCGTAGAGGCAAGAGATTGACAGATTTGGTAGCTAACCTAGGCACTCCCCCAATACGAGGGGGTCGGGCTGGTCTGCCTAAATCCCATCCCTGGGGGGTTTAGGCGGACTGGTTGTGGGATTTTTTCTTTTTAGAAAAATTAATTTTTTTTTGAATAGAGGGGGTTTACGCAGACTGGCCTAAGGGGGTCAGGTTGGTCTGCGTAACCCCCCCCAGGTGGTTTAGGCGGGTTTGACCGGGGGTTTTACCCGGGCTTGACTGGGGGTTTGACTGAGGATTGACTGTGGGTTTGACTAAAAATTTGACCAAGGATTTGACTGGGGGATTAACTGGGATTTGACTAGGAATTTGACTGAGGATTTGATTGGGGATTTGGGTTACCAAAAGATAGGAATGCCCTTGTTATAAAAAGGAATTTTGTTCCGGGGGCTCTACCCTCGGAAACCCCTGCAAGGGGCACTGCCCCCTTGACCGCCGCGACCTGACCGCTCAGGTCGATCCGCACGACCTGACTGTACAGGTCGATCCGCGTGCGAGGGCGCCCGATGGTGGTGCAGGCCACGATGGATTGCTGGGAGTCTCGAGTCGAGCTCTGGCTTTCCGTAGAGTGGCTGGAGCATACGTGCCCACCTGGTGTTCGAGGAAATTCCCGACACGCGCGTGTGGGGCCGTATAAGGATGATGTGAGGTCCTGAAGCTTGTGGTCGACCCAGATGGGTCTTCCTTTAACTTCAGAGGGTTGGAGGGAGGCGACTCAGGGGTAGACACCAGCCTCGTTGTTGGGTGCCACATGGCATGGCTTGTAGCCAGGGCGCCCCCGGGTCGGCCCAGGTAGCTATGTTGAATGCGGGTAAACCTACAAGCTGAGTGACCGGGGGTGAACCCGATCGATTGTTGATGTTGCCACGGGTCACAGCTAGCTGGATAGGACCCTTGGTTGGGCTCGGTAACTGGGACAGTGCCCCGTGCTCGGGGGCGATCCCCGGTTGTTATGTCATGCCGCCTGGACGGGTGACGCATCTCGATTTCTGAGGCCGACTCAACTGGTAGAGCACCTTTGGCATTATGTCATTTTGCTCTTTTTAGGGAGTATTTCCCTATGTTGAATTCTCAATTAATTTAGTGAGAACAAGCGGATGCCAACAACAGCAAACACGGGGATTTCTCCCCACACACACGGGGTAAAACATCTAGAAGGGCGTGCCATGGAGTGATAACTGTTCAGGCTGAGCTCGGGCCGCTAATGATGCTCGTTGAATTTTATGTCTTGGACATTGACCTGATGTTCAAAGCTATTCTGGGTCATCCATGGATTGACAACCTCCGTGCTATGCCGTCTACCACCCACCAATGCCTTAAATTTCCATTTCAAGGGCGGGTAGTAAAGATAAAGAGCATATTCACGGTTCAGACAGTTGAGGCCTTTTCCAACAAGATGTTGCCAACACTCTGGCCTAGTAACAAGCATGTTATTTCTGTAATGGACCTCAACTTCCCATGGGCCTATGCGCACTGCAAGTTGGCCGTCGCACTGATCAATGTCAAAACAAAGCCAAAGATGAGAGATCCCAAGGGATGGAATATGATATTAAAACTTGACTATCAGTCAGGCATGGGTCTCGGTGCCCAGTTGTAGGGGCTGACTAAGCCGGTCCCCAGGGGCAGAAAAATGAACAGGAGGGGTCTCGGATACCAAGAGTCATCGTTATCAGTTTTAGGAGACTTAGGGCCGTTGACCTGGGACTATCGCTAACACTTTGTAAAGGGGCCATTACAACCTAGTACCTTGAAGACACCGCCCCACTCTAATGAGAAAGAAGGTGTTGCATGTACTATTTCTGGCCCGCCATTGCCACCAAAGGGGCTGGTTGATGATATGAAGGATTTTTGTAAAGATTTTGAAGAGTTGTTTTATGAAGTAGGTTGTTCAGTAAAGCCAGAGGTGCGGATTGTGGAATACTCGCGAGGAAAACTAGCTCAAAGTCCACAGGAAGAAAGGAGCTCACTTGTTGCTATTTCTTGGTCTCCTTCCCATTTGATGTCTCTTTTTTAACAGCTAGAATTCATATCCCGTTCACCTCCTATCATGATTAATCCTTTGCGGCTAGAAAGGCCAACTGAATTCTTGATTGTGACTTGTCCGTGTGGGCGCTACTCGCCAGTTGATTTTTCTAGTATGTGGTTTTCCTCCTCGGATCCCTTCTTCGACATCCTTTTTCCATCCCTCTATCCTCTTACACTTCCTCCTCCACCTTCCCCTCCCACTCCATCTTGCTGCATGGTCTCTACCAGTCTCCAAAAAAAAATGCCAATTTCATATTCATGTAGCTCATTTCTGATGGCCTGTAGTCATTCCACTACTGGTATGCACTGGAAATGGGGTCTGCCTTTTCTTGTTACTGGTGGATCTTCTGATGACCATCTGAGGAGCTATTTTATGCCAGATAGAAGCCACGGCCGGTGGATTTGGTTGGGGCATGATACCATGAATATGGACACCTGGGGTAGAGTTAGGTGCTGGTTTCTTCCTGGCTCTCCTGGGCACAGACTGTCAGTTCTCTTGCTCTTTTGTGGGCATCAAAACATAAGCCTCATAAGTGCGTTGAGTGTTGACTTATGACACCTCTTCAAGCAGTTGCTGATACAAGGATATCATATTGGCTGTCGCTCCCAAGGTGGGCATCTCAGGAGGGTGTGGTGGATAAACCTTGTATTCCACCATTTGTAGTTCTCCTTTTTTGATCAGGCCTTCGACTATGCCTTTAAACACATACCAGCCCTCAATAGAGTGCCCAAGTATTTGGTGGTATGGGTAGAAACGAGGAGCATCCTTTCTTTTAAGGTCATTTGACCTTTTGGGTTCTGGGAGGGTAACCTTGTGATATTTGATGACCCATTCAAATAGAACTCGGATCTTGTCCCTGGGGAAGGAGTAGAGTTTTCGCATCTTATCTTGCAAGGAAGGACCTTCCCATTATTCAATAGGCCTGGTAGGAGGAGGGCCAGGTGCCCCCTTGCCTTTTTCTCTCTACTGTTCAAAAGCCTTAAGTTAACAGTGTGAGAGGAAGGTTTTTCAGTTGTCAGCTGGCTTGCTTTTCTAGCTTGAGACAGTAGTGGCAGAAGAATACTTTGAGAGGAAAGTTTCAATTTTGGCCATGACATTGTTCATCCGATCAAAGGATTTGACCTCAATGCTAATCATCCTTTCTAAGACTTCTTTTCTCAAATTCTATTTATAGAGTTGCACTGTGTCTTCTTGATGTGGAGGGTGCCTGCACCTCATGCTGAGGTTTCTTCACCTTTTAATATAATCCAGGGCAGATTCATCATTCCTTTTCCTGGTCAAGTACAGCTCTACCATTGTTACTTGTTTTCTTGGCAATGTGGAAGCTTTCTCTGAACTTTGTCTGCATATCTGGCTAATCAGTAATGGACCTAGCTAGCACTAGAAGGATAAAAACACTTGATTTCCAATCCCGACCCAATAGGGGTGCTAATCATGAGGTGAGATTCCATCAATATCGGTTCCACCCATAAAGATTTAGTAAAGTTTGGAGAAACAAATGAATGAGTAGCTCTGGTGTCGAATAGAACAACTGCTAGTTTAGAAAGAGCAATAAGGGTACCTTCCACAACACCACCCTCCTCGGTGGCCTCGGCTTCAGTTTCATGAAGGGCTTGGAGCCTACCCAGCCACTTCTGACTCCCTTGCAGCTTCTCGGATGGTGATTGATCGGTGATGAGTGGGCATTTGGGGATTCGATGATCCTTGCTTCCACACCGTAGAAACGCGCCTAACTTACGCCAGCATTCCTCCATCTTGTGACTTGGTCTGTCATAATATTTGTAGACTGCCTTGGACAGAGCTGCCGATCCCAACTTCTTGTCATTCTCTCTTGGTTTCTTATCTTTCGAGAGGCTCGGCCCACCATTGGGCATCTTCTTGCCATTGGTTGGCTTAAAATTCCCGGAGCTTGTAGCTTGCTCCGTATTCTTATCTCTTCCCCTGATTTGGTCAGTCATCTCCATGGTCCTCCAACACCTGTGCCTTCCATACAATTTCAGCATAGTTATGAATCTCCAGTGGGGCTAACTGGATGATGTATTGCAGTTTCAATGAAAACGTTTCGCCTCCATCTTCTCATTTTAAACTAGGTGTGGCGCATAATAAGACAGTCTAGAAAACTGTGCATCGTACACTGCCACCGATAGGTTCCTTTGTCGTAGTGAGGCAAACTCAACTGCCTTCTTTTCTTGAATTCGGTCTGAGAAATATTTATTGTTGAATTGCTCCAGGAACTCCTCCCATGTAACTGGGCCATTAACTAATGTCGGCTCTACCAACTCCCACCAAGCATGGGCATCTCGTTCTAACTGGAATGTTACCAACAACACACAGTCCTGATCACTGCACTGTATCACCCAAATATGATCCATCTCCTTAACCCAGTGCTCAACCTCGTCCGGGTCTGGAGAGCCGCTGAACTGTGGGGGATTCATGACTCAAAAATTTCAGTGGAGATCACCGGCTCCAAGATGTGCACCTCCCTGTGCCACTTGTTGTAAGTCCTGAAATAACACGACTTATGGGCTAAAATGGGTGTCAACAGCTGGCTTCTATTCTTCCAAACATAATATCTAAGGAGCAGACTGCTTTTGTCAAAGGGAGGCACATTACAGAAAATATTGCTCTAGCACAAGAATTGACTTAGGAATTGGGCAGAAAAACCAGAGGCAAGAATGTTATGTTTAAATTAGATATGGCGAAGGCTTATGATAGGTTAGAGTGGGATTTCTTGTTTGCTGTTCTTCACAGGTTTGGTTTCAGTCTGTCTTTCATTCAGCTGATTGGTAAGATGGTAAAGAACTACTGGTTTTCAGTCTTATTGAATGGGGATGCAGCTGGATTTTTTAAGTCTTCAAGGGGTGTTCGGCAAGGTGACCCAATTGCCCCTTCTTTATTTATCATTGCTGAGGAAAGCTTAAGCAGATCCTTAAAGGAAGCTCACTTAAGTGGACAGATTGACTGTTTCCAAGGGCCTCAGAGATGTCCCCCAATATCCCATCTTTTATTTGCAGATGACACCTTGATTTTTAGTAAGGCCAGCCTTGTCTCTGTCAGGAACTTATTGAAAGTTCTTAAAACATATGAAATGGGTTCAGGTCAGCTCATTAATGTTAGTAAGAGTGGCTTCTTTTTGCATCCAAAGGTACATGACTCCATTCCCACTCGGATTTCCAATATTACAGGTTTCACCAGACATAGCTTTCCACATAAGTATCTTGGCTATCCTCTGGTTCTTGGCTGAAATAAAAAAGTGTATTTTGCTGGTATTATACAATCCATTCAAAAGAAAATCTCTGGTTGGAAATCTAACTTGCTTTCTCAGGGTGCAAAGTTGATTTTGATAAAGCATGTGCTAACTTCAAATACAATATATTCCCTTTCCACTTCACCCCTACACTCAGGAACGCATCTTAAGCTTGAGAGGTCCTTTGCGAATTTCTTTTGGGGTTCTTCCCCTAATTGGAATAAAAGGCACTGGAGATCGTGGGATTTGATTTGCAGACCAGTTTCTCAGGGCGGTCTAGGCAGTATGTCACTTAGGCAAATGGACATAGATTTAAGAGTTAAGATGTTATGGCAGGCGATGCACTCCAATTCCTTGTGGGCCACCTATTTCAGAGCAAAGTATATTAAGGTGCTACAAAGAGCTAGGGAATACAAGCTAAAAATGAATCCAAAGAAATATGTTTTCAGAGTCTCTTCAGAGATGTTGTTAGGCTTTATAGTTAGCAAACGAGGGATCCAGATCAATCCTAATAATGTAAAGGCCGTCATGGACATGCCTCCGCCCAAGAATATCACAGAACTTCGAGGACTGATTGGACGATTGCAATTCATTAGAAGATTCATATTTCAATATTCTCAGAGGTGCCATCCATTCTATGAATTGCTAAAGGCGAGGGTCAAATTTGAATGGAATGAAGATTGTCAGAAGGCCTATGAAGACTTGAAAGTCTACCTATCCAATCCCCCGATTTTGCAACCTCCCGTCCCTGGAAAACCCCTTATCCTATACATTTCGGTCATTGAGGACTCCCTAGGGGCGGTTGTAGCACAAGTGGATGATGAAGGTAAAGAGCGGGCAGCTTATTACCTCTCCAGGTTGTTTAACCCGGCAGAGACCAAGTATACTACTATAGAGAAGACTTGTGCTGCC
Source organism: Amorphophallus titanum (assembly GCA_024336825.1). NCBI lineage: Eukaryota > Viridiplantae > Streptophyta > Magnoliopsida > Alismatales > Araceae > Amorphophallus > Amorphophallus titanum. The sequence continues at coordinate 7,025,674 of JANBPO010006887.1, read as the reverse complement.
TTAGTGTGGGTAGCTCAGAAGTTCAAACACTACTTTTTAGCCCACCCAGTTAGGTTGATCTCTAGAATGGACCCAATTCACTATCTCTTAGAAAAGCCCGTCCTTTCTAGTAGGTTAGCTCGCTGGCAGAGCTTCCTATCTCAGTTTGACATCACATTCATCATTCAGAAGGCAGTCAAAAGATATTCCATTACTGAGCACCTCGTCCATCTTCCTATCCCCTACACTGATTCCATTCAGGATGACTTCCTTGATGAGCATCTCTCTGCCCTCACTCATCATCCCTCTTGGTCTCTACACTTCGACGGTGCACTAAATTCTCAAGGCTGAGGGATAGGCGTTGTTCTCCTCACTCCGGAAGGGGTGACGATTCCTTTTACTTATCAACTCCACTTTCCTGCTACCAACAATATCGCTGAGTACGAGGCTCTCCTAGCAGGATTGAAGCACACCTATCTCTTAGGCACTCGCTATTTGAGAATTATAGGAGACTCTCAGCTCGTTCTGCGACAAGTTCTGTCCACTTACCGCACCCATGACCCGAAGCTCAAGCCATATCAAAATTTGGTCACTCTCTTGGCTAGGCAATTCCGCAAGCTGATCTGAATGCAAAGAAAAGATAAAATAGCAAGATACTCAAGAATAGTATTGCTAGACCGGATGAATCAGGATCAGGATATCATTTGCAACCACGACATGCAAGATAGAACCATCGTCCCCTAACTTTTCCAACCAAACGGCCTATCCAACGATTAAACATGTGCACTTAGATCATCATCATTTTTGGTAAAGGAGAACATCAGATCCCATAACACATGAATAATCATTCGATCCTCGAGTCAATATATCATAGATACCATATAGTAAGCATTAAGGGATTTAGGGACCGAGATACTTACCTGACTTACCTGCCTGGCGAGACCCATTGCGGTGCGATGGCGTTTATGCTTTTGACAATGAAAGGGTTAGCGATCAACAATTATGAGCATGAGGATAAGCACGAGGCATAAATTAAGCACGAATCACATAATAATGAGGCAAAGAATAGGACAGATATATCATTGCAATTATGCAGCCATTCAACACCAGAAACGGTTAAGGCCGCAAGGACCGCCTAACGGTCTAACGATAGACCGCATGATTAGGGCGGTTCACATTCTACGAGGAAGGTGAGCCAGACAAAAAAATGGTCTAGGGGATGACTGCTTGATGGAGCCTAACGGTCTAGCAATAGACCACTTAACTTCCAGACATTTCAAAAAACATGATCGGCCATTCTCTCCCCCTCTCACACACTCATTCTGTTCAACGCCCAAATGCCACCGAGCATCCATTCCCTCTCGACGACCTACTCCGATAGCCACCCCATCGGTGACCACCGTCGTCCGAGCAATGAGGATGTCCAAGAAATGCACTATCTGATGGTTTCAACGCCAGTTAGAGGCGGAGGAGACGACAACAACAAGCCCACCAACGGTGGAGGAAACTCTGGCGATGGCCCAAATGGTGGCAGGGGAGGCTCCGGCAGCTGCGGAAGGACCTGAGGAAGCTACCGGGGATGAGGAAGGAGAGAAAATGGTCGAGGGAATGTTGGAGAAGGTGACCGGGCGGCGGTCCTCTGAGGTAGGCCGAACCCCTCAAAAACCTTTTTTTTTTTGAATTTTTAATGCATGCATGTGGGTAGAATGGGTTTAGGAATGGGCCTGGGGACCCATTAAGTGTATTGTAGGGATTGAGGGAGGAGGATTTGAGATATATACTGATACTTAAGGAATTGGCCTAAGTTGTGTACTAATATAACAAGGCAAAGTGATAGTTTGTGCATCTAGGCAATTGAAGACCCATGAAGTTAATTATCTGATACATGATTTGGAATTAGCAGTAGTTGTCTTTGCCCTCAAAATATGGAGACATTATGTATACGGTGAGCAGTTATTATCTATTCTGACTATAAGAGTCTAAAATATTTATTTTCTCATAAGGAGCTTAACATGAGACAAAGGAGATGGTTAGAATATTTGAAATTTTTTGGCTTTTCTATTCAGTACATCTTAGAAAAGATAATGCTGTGGCTGATGCACTCAACAAGAAGTCAATATCTCTATTAGAAAGTTTAATGATTAGTGAGTGGCATTTGTTAGAACAATTTATTGGATTAAATCTAAATGTGAAGAAAAAAGAAGAACGAATCTTGATTGCTAGTATTAGAGTGCAACCTGATATGTTTTCAGAAATTCGGGTGCAACAAGGTAATGATCCCTTACTGATTGAAATTAAGGAGAATTTGAATCAAAAACTTGATTTTCAATTGGCTAATGATGGGAGATGACTATTTCAATGAAAGGCTTGTATGTCTGATTTTGTTGAAATTAAGAAGAAGATAATGGAAGAAGCACACCAATCGAGATACACCATCTATTCAAGAGCCACTAAGATATACTAAGATTTAAAAGGAATCTTTTGGTGGCCAAACATGTAAAGAAAAGTAGTTGAATTTATGAGCTGTTGCATGACATCCCAATAGATGAAGGTAGAACATCTTCGACCTTCTGGTAAATTGAAGTCCCTGGAGATACCAAAATGGAGGTCGGAAAGTATCGACATGGATTTCATCATGGGATTATACAAAACTAGAGGAGGATTCAATGCAATCTGGGTAATAGTGGATCAGTTAACAAAGTTTGCTCACTTCCTACCCATCAAGAGTAAGTGGACGGAGGACATATTGGCAGCACTTTACATCAAAGAGGTGGTAATATTACATGAAATTCCTTCATCTATAATTTCTGATAGAGATCTTAAATTCACTTCTCACTTTTGGAAAGGATTACAATCATCTATGGTAACTAGGTTAAATTTAATAGATTTTTGCTTTACCTTCCATCAAAGAGGTAGTTGGAAAGGAGTTACAGTCTCTTCATGAAAAAGCATCAAAGAAATTCTTCCCATGTGCTGTAAGATTAGCTTTTAGAAACAAATTTATTTTGACTTTGGTTCATCCAAATGGAAAGACTATGCCATAATTCCAAAGGCAAAAGTAGATGTAAAGTTTTCAACAGAAAATGGCATTTCCTTCAGTTACTGGCATCCATGAGAACATTCACTGAAGTTTAGTTGCCCAAGCTAATGGATATTGATTAACATAGTTTAAGCTACTGAACTTGGAGTTGCATCAAATGTATACAGCAACAGAGTTCTATACATCTGTGTATTTTTTTTCACCTTTTTTATTGTGTGCATGTGTGTGCTGGAGGAGGGGGATCATGCGCTCATGTAAAATTGGCATTTACTGAAACAGTGGAATAAACACAACCATGTTCATTGGCAGAAACTCTGGGCCCAGATTGAGATTTTTTCTTGTCTTTCTCAGTTAACAAGTCATTACTCTCACTTCTGGCTCCATTGGATTTGACTGTTTCAGCTTTTTGCTTAGTTGAGGCCTTTGGGCCTCTCTTAGTGGATTTTGCAGAAGAGCCTTTGCTCAAAACGGAAGCCTCTAAATTGACTTTCAATTTGGTACCACTGGTTGTCCTCTTCTGATCAGAATCCTTTTTTTCTGAAGTAGGATCATCCTGTGCATCTTCCTCGCCTTCACTTTCACTCTGTTCATCATGCTTTTCCTCCACTTCATCACCTTCATCTTGGTCATCATCAGAAGAAGCATCTTTATTGTCACCAGCAGCTCCACCATGATCTTCCACTTTCTTCACAGAATGTTTACGTCCTTTTTTTTGATTTAAAAGATTCATCTTTCTTCTGTTTCTGAGTGACAAAAACATAAAAAAAATCATATAAACATGACATGGAACCTGACGACTAGCTCGTCATCAAACTCAATGTCATGCATCATCACAGCCCGTGACAAACCAGGATCAGCCTGCTGAGCTTCTTTTATCTGCTGATACAAAGTTGAAGTCATAGCCAAATTAGCACAAATAGCTGACCTCGGATCTGCAGGAAACTCTACACTGATCGCCTCACTTGGAAAGCCCACTCAGTCTCTCGGAACCAGCCTTCGAGCCCCTCGTGCTTGACCGCCCATTGACTCGAGTGCTCTACGTGAGCTCGGTACTCCTCCTCCAAGAGATTGCTCCTAAGCTCGGCCGTGTACAGGGCTTGGGACAATTGCTCGGCCTGTGCCTGAGCATCTTCCTAGCTTGCCCGGTACCACATTCGGAGTGAGGCCACCTCTTCCCGGGGCACCTCAAGCTCAGATGTCAATCGACCAATCGTACGGTCAGACTAGGCGCGAACGTGGGACTGGTTCCTCTCCTCGCTCACCAGCCATGCCACGAAGTTAGTAATCTTAGATCCTAACTGACCCACGAAGATACCCCCCTCCATGACCCTTTCAAAGAGCATAGGAGGGGTACACCGTCAGAACTCCTCCCGAACCAATGGAGGCACCAAATCTCAGCACCAATTGTACAAGGCAGCATAGATAGTGAACCACCCTTGCCAAGGAGAAGGGGCCCCTTCTGGAAGCATCGGGGTCAGAGCGCTCCCCCCGATCATCTCCTCGCTCGGGGCGATGATGCTTGGCCCGACTCTGACCCACACTTCGGCATCCACCTCCTCACTGTGCGTCCCGACAAACTCGACTGGGACCTCCGAGCCGAGCCCCTCCCCCTGCGCTTCTGCCAGTTAAAAGGAAGTCTCCTCGACTGTCGTGGGCACCTCTGGCTCGACAGGAAGCAGGCTGGGGTGATGGATACCCTCGGCAATAGGCTCCTCAGTTGAGCGGGAAGTCCTTGCCTTCTTCAATCGCTTCTTCTCGGTGGTCAACGCCTTCATCGAAGCAAGAAGCAATGGCTCCCCTGTTGCATCCTCTATGGTTTTGATGATGTCATACACTATAAGTTACATACAGTAATTGTCTTGGTTATGCACTAGTTCTTTGTCTGTGTTTCATTGAATTTCATGAGTCCATATTTTATTTTTGTGTTTCCTGAACGTTTCATAAGTCCATGCATATTTTGGTCTCTCTTGAAGCATTGCTCAAAACATAAGTCCATGCAGGTTCTGCTTTAGGTTGTAAACCCCTTGCATTTCTTCGTTTTCCATTTGAATTAAGTCCGTGCAGGTTCTCAAAATAAGTCCGTGCATTTTTCCTGGGATACGTGCACATTCTATCGGAAAGCGCGACGTTTTCGTACATCATAGCAATCTTTGAACGTTTATTCATCAAAATCAAAATGACAAATATAAGAAATCATGAGCTGAATATGAACAAAAATTTAGGTTCATTTGACACAGGACCCAATTTTGACTGATGGTTGATTTGTCTATGTTTTGAACAACCCATGTCCACTTTTTAGTCTGATAATGATCGATTGTAAGCTACAAACATCCATGAATGTCCGTTCCACTTTTGTTCGTGTGAATCATTTTCACGTTATAACCACTGTTTATCATAAAGGATTTTAAATTAAGTTGACAACAAGATAAAGACATCGGCTGGTTCACCGGGTTAGGCAGAGGCCCAGAGCCCATCGAGGCATCAAGAGAACATTTTGCATCATTGAGTACCTATTTATGGAGGTGTTACATGACTCTTCATCTGATCATCTCTGATGTGTGGCTAAAACAACTCTATGTTTATTCCCGTATCAGATAATCATCTGATGTGGAGGGAGGCAAGGTGTATGGATAAGGCCAGAAGACTCAAGCTTCCCAATTTAAGAGTCAAGCTACTTCACCACAAGAAAGTCAGAAGCAGTCCACCACACAAGAATATTTGTTAGTACACAGGCCATTCAAGGGCAGACACCTCACGCCTGAGCCCCTGAACCTCAAGCAATCTATCCTTGCATAAGCGTTTCTACATGCCTGCCCTAGTTTGCATTTGAATGGTTCATGCAAATTGGTCACCCATTCCAGCAATCCTGATAGACAATACACAAATAAGAAGGCATCTTGCTAGGAGGGTGCAGCTCCATCAACTCATTATCGATGTTACTTTCCTTGCTTTCAACATCTCATATCCTGTGTCTGTATGTGTGGCAAGTCTGTTCACACATATGTAGACACATTTAGTGATTCGTTCATCAGCATCTACATCTTGCCATCAGTGTTTTGCATATGTGCATGTCTGGTCCATGCACATTTTTAGACTTACTATTCATCTGCATCCAGATCCCACTATGCAGGTATGTGTGGCTGCATATGTGCATGTTCATAATCATCCAGATGCCACTGGTGTGCCTGTATGTGCCTGTGTTTATGGGTCTATGTGTGCAAATAGGGGGGTTAACTATCGCTGCTGGAAGAGGAAGGAGAAGACCAATGTCCCAGAGAGACCAGTCGTCCTGGGGCTTCGGCTGCTGCTGCTGCTGCTGCAACTGCTTCCAGCAGGGTCCCCTTCCCTTATTATTATCATTAATAAGGGAACTCCGAGGCCAGTGGCATCACCACCCCCAACAGCTTCTGTCCCTGTCTTCCCCTCCTTAAAAGAAGATATGGAATTCCCACCCGAAAGTGACAACACCCACCATGTGGGCTTATCGGTTCTCCCTGTTCTTTCCTCTGTAGATAGGTCTCTCTGTGTGTGTGTACAGGGAGAGAGAGGAGACTTCTTTTGCAGAGAGGGCCATGGTCCGGATATTTGCAATGAGAAAACCGTTAGGGCAGGCGTGTCAGTGCTTTGGGTAGACATGAGGTGGCCGACCCATGTGGGCAGATCACCCCCCCTGCTCTCTCTCTCCCCCTAGCTCTCTCATCGCTTCCTGCTGCTAACAGAGGCAAAAAAGAAAGCGGAAAACAAGAGCACCACCTTTGAGAGGAGGAGCCAATGGATTATGATCTCTCTCTCGCTCTCTCTCTCTCTCAATCTGCTAACAGGGGGGGACACAGAAAAGAAGAGGACCACGTTTGAGGGGGAAGAACCAATGGATTTTGTAGTTCCCCGAGGGATCTTCTACTACATCCCACAATTATTCCCTCGCTCCATCCCATCGCATGCCCACTGGCGCCTCTCTCTCTTCCTTGGAGCATCTTCACAGGTAGACTGCTACTGATCATATAGTACTACTGGGTTCATTTCTTTATCGGAACTAGGCGTTGGACAAGAATATTTGTCTCCTTTTAAGACACGCCAGCCAACATCAAATATTATACCCGCCCATCATATATATGTACGTAAGGATTCCAAAGCTTAATGTGTTGATGAGATACTCAAACCCACACCTTTGATCCTACTTTTAATCTCTCAGCTGAGCACACTCCAAGAACGAGCATGAAGGCGAACTGACCTCGTGCTGTCGCATTATTAATATATTAACAGACAATTAATATATATATATATATATATATCAAAGTTTTTCCATATAGGTAACAAGCTAGCTAGGCACCGGCCGGCCCATTATTACAGACCAATTCTGATCATAATATAGAATTGTTTACTACTTTATCTGGAAGTTCAATATACTTACACACTCCTTTTTATCCCTTTGGAGCTTTTCCGCTCTTGGGAGGCCTCTCAGGATCGATGTGGTATCGGGTTTACCTGGTATCTGGGTTCAGGGTCGTCACATGAAGAGTCAAAGCAATATAATGAAGAGTCAGCACAATTAGGTCCAGAGTCAACTCAGTCAACATAGTTTCATGAAGGAGTCAACACAATCAAGTAATGTTGCCAAAACATCATAAGGTTGATAAATGGTTCAGCATGATGAAGAAGTTGAACAAGAAGAGCAGCTCACAAGGTAGAGAAATGAAAAGGAACAAAGGTGACGGCCTGTGCAAATAAGGGTGACAAATAGCTAGTTAAAGGTGACAAATGTGCAATAGATGTGACAAATACCTTCCTAAGGGTGAAAAATAGATCACCCGACTGATGAGGGACAAATGAGACTCTACTACGTTGACGCAGCATCCTTGTGCGTCAACACAGCCTTCCAAAGGGAGAAAAATAGATCAACCAGCTGATGAGAAACATTGTTACGTCGACGCAGCATCCTTGTGCGTCAACGTAGCCAAGTTAAGTTCCCAAGTAATCAAGCTGAAGAACAACGATGAAAGAAGCAGTAGCTGTGGCGATGGCTTCAGAAGATTAAGGGTGAAAAATAAGTCAGTAAGGCAGATAAATGGGCTATAAGGGTGAAAAATAGCCTCATAAGGGTGTAAATAGGCAGCAAGGCTAAAAGCGTGAAAAGAGAAGAAGCAGCGTCGACTCCATGAGGCTGTGGAGCCGACTCCATCTTCACTAATACTCTCAAGTGTGAAAGAAGAGATTTAGCGATAGATTAAGGGAAAATACATGGTTAAGACTGACAAATATCCTACTAAGGGTGTAAAATGTCATGTAAGGCTAACAAATAGCTTGACAAGCCAAAGTTTAGATAATTTCATGTCTGCTATGAAAGCTTCACACCCAGGTTTGAAGATCAAGCTCTTGGCACGTGGTCCAAGGTTATCTGACATGGCCTCTGAAGAGAATATTCTCCTACCACCTGGTCAACTGAGAATTAGCAAAATAAGGCTTATTTTATTCAAAAGATTGTTAATTTCATGCCAAAATCATATACTCTTGTACTTATCTCAGATTTCAAATGGTTCATGGACTTGTCTAGTTTGATTGATCACGGGTTTTATCATGATTCTTTATCTTCTATGAGTCATTTTCTTAAGTACATAGCACATATCCCGATATGTTGTCATTGGTTACAGTTTGCACCTAAGCACATCATCTTGGACTTGTGATCCTCTCTATTAGATAATCCTTCTACTGGACTAGGTGATCTTGTTTCAAGACCTCTGTAAGTCTCTATGAGCCTGAGATTCCCACTAGGACACCGAGCTGGTTGTACCATTAAAACCTAATTTATCTAGAAAGCACTTACACCTTCGCTGTTTTCAGAATTCTGGTTCTAAACGATATTCATGGCGATCGCTAAAGGTTACTTAACGGTCTGCCTATGACTGCTTCTTTTGTAAAATGGTCAGGCCCTGACCGCATACCTCTCTGAGTCGAGCTTTCCTTGTTCTGGCTATGAGTCATCACAAACGATCTTGACTCGACCGCATAGCTCTTCCTAATGATCCAGACTTGATCGTTTGATTCATGAAACGGTCCAGTAAATGACCGCTTGGTTCCTGATCTTGTCTAACCTAAGGTTTGACCCTTGGGGTTGGTTTTCTTGAGTTCTAGATGGTCTTAGGATTATCTAGAGTCTTAAACTTTGTTTAACAAGTTAAGAGTAAGTTATGGAACTTAATGAATGTACTGTTATACTGTCAGAATGTCGCCGTTGCATAATATTCATTAATTCTTCTTTAAAATCTTATATATTTTTTAACTCCATTCAATACCTGCGTGATGGGACAAGAGGGAGCGAACAACTCTCAAGAGAGGGAAGGAGCCCTCCACCCCCGACCACCAGATAGGAAAATTTTCCATTCATAAGCCAAAAAAGGTACAAAATATGATTAGGGATGGAGCGAGGGGCACCCGATCTTGTCAAGTCAGTATGGCCCTTTGACAGCAGTGGGGAGCTCCACCCAGGAAGACCAAAAGGAAAAGGAAGACACAAAGCAACCATGACCAGCTAACATGTCTGCAACCTGGTTGCTCTCCCGATATACATGGACAATAGAGGCGCGTAGGGACGTAGACAAGTCCGCTATCATCCCCATGACAAGATGAAGTCTCCAAGGGTAGGAACACCAGTGGCTGGCGATCTGAGCAAGTACAAGGGAGTCTGTCTCCACCATGACGTGGCAAATCCTGTAGTCCTTGCATCAAAGGAGCCCATTGCGTAGAGCAAGTGCTTCAGCTTCTAGGCTAGAGAAAAAAAGAGGATAAGCAGCAGCAAAGGTGAAGATGATTTGGCCATGAGAGTCACGGAGTGTGCCACCGCCCCCCTCTAGGCCCATACCCCGCTTGAATGCTCCATCCACGTTAAGCTTCAACCGTCTAGAGGGAGGTGATACCCATCTAATAATCCTTGGGGGAGATGGCTGGGATTCCAAGTGCATGATGCCCCATGCAGCAAGAAGTGTGCGCTGTGACGATCAAAGGCCTCGGCCTTTGAATTTATGTGCCTGCGAGATGGAGTGGGCAGATAGCAAGGTCCGACAGAGGATATGGCGCGCATTCATGGGCTGGCCATCAAATCGAGCCTTGTTCCTACTGAACCAAATTTCCCATAGAGCAGCCATGAAGATACATCTGGAGAGACAGCCAGCCACGGAGTTGAAGTTGAGACCACGCAAGAAGTCCAAGATAGTAGTGCCAATGGAGGAAGTGGTGGAGCTGTGGAACCGCAAGAAGCTAAGGAGGGCAGACCAAACATCCCTAGTAATAGCACTGTGGAAGAAGAGGTGGATAGTGGGCTCCACAAGGGGCGAGGGGCAGCAACTGCACTTGGAGCAGATGGGGACTCCACAATCAGAGATGGCGTCGTCGGTCGGGAGGCAGCCACGGACGAGACGCCACTAATGCATAAACCATTTCAGTGGGATGTGCTGATGCCAAAGTAGCGACCAGCCAGGTGAACTAGTGGTAGACAACAAGTTACTGACAGACCGAGTGGAGAAGCGGCCATCTGTGTTGAGAGTCTAGCACCAGAGGTCAGAGTGAGAGGAGGACCCAAAGGCATTGGTGAGCAGGTCATGGGGGCAGAACTAAAGAGCAGCTACCACACATTCCTGCGCGTTGCCTGAGAGGGCCATTTGGACAGGGCAAAGTTGGCATTGAAGGGCAGACCAGATATGTGGGGGCATGAGATCTTTGAGGGGGGCATCGCCCACCCAAACATCCAACCAGAAGGAAGTGTTGCCGCTATGCATGGAGGTGAAGACCCAATGGTTGGCGTGAATAAGGCCCGTGGCCAGCTGCCAAAGCTTCTTGTCAGCCGCGTACGCAAGAGGGAAGGCCACAATAGAGTAATGGACGTCATGCAGGTGCTTCGCATGGAAGAAGTCGGCCCAAAGAGAGGTGGAGGTGATGACCCTCCAAAGAAACTTCATCCTCAGTGCCAACTGCATGGTGGGTAGGTGCAGGACGCCAAGGCCGCCGCATTCCATGGGGCGTGAGATATCTTCCCAAGATTTCCAATGCTTTTTGGGCGACCCCTCATAGGAGCCCCAGAAGAAGTTTGCTAGGATCTTGTGGAATCCCTTAAATATGGAGGCCGGGATCGCTGCACAAGAGAGGGTGTAAATAGGAACCACAGAGAGGACATGCCGAATTAATGTTAGTCTGCCACCCACAGACAAGAACGTGGTCTTCCAAGCTTGGAGTTTAGTTGCAGCCTTGGACAGGATGTAAGAGAAGTGGGCGGGCTTGGGCCTGCTAGAGCACAGAGGGATGCCAAGGTAGGTAAATGGAAGAGATCCCTTCCGGAAGCTAGTAGCCCAAGCAATAGAACCTTCCAAGGAAGAGGGGGCATCCTGGGCAATAATGAAAGAGCTCTTCGAGGTGTTGATAAGCTGGCCAGAGGCGACCTCGTACTCCTTGAGGAATTTCATGAGTTCCCTCAGGTGGTGAACAGAGCTGTTGGAGAAAATAAGAGTGTCATCTGCAAAAAGCAAGTGAGAGATGTTGGGGCATCTCCTAAGGGATTGGTAGAAGCCCCCATGGCTGTAGAGAAAAAGTGCGGACAGTCGTCGGCTCAATGCTTCCTCAGCTAGAATGAAGAGAGAAGGAGCAATGGGGTCACCTTGCCGAAGGCCTCTAGATGACTTGAAAAAACCATGGGATTGGCCATTGAGCAAAATAGAGAACCAGCAGTTGGTAAGTAGTGGCTCAATAAGGGAGATAATAGCAAGATCAAACCCAAACTTGCAAATGACAGCAAATAAGAAGCTCCATTCCATCCGGTCATAAGCAAGGTTTGAGTGGCCTGAGCGAACCTAGTGCCGAAAGGAAAGATATGAGAGTAGTTTGAGAGAACCTTCCTCCCCAAGTCATTGGTTGGTCACTAAAGAAAGAGAGTTGGAGCAGCCTTCAGATCTAAGCCTCGATCTACTATATACATCTTCTAGATCTCGATCTGAAGCTACATTTATGTTTCTTAGTTCCATTTTGCATTTTCTTTTGAATCTCTACATCTGCTTTTCCGTGTGTAGTGCTGTGTTGACAATGTTCTTTTGGTACACTATTTTAGAGACCGGAGTGGGGTTTTTGCTACTGTACAACTGTGAGGAGCTGGTTACTTGTCCAAGCTGTTAGTTAGCATTTGTGACACTTAGGGGGTTGTCCCAATGTCTTGCTGCACCTTTGCAGCGTGTTTCTCTTTTGGGGTTTATCCCCGTATTTTGCTACATGTTTATAGTGTGTTTTTCCTTTGGGGCTTGTCCTCATGTGCTGCTGCGTGTAGCAGTGTGTGTGTGTGGAGGGGGGGGCTTGTCCTCGTGTGTAGCTGTGAGTAGCAGTGTGCTCTGAGGACTGTGTCCTCGTGTTAAGCTGTGTTTTAGAGTTTTTTGGGGACTTGTCCCTGTTGCTGCATTTGTAGTGTGGTTAACCCTCACTGTGTTTAGTGAGGGGCGACGTAGGTTGCGGGTTTGCAACCAAACCACCTTAAAAATATTGTGTAGTGGTTTGTTCTTGTGGTTTGATCCCTTTCTTCTATCTCTATTCACAGGAACTTGTGTGCCTCTGATTAACACATCCTATATGTTCTCACACTACACATACACACTCTGAGTTGATCACATGCACATCCACTAAGTGTTCCATCTGGGCTTGGTTTGAGCCAACTTCAACACTGTGTGCTGTGATTACCTTTTGTGAAGCACAGTCTAATTTTGGGTCAGCACATCTTGTTAGGGAACATTAGTGTTCCATTACTCTGCATATCATTAAGTGGTAGCATTGATTTTAAATCGGGTATAGTTTTATGAAAGGATCTACTCACCCCCCTCTAGATCCTATTGCACACCCATCAGACATTTCCAAAAAAATGATTGATTGAATGAATTATCCAATCGAATGAAATAATGTCTTTGACCCGGAAGAAGTTTCATAGGGGACATCTTGTAGGGAGCTATTGAAACAGGTGCTGCTCCAGCAATGAGTTCAATGGAGAAGTTTACTTCCTTTTCACGTAGTAAACCTGGTAAATCTGAAGGAAATACATTGGGAAACTTTTTGACAATAGGAATTTCTTCTATGAGGATTTCCTTAGACTCAGTGACAATCGCAGAAGTAAGAAAAACTTCACATCCTTGCAAAATGAGTTTACAAGCGTGAAGAGAAGAGATGATGGTAGGGTGCTTCCTATACTTAATGCTAAGGAAAGAGAATCGTGGAAGACCTGGTTTTCGAAAAGAAATTCTCCTATTGCAATAATTTATATAGGCATCATGGTCAATAAGTCAGTCTACACCTAAGATAGCATCGTAGCCTTCTATATCAAGGCATTCGAGATTTGCAGGAAGATTATGGCCTTCTATAATTACCTCACTATCGGGGTTGTGGGTTGTAAGTTTCATTCCAGGACCTAAAGGTGTTGTGATAGTTAGGTTTGATGGTAGAGGAGTAGGTGAAATTGGTAAAGCTTTTGTAAATGTAGTAGATATAAAAGAATGGGAGGCACTAGTATCAAATAGTACAAAAGTAGGATGTGTATAAATTTGAACGGTACCTTCCATTAGCTCATCATCCTTGGGCGCTTCTTCCTCCAACATGGCATTAAGACAAGCCTACCGCCTTCGTCCATTGTTAGAGGTTGGTTCCTTCATAAGAGGGCAATTGGGCATACGGTGCTCCCAACTTCCACAATGTAAACAAACTGCCAAGGCGCTTTCAGCATTCTTCGGTCGAGTGGCCGAATTTTTTACAAAATGAGCAAGTCATAGAGACTTGTGTCTCCTCTTCCTTCACCTTCTTATTTTTGTGATTATTTCATCCATTTCCATTACGGGACCTCTTCTTGTTATCCCAGGAGTTATAAGTGCTTATGATACTGAACCTTTCTTCCTTGTGCCATTGCTTGCCAAACCGGCGGCTGGATTCCTCGCTCTTGCCTTTATACTTCTCGACCTTCTCCAAAGTCCTTTTGCATAAATGAGCCCGTTGGACCATCTCCGCATAAGAATGGATATTTTGAGGCCCAAGTTGTTGAATGAAGATAGACCTTAAACATATCATTCAATCGATCGAAGGATTTGACTTCGATGCCAATCATCCTTAATAGGATTTCTTTCTTCAAATTGTATCTGCCTATCTGGATTGCCTCTTCATAGCTCGATAGATGTTTACATCTTGTGCTAAGATTTCTCCATCATTGGATATAGTCCAGAGCGGACTCATCATCTTTTTGCTTGATTTTATATAATTCCACCTTGGTGACTTCTCCCTCAGCTGGCTTCGTTTCAGCCGTTCACTACATACTTGGCTTATTCATCATTACCAGAGCTATCAGATGCGAGTGTGGGTCAGCTAGGTCTAAACCCATCACCCCCAATTTTCTTCTTATCATTTCAATTTCTTGTATTTTATGGTATAACTCTATCATCAGAGCAAGGCCAGGTTGGGAGGAGCCAAGAATGTTATCTCCCGCCTTGATTTCAGGTAGGACCAGCGTTACCTTGTTATCTTCATCAGACGCGTCTAGCCCTATAGAGCTCGATATTCTTGCCCCCACACCCTTGCGTGAGGGAGTATGATAGCATACATCTTCATCAGGCAGTGGAGGGTACTCCACTTTTCCTAGGATTTATCATTATGATGGGAGGTAGAAGCTTCAGGTTGATCTAGCCTTGTTGGCATGAAGCATATTTCCTCATCTTCTTTTTTAGCAGTTTGGCTTGTGCTGGGCAAAGCTGACAGTGTATTGTAGGAGTGAGTGATGCCCCTCCTTTTATTCTTTAGCTTATTCTTTTCCTTCCCTTTCGCGGCTGACATCTGCACCTGCAACGAGCTATTTGCAATTCCCCTTGGAGCGTCAAACCAAGGAGTTAGAATTTTAGGAAGAGGCCATAGGCCCCCTAGTCCCGACGAAAAGATGAAAGTAGATTCTAATCCCACTGGGCGTGCCAGAGTTGTGGACGCACTTTTGATATCTTTTTAAAATCATTATATCTTTATATTGTTTATCTTTTATATCAGTTTATTAGTGCGTGGGCGTGCCAGTCACTAAGTGACAATTTATTCGAGCGCCAAGACCAAGGTGGTTTGGAGCCATAGGTGCACGTCGTCTAACTGATCAGAGGAAAATGGGTATTGAGTTGGGACTGGAACCCGCTGTGTTATAAAGGTCATGACATTAAACAGTACCTCCCCTAGACCCGGAATGTTTGGAGGGAGTAAATTTGGTGCTTGTCCATGGAGAATCTGAGATGCTCTCGCAATAACAAAGAAGTGCGCAAAAGCGGCAATGTCCGCATCGGCCTCTTCCAGAGCTCGAAGGAAACAACCGGTATAAATCAGAATATTTGTATCCCTCTCTCCGATCAGGGATCATGCTGTGTGGACTCAGCAAACCCCTGTCGAGACTGGGATTAATCAAACCGAAGCCAAAATCTGAAAGGACACATGAATGTGAGGGTTGAATAGGTGATACGGCAGCCAGAAGAAAGTGAACCGGCAGCCTGCATGAGGGGATATTCCCTTGATTCGGCGGTCAGCCATGGGGAGTAAGCCCCTTGATCCGACAGCCTGGGGCGTGCCCTCCTATCTGGTAGTGGTGATGATCTGGCGGCCACAGAGAAAGGGTGAGGGGAGTGATCCAGTGGCCAGGAGATGCATTGGATCAGTACCCTTTACCCCAGAGCGTTCTTGAGGAAAATAAAGGGGGCTGGGAATGGGCATCCCACAGTTGATCAGGGTGCTCCCCGTAAGCAGAAGAGGCTTCATGCTATTTGCAGACCGTAATGGTAGCTCAATAAAACAAAATCGAACGATCTACAGAGAGAGTGTAAAACAGGAGGGGGGTTTCAGGTAGTTCACGGCCCGGAACCATACTCAATGGATTGAGTAAGCTCCGAGACGCTAGGAGGAGATAGTATTGGGCATTCAAGGGGGAGAATGACACTTGACTATCTCTAACATAGTATTTCACTAGACTCAATAAAAGAAGATTACATAGCATGATCAGCTTCACCACCTATTACAGTGAAGGAAACTAAAGTACAATATGACTCATGACTCTTTAACCATCTATGGCCTCTCTTGAACTTTACTCACTCTCTATCACACCCCGAGATATGCAGCGAAATTAAGTCGGGAACGTGAACATTCGGCAATACGTCTCAAGCGAGCAATATAATCAGAGAGTAATAAACATCCACATAAAAGAGGATTGCACAAGGTCATATACTCAAAACTCTAACTTTATTGAATAACAATAATCAAAGTACATTGACATTCGACCTCCTTGACACAAATATGAACAAGACAAAAAATTCAACCGAACAATCCCAACCAAAAGGGCCATAACATACTGGCACTGAAATTGAAGGGGGATACTATATCTGCCCGCCCTGTGGATGTGCTTTGACTACTGCTTTTATTATGAGATGTTTTAATTAGTGGTTAATGATCACAGTGCCCGGGATGTCGGCTTCAACTCGGAGGAGGACAAGACTTGAGCAACCCTTTTGTTCAAGTTAAAAATGAGAAATCCTTGTTAAGGCAATTTATTGAGGGGGTGGTAAGAAGTCAATTGCATTGCTGAATTCTTACACTACATGGGGGGTTATATAGAGGAGGGAAATAAACCCTTCTTAATGATACTACATTACCCCCAAGGACACCCTTTCATTGCACCATCCAAAAGACAATTCCAAACACATGAATGACTTCAAAGAGTTAATGGTAAGATGCAAAACCTAAAAGGCACAAAAGGAAATCAAGAGATACATCTCTTCGTACACCCGGAGAATAAAAAGAGAAGTAAGTTAGTTTACGTCAACTCCCTTCTTAAATGTCGGTAGCTCCTTCTTTCCGGTGGTTGGGGGGTGTTAGAACTAGAAACGGCATCAGTTAATCCATATAATTAAACCTATGCACTTGGGAAATCCCTATAAGCACGTAAGATTAGAAAATAAATCCTTGTAACTTTGGTCTCTAATACCGGCCCTTCCTAAAAAATTCCTTTCAACTACGAACATTTGAAAGATGTGATTGTTCACGATATGTTTTGTTGTTTCAAGTTAAACAGGGTAACCGGGTGCCCATTAGGGGACGGTGGGGAGTGCGTGGAGGTCACCGCGCCCCACCGCCTCGGGAGAGGCTTGGCCTCCTTGCGAACGCACTCGCAAGGGGGTCCATGTCGGGCCCCTCCTCTCCTATGCAAGAACACCCTCTCCGCGGCCTACATCGGGTGCACCTCTCTGGGCCAGCTCGCCCTCTCCCCACTCGCAAGTAGATTTCCCCCTGCCTGTAAAAGAGTGTGTGTGAGTGTGTGTGTGTTGGAGAAGAGGGGCCATGTGAAAGTGATGGCGACTTGTGGATGCATTTGAGAGAGAGAGAGAGAGAGAGAGAGAGAGAGAGAGAGAGAGAGAGAGATCAGGGTTGGCCTCTGGCATGTTGATACGAAGATACCTATTGGGCAAGTGTGCTCATTCCCTATTTTTTTCATCTTTTTTAGAAAATTCTAGTGGGTCGGATTCAGACTATACAAGTGGTGGATCCGAGAATGACTATACAAGTGGCTGATCTGAGAGTGACCAATGGTCAAGGCTTCATATTTTGCTTCATTGTTTGTGCATGGCTTGTTGATCGAGCATGATGTATGCAGCACTTCTCCCTCTGGAGACTTGAAGACGATGCCTACTCCGACTCTTATCCTCACATGCCCTGATTGGGATGTTTCAGTTCTGGATGCTCCATCAAAGTATAACTGCCATATGGCTTGACAGACTTGGTCCACTTCTAATGTTTCATCTTATGGAAGCTCTGTGATTAGAGGGGAATCTTCAAGCACAGGGTGTGCCGTAAAGAAATCTGCTATTCCCTGGCCTTTAATAGCCTTTTGCAGTACATATGTAATATCAAATTCCATCAAGATGACGGCCCACTTGCCTAGTCATCCCTTTAGTGATGGTTGGGACAAAAGGTACTTGACCGGATCAGGCCTTGATATCAGCTATACTTCATGTGATAACATCTGGTGCCTCATCTTCTTGATTGCAAGGACCAAGGTGAGGCAAACCTTTTCAATCGAGTTATATTTTCTTTCCACCCCGACCAATCTTTGACTGAGGTAATAAAGGGCTTGCTCCTTCCCCTCGTCATTATTTTGGGCTAGCATTACCCCAGTGAATATTTGGTGGTGGCTATGTGCAACATTAATGGCCGCCCTTTAACAGATGCCCCCAGCACTGGCGAGGTCTTTAAATATTCCTTCAGCTGGTCAAAAGCCCTTTGGCATTCTTGATTCCAGTAGAATGGTGCATCTTTCATCATCAGTTTATGGAATGGCTGACATCGTCCGGATAAGTTGGAGATGAACTTGTGGATATAGGCTAATCGGCCTTGTAATGACCATAATTTTGTTAAATTCTTCAGAGGAGACAACTCCTGAATGGCTTTTATGTTAGAGGAGTCTATTTCAATTCTCCGATATCGAAAAATAAAGCCCAAATTTTTTTTGCGGGAGATGCCAAAGGTGCATTTCATCAGATTCATCTTTAGCTTATATTACCGGAGACCCCTAAGCGGACTCCTCAACACACTAGGGCCTCAGGAGGGAAGGCCTCACATGGAAAAACCAATGTGGAACAGGGTGGTCAACTCACCCTCTCACACCACACACATCCTGCTCGACTCATGTTGGCCTATTACTCTTGCATGGGGAAATCTCTAGCTAAATTATACCCAAAAGTAGAACCCCGAGTCACCGCACCTTGGCGACCACGATTTTAGATGTCGTTGGCCTTGGACAGCTCATTCCATGCTTATTTTTAATCACAAAATCTTTAATTTATTTGTCCGAGGTGAACATCACGTTATACGGCCCAAAAGGGTAGCCCAAACAACAATTCGGTCGACCGGCCTTTAGGCTTGGTCGACCTACAATGCTGGTCGATCGACCAGCATTGCACTGGTCGGTCGACTGGTGCACTGGTCGGTTGACCGACTAGGCACCTCGGTCGACCGGTGTAGGCACCCTACCTACAGCACGTGGCGAATGTGGATCGGTCGACCGATCCGATCGATCGGTTGACCGATCCAACCGATTGGGACCCCACCGTGGGGTGTTCGACTATGCCCCATTCGATTTCGATCAAAGAGGAAAACATCGGGGACCTCTCCTTGGGTCTCAAACCAACAAATGTAAGAATTTAAATAAGAAAACGTCGCCCGATTTGGCAAAAATCACCACTCGCCCCAAAACATGCATTTTTCTAGGACATGAATAAAACCTACTCTATCTTACCTGGATCGGCATGAAACTTTGGGAAATTGATATACACAAGCTCGGGATCCATCCCCCTACCTTTCACGAAGATCCCGTGATGAATGGATGTCATTCCATGCGAAAAATATCGTTCTTCTCGCACCCAACTTGCGTAACTCGCGAGCAATCGCACCACCACTGCTGGCCACGTCCTTCATCGATCCTCGCTGCCGTCGCCTTGACCGCCTTGCCCGCCACGATACCTATCGGCCGTCGGAGATGGGAGGGAGAGAAAGGGAGAGAAATAGTGGAGACAATGAGAGTAACAAGAGATGAAAGGGGGCTGCAGATCGCCGGCATTGGCGCGGCGCTGGTGAGCCTGACCGGCAGCGGCAGCGGTAGCTTCAACCCGCTGACCACCGTGCAGCACGCGCTCGGGGAGGAAACTGAAAAGGAAATTATACCTTACTGGAATAAGAAAGGAAAAAGCTGACGCATCTCATCCTCGCATTCCCATGTAGCTTCACTACCGGAGTGACACTGCCAGACAACTTTTACCAGAGGGATCACCTTGTTTCTCAACCGCTGCTCACGACGGTCTTCAATTCTGACAGGAAACTCTAGCATAGACAGATCAGCAGTCACTTCTGGCCAAACAGAATCATCGAGAACATGGGATGCATCAGGCACATATTTCCTCAGCTGAGAGACGTGGAATACATCATGAATAGCTTGCATAGCCGCTGGCAACTGAAGCCAATATGCCACTTGGCCCATACATTCCAAAATAGGAAAAGGACCAAAATAATGTGAACTAAGCTTTCCACGCTTCCCAAACCTAGAAACACCTTTAATCGCAGATATTTTAACAAACACTATATCTCCTGGCTCAAATTGAAGTGGATGTCTGCACTGATCTGCGTAACTTTTTTGCTGACTCGGAGCTATCAACAATCTCTGCATGATCAGACGAACCACATCTGAACGCTGCTGCACCATGTCAGGTCTAGTCAAGAGTCTGTCACCGGCATCAAACCAATTCAAGGGAGTACGACAAGGATGACCATAGAGTGCTTCATAAGGAGCCATGCCGATGGTGGAGTGAAATTGTTATTATAAGCAAACTCAACGAGTGGCAAATGCTGACTCCACGAACCCTGCCAATCAAGGCATCAAGATCTCAGCATATCTTTTAATGTCTGAATAGTCCTCTTTGATTGACCATCTGACTGCAGATGATACGTTGAACTAAAAGCTAACTCTGTGCCCAACGCTTTCTGAAAACTGTGCCAGAAGCTAGAGGTGAAACATGGATCACGATCTGACACAAGTGAGACAGGAATCCTTACAGTGGCACGATTTTTTCAATGTACAGCTCGGCCAATCTTTGCACACTCCAAGCAACTTTAATCGACAATAATCTAGCTATTTTCATCAATCTATCAACCAACAGCCAGATACCATCAAAACCCTGTGAAGTCCGAGGCAAACCCACAACAAAATCTTTCGTAACGTGATCCTATTTCCACATAGGAATTTCTAAGGGCTGAAGCAATCTACCGGGCTTTTGATGTTCAGCTTTAACCTACTGACAAGTCAAGCACCGAGAGACAAAAGTAATAACATCTCTTTTCATGCCTGGCCACCAGAACTGCTGTTTCAAATTCTGATACATCTTGGTGGTACCTGGGTGAATAGCAAAACGGGACCCATGGGCTTCACTCAGAATCGCATTTCTCAACACGTCAGTAGCTGGAATATATAATCTGCCATGGAAACTGACGACCAGCTCATCATCGAATTCAATGTCATGCATCATTATAACACGAGACAAATCAGAATCAGCTTGTTGAGCTTCTTTAATCTACTGATATAGAGCTAAAGTTATAGCCAAACTAGCACAAACTGCTGTCATCGGATCGGCACGAATGTCCACACTGATTGCCTCACTGGGAAGCTATTCCCACAATTTCCATTCGCGAAGCAACAAATGACTCACCTGTACTTTCCTGCTCAAAGCATCAACCACAACATTCATTTTACCTGGCTGATAGGAGAGTGTGTCGCTGTCCACCAATAATGGTAGTAGTGGTCTAGTCCAAACTGCTTTATCCTTTGAAGGTCGATTAGAAGATGTGGTCGTCTTATCGATCATGTTATTAAGACGCGGCCATCTGGAAGACTGCATTCATGTAGAAGCGGTCATAGGTCAACTGCGTTCTATTTTCTTCAGATGGTCAAGGTTGGTTTGCAAGTCATTATCGTGCGACTGATCGCCTCAGTGAGTAGCGGTCAAGAGAAGACCATCTCTTGCTCGGGTCACGTGCTCGGGTGAACGTGGTCATTCACCTGACCGCGTTTATATAGTAGCGGTCATCTACCCAACCACGTTATGGTGGTTGCGGCCCTCAGGGTGACCGCGTTCATATGTAGCGGCCCCGATGAGACCGCCATCTTCTAGGATGTCCGGTAGCGGTCTTGGTGAGACCGCCAGCATCTTGTAGTGGCCCTAATGAGACTGCCATTTGCCTGGAATCTCTGGTAATGGCCAGGGGTGGACCGCTACCTGATCTGGTTCTTTCCTTCATGTTGGTTTGGATTCCGGTTGGCTTGGCTTTGACCCCTTGGTTAGCCCATTGTTCTGTGGATGTCGTGGATGTCCTACGAGGGCTGTGACCATGTTATTGGGTGTTCGGAAGTGTCATAATTCTAAAGTGTGTGATGTGTTATTTTGAGAATAGTTTTAAGGATCGAGTGGTCTCTGGTCAACCCGATTGTGACCCAGTGGTTGGCACATGACTTCGTGAATGTCTCGGCTATCCTGTGAGGATTGGGACTGTGTTTTGGACACTCAGAGGTATCATCTTATCTCAGTTTACGTGTCCATGTGGCTCAGGGGCTTTGGTGATCCCTTGTATTCTGTGTTTCTTTGTTACACAGAATTGAGAGTCCGATGTGCGGCATAGGGACCTAGGACTAGTGTTTTTTCGTGATTTGCAACTTAGGGACTAGGCTGATTGGTAGCGTGTTGCTGTGTTGTGTAGCGATCTTGACCCTTGTCGTTTGACTCAAAGATCATTGTCTTAGTAGGTGTAGTTGGCTATCCTGAGTCGGGTGGCGTGGCACTACCTTCTATTTGAGTACTTGTGACAGGTGCGCGTTAGCCTGTCAGTACTTCGATATTTTGAGTCTCTGTGTCTAGTGAGCCTCCACTAGTCATAGCCTAACGATACTTTCATGTGTCCGCTCACCTGGGAGTGGTGGCGGGGCAGTTCCCAATAGAGATAGTTCGTAGGCTGGTTGTCATGGACCCCTTTATCTTGTCGTTAGAATCTGACGGGAGGGAAAAATCAGCTAGAGACCTGGCTCAAGACATTGAGCTTGTGTGTGCACACATGGTCAGGAGCGTCGAACCAGCGCCAACGAGCGTGACCCTGACTAGTCACTCGTTACTATTGTTCCTTGATACTTGGTAGGTGTCTCAGTTACTGCGTTCGAGGTGAGTGGGAGATACCCAAAGGGCAGTGTAGGACATCAGTGGACGCATCTAGCTTTTCTACTAGTGAGGAGGTACTTCTGTCACAGGACACCCGATTCTTGTGACTCATATGGTTTCTCGTGCAGCGTGAGCTCCTTCACGTGGTACCACGGGTAGTCTGTGTTCATCTTTACCTAGAGCTTGTGTCGCATACACGACGGTGAGATCATGTATGTGTTAGTGCTTTTAGACTGAGTGGTCTTGTGTTGGGCTTTAGTCTTTGAGGATGGGTAAGGTCATAATTGACTGCCCCTATTTGAAACTTCCTCCTGGCGGGCTGTGCTTAGGTTGGTTGCCTTGCCCAAACTACCTCTATCCTCATATTTCGGCCGAGTGGAGAAGAGAAAAGGACCTTGCGCCCTCGAGCATGGCCCAAGTAGCAACGGTATTAATCAAAGGAAGATGGCTAAGGACACCATGAAATGTGTGTGGTGCCCAGCTAAAGGTTGCCCTTAATGAGCAGGGAGGGAATGTCGAACTCCCAGTGCGGGGTTCTTATAACTAAAGGATGTTGTAAAAGCAAGTCTAAAGACTCTTTGGACATTAATGACCTAGGACTAGGCCTAGACTACCAATCTTAATTGTGTTAAGAAGCACTTTGACTTGAAAATCGTGCATAGAAGTAATGGAATAATTAAAAATGCATACTTATGCCATTGAATTACCTTGTGACCTTTGTTGAAGCAGCGGTTGGAGGTAATTTTGATCAACATGGGATTTGTCATCAATTGGCAAACAAGAATATATGGAGCAAGGATTAGAAGTGACTTAACAAGTGAGAGTGGTGCCCAGGCCTGACTCAGATGAATAAGGAGAAAAGGAAAAGAGGTGAGGGTCAGAAATCCCTCACTAAGGTGCATAGACCCTAATAACATGGAAGGTTTATAGAATAAAAGGAGAAATTAAGAGGAAAGGTGTGGACTAAAGCCTTGAAAGCAATGGA
Source organism: Amorphophallus titanum (assembly GCA_024336825.1). Lineage (NCBI taxonomy): Eukaryota > Viridiplantae > Streptophyta > Magnoliopsida > Alismatales > Araceae > Amorphophallus > Amorphophallus titanum. Next base: position 7,001,907 of record JANBPO010006887.1, on the reverse strand, counting down.
AAAATGGACAATCTCAGTCGTAGGCTGCCATGGCATCAAAGATAATGAGAGCATCAAAGATATTTCGGCCAATAAGCAAATTAACTCGGACAACCTCAGCCTTAGGCTACCATGGCATCAACTCATGAGAATTCTTCTTAGTGAGCATCGTTGGGGACTTTTCAAAAATGCCCAGCACAATGACACAGATCGACATTTGGCAAAAAAAATCTTGACTTTTAAATAGGAGAGCCATGGCCAAATCCTTCTTGCCTGGCTCCTGACCATCATCCTTAGCAAGGCCACTTGTAGTTATACACCCACAACTAGGGGTAGTAGAAGAAGGTGAGCTGGAGGCGGTAGGCTCAATGAGTGATGAGGGTTTAATGGAAGGTGATGGTGGAAGGGTGGGTAAAAGTGGTGATGGGTGAGCGGATCCATTTCCCCTCTCATCTTCCCCATTTCCCATCCCCTAGCACAACTACCACCCAGAGGCAGCAGCAGTAGGATCGTCCACTAGCTTGCAGCATTGACCCCGGCCACTCCACATGGTTCGAGGTGACCAGCCTAGTACCGTTGGGGCCCTCATCGACCCAGATTCGCAACGTGTGGTCCAGCATCCTCGTACGACATCAGGGCTTTCCGGGAGACCTGTTTTCGACCGACTACGCACATCAGCTCCACCAGACAACCAGAGGCCAGTTGCAGGAGCTCCCACAACCACTCATTTGAGTTTCTGGGTGCACCGTTTGGCCAAAGTGAACTTCGGCAAGTCCTATTCACAACCTAGAAAGGAGGAGGTCATTCGGACACTGGATCATCGCATTCCAGCCGTCTTCATCGATGTGCGCAGGCTGTGCCGGTCAGAATCAGGTTGGTGCCCTTCCTACTTATCTGATCACTGCTTTCTCCTCCGAGCTCGTATTGGGTTCACATTTTCTCCTGTGCAAAGAGGACTCATTCATGGTCGCGCCAATGCTAGTCTCACCACCATTGGAGATCATGAGAGACTGCAGTGACAATTTCTTCAGGCTGTTGCTGTACTGAGGCAGTTAAGGCTACAACTGACTAGTCCGGATCCCGGGGCTGCAGCGACTCCACCCGGCCCCCAAACGGCCCCAAAATTATCCAGCGTGCTCCTTGGTCACTCAAGATCATTTTGGTACTTGTCCCACCTCCGGCAGCAAAGGGGAGAGCTCGTGGCAGACCCGACACCAGCACCCTATCTCGTAATTCCAGACAGAACCAAACCCGAACCGTTCGACAGACAGACCTGCAGTGCCCCGACCCGGCCACTAGATGACTCCCAGCTCCTCCAGCATGCTTCCACCTTGTCCCTAGTCGATTCGGCTTAGGCACGGCCTCCTATAGCACTCGGAGATGCCTGTGGGATCCCCGACTTCAGCTTGCTGTCTCAGCAAGGCAGATCGGGATAGATTCGATTTTACACTTGTTCCCCACCCCCTTCGCTTGGCCGGCTGAAGGCCCCTCTGATGGTGGCATCATTTACCCCCTCCATATTTTTCGAAGCTCGGATGGATCGTCAGCATGTGCCATCGTGTTCTCTTGGACATAACATATGCCCAAGGGAATTCATCTTTGTTCCTCCATCATCTCTCCCTCTTACTCACTCTCCCCAACCCCCTCCCTTTACCCATTTTTTCTCCCGGGATTGGGTCTTTGAAATTGGCTTGGTAGCAAGGGCCTACCACTGACACCTTCAAGAGAAGATCCACTTTGCAGCCAAGGTAGCGGCTCCTCACCATATGGATACAGGGAGAAAGGGAACAGAGGAAAAGAGAGTAGGAACGTTCATCCAAAATGCACAGAAACCGGGAATTCTGAACAAATATACAGGAGATAATCTCCAAAAACTAGCAGATGTAGACCACACCACAGGGATATAAATGACAATATTTTTGTACAAGGGTATACATGCAGACATGAAAGCATGAAAATTATCATGCAATTTTGCTTGTAAGGGAGCCAATGTAGAGAAAAGGCACTAAAGTGAAATAGGTATAATACAAAAAGTGAAAACATAGTTTGAGAAAGATTTGTACCACGACCTGTTGTATTGCCTCTGCTTATTTGGTAAACTTGACAAGGCAAGTGGGACAGACAATTCATCAAAAAATGAACATGCATAAATGATGCATGTACAACCCATAATGTGTGCATATGCACAAATGCACAGGGCACACATGTGCGACAAATCACACTCAGACGTACATCCATGTCGATGCCACATATGAACATTCATGAACATGTGCATGCCTTCGCAGAAAGGAACCTAAACTCTGAAGCCCTTTTGGTAGAACAAATGAAACACCATAGATGCTTCAATTCACAAAATGGATGGGTGAAAGATGTCACAGCTGACTACAAAGTTGCTAGAGCTAAACAAATACTTCTGTTCTCAGTTAGAAGTCATCAGAATCAACAGTCTCAACCTGATTTCACTGAGTGTTTAACAAAAGAGATGTAACAAGTAGCAAACAGGCTAGCGAGTGCACCAATTCAGTCACTCAGTGGGTTTCTGATCACAGAAAAAAGGGCAAGTGGTAGTACTTCGTTGTAACGACGGATTTAGTCTCCTCGTCACCCAGAGGGCAAGGCTGAAGGCTTTCCTGTGTCAAGACAATTCCCAAGTAAAGGAAAAAGAGATGGGGTGACTCGGGGACAAATCTCACACTCGTGGCGTGTTACATCGTGATTTTCTTGAATTACTATGACGACGAGCATGTGCTGAGATGCAGATATCGAGGTATTTTCTGATGCCTTGTGTGCATTGTTTGAGTGCGCAGCGGAAGCGTGTGGGCTGATAACCCAATGGTCGAGAGGTTTGCTTCTTCTCAATGGGACTTCATCTTGGCTTCCTATGCCTTGATGTCGTCTGTTGCCGTGCTGTTGCTGGTAATTTTCTGGTCTTGGCATCAGTGGTTGCGAGTGTTGGGGTATTGGTCGGCATTTCTGCTGATTGAGTACCCTTTGCTTTGCATTTTGTCTCCTGGGTGTTGTGCTCTCGATTCGTGCTTGTAGTCCTTGAGATGCGTCCCTTGAGATTGTCGGTTTCCTATCATTTCTCATTGTCCTGGGTCTTTCTTGGTGAGTTATCTGATGCATGACCTTTTCCTTGTGGTCACGTGATCAGCTGCTCTTGTGCCTTGATGTGACCCTGCTTGCAGTTATGTTCCGTGGTTCTGTGTGTTGTATGGAGTCAGAATCTTGCAGGTGCTGTCGTGTTGTTGTTTCGAGTGCTGTTTCTGTATGATTTTGTATTTCTGTCTTGGACCATTGTCTTGCCAGTTAGCCTTGCTGTACTCCTCTTCCAGAGTAGAGTTAGCTTGCGACTCGATCAAATGTAATATCTGAGTGAGGACTGACTTGATTGTGCTTGTGGTTCAACATTGTTGTCGTTGGAGTCCTGTGTGCTAGGTGTTCCCTGTTACCTTTGGCACTAGAGCCGATGATAGGGTCGAGCAGTCAATAGTGAGGACTGTGTTTCCTTGTGTAAGCTGATGCTTGTCGTGCTTGTCATTTCATTTTTCGTGATCTACCATTGTGGCAGTCGTGTCTCTTTTTCTGTGAGACGTAAGCGATATTGCCTTGTTTCGGAGGTGTCGGACTTGTATTCACTTGTGTCATGCTTAGTCCAGAGCGTGCACTCGTGATTATGGTCTGACTATATTCCTCTGAGCTATGTTTTTCGTAATTCGTGTCATTTCGTAGTTGTGTTTGTTAGGTTGTTCTTCCCTACTTCTCCTTTGTTAGTCCTTAAATTTTGAGGATGAAATTTCTTAAAGGAGGGGATGATGTAAGATTTATTTATTTGTTGCGTGGACATACCATTCACTGAGTTACGAGTTTATTATGCGCACCGTCTGACCGATCAGCCGAAGGTGGATATCGTGTCGAACCCGAAACCCGCCATACCATAGAGACTACGGCGTTAATTGCGCCCTTCCGAAAGAAGGATAACCCTTGATTAATCGCCAAAAATAGAGGGACCCTAAGGCCGAATAGTTTGAAAGGGAACATGAGCTGAAAGTCTTTTTATTGAATAAAATAGGGTTTAATCATGCAGTCAAGCAAACAGCGATATGACGTTTATTTGGGTAAATCGGCTCCCAGTACAAGGCGAAGAACTTAGATCCGAGGATCGCCTCATGCTTAGTGATAGCTTCCAGCCAGACCTGAGCCGACCTTCTGCAAATCACCATTTTATATACCGGGGATCTGAAACATGCAAGCATGCAGGATATGCGCCCTTATACGTATATGGGTATACATGTGCGAACATGCGTAGGTAAATTGACACATAGAAAGTTATTTCTTTATTCTGAATTGCATGTTGACATTAGTTTTTGACAAATGCGTATGTCGTGTACAATCGTGAGTGCTTATGTATCATTTGAAAATTAAGTGTTGGTTGGCCAAAGATACACTATCGTTGTATTATTCGAATATTCGCTTATTTATTTCTTCGTTATGTTCTGAGAAAATTTCGGCAACACCACCCCCATCCCGAGGCGTATCGGGGAGGCACAAGGGACCCGTCCACGAAGTGTCGAGACGGTCCCATGATGCCGGAGTGGCAATCCCGTACCTCATGATCGGTGAAGGAACAATCCCGGTCACCCGTGTGGTTGTCAATTCATGCTTGCCCTTTTATTATGGAACCGCCTTTATTATTGCAGCGCATGCATATGGGTTCATCGGAACCAGCATGACTGCGTTATAACGGGTTCACATGTGGCCGGGACAATGTACCCCAAAGAACAGCACTTATTTATTCACTTATTTTCTTCACGGGATACTTTGCTCTCATGATTCGGTATGGATAACCGTGAGACTGCTACCACCATAAAGGGTGAAAGCTGAGCAGAAAGGTTGGAAACACGATGTGGAGTAGGAAGCAAAAACTCCGATTTCTAAGAGAATTTTGACTTCAATCAATTCATGCATTTTGGTTTTAATATGACTTTGATTATGTATTTGGAGATGTTCATTAGAGTTTCATTTCCATTCTATCATTTAACCCTTTACCATTGCATAAGGTGGCTTTAAAACCATTCAAAACTTGTTCGTTATCATTTCAACACGGCACAAGGTGAAAACTGAGTTTAGGATTTTGTTATCATCAAAATCACTTGGAGAAACTCAACACCTCCTTCCTCTCCCATCCCACCCCCTCTCATGTGCACACCCAACCACCACACTATCATCTCCAGCAAATCTAGCATAGCTCCACCCCACCCCTGCCCATCAACTTCCTAGGGAGACCTCCAGCAGCTCCCCTCCCCTCCCCACAGCCATCATCCACCCCATCTACTTGCCAATCCTTCACTCATTCCCACCTCCACACCCCATTCTTCATCAGACCCAGTCCTAGCTCGCAGGGAGTAGAGTACTAACAGCTTGCAGAGACTATCACGTCATCACCATAAGGCTTCAAGAGGTGTACCATATACCAGTGGATTCCTTATCTAGGAAGCTTTGCATCCGAGGTGGTCTCGTCTTCATCCAATCTTGGGGTGGTCTAGAGGAGCTGTTCTCCCCCAGCTGCACATCCTGTCCCTGGTAGACAACCAGAGTCCCAGTGCAGAGGCTCCGTCGGTTGACCCCCTACGTTTCCTAGTGAGATATTTAGCTGAGACGAGCTCCTACAAGTCCCCTTCCAGAACAAAGAAGAAGGAGTCAATTCGACTGCTCGAGCACCTCGTTCTAGCCATATTCGTCGAAGTGCATAGACTAGTCCTCTCTATTCCAGGTTGGACCGACCCCCACTCTTCTATTCAGACTTTTCTTCTCTGACCTCTGTTTGCGGCCTCATTGGTTTCTGTTCGAAGATGCTTTGACCAGGGTCGCGTCAACGCTAATCGCACCTCCACCAGTGTTCGGAGGAGCCTGGGACAACTTCTGTAACCTGCCTCGATAGTTCTACATCAGATAGAGACAGTTCAGACCAGTCTTGAACTCAGAACTGAAGCAACCTTCTGATAGAATCACTAGAGAGTGATCTAGAAGGGGGGGATGAATAGATCACCCCAATTTTAAAACTTAGGACAAAGTATCTTTTAAATTAACTTCACATTCTCCTCTGTTGAACAGATGGCAGACTCTGTTTCATTCACGTGAGTGAAGTGACAACTATGTGTGTCCTTTTCCACAAATGGTGTTTTATATACGTGAACCACTCCAAACACTTTTGCGGTGACAGTGGCCGCGGGGTCAGTGTAACAGGTGTGGAAACACAGTGTCCCACTAATGCCTTTTTTATTTATTTATTTATACTCTCCCTCCTCCTCTTATCATGGGAAGAAAAATGGCTTTCGTTCTCATCACTTACCTCGGCGCGAGGTTGCCGGTAGCCAGCGTAGCGGCGGCGGCAGTGGTGGCAGAGGCCGATCAGGTGGCGTTGGAGGAGTGCGGTGTCGGCGTGGTGGAGGCACGCGACGAACGTCGGTGGTAGTGGCCGCGCGGCTGCAACGACGATCAGCTCCACCACGTTGCGGTCCGACGGCGGCGCAGCGAGGGCGATGCAGGCGTCGCGGTGGGAGGCAGCAGTGGCAGTAGCAGTGGAAAGCGGCGAGGGAGGCCTGGGCGGCGACGGTGGTTGTGCCCGGAGGAGTTGGCGGGGCGGTACCGGCAGCGTTGCAGGCGACAGTGGCGTTGCACCCAATGGCGACGCAAGCCGCGGCGGGGGGGTGGCAACGGCAACGCGACGATGATCGGTAGTGGGCGAAGCGCAACGGTGGCATGATCAACGTCGGTCTAGGCCAGAGGGACCGCAATCGAGCAGGGGTGCAACTGCAACGGCGAGTGGCAGCTCGATGGAGGTAGGGCACGGGAACAGGCGCCGACGGTGGATCTAGGCGCTACTCTGATAGCGGCGACGAGATGGCTCCGGGGCGACGTCGCGGCGGTGGGTGCTGAGGGCAGGCAACTAGCAGCGGCAATCAGTCGGCAGCGGTAGGGGCAGACGGCTCCGGCGATCGTCGCAGTGGTCAGATCAGGAGGCAGCGGCATGGGATCGCAGCGGTGGGGTAACGACGACAGCTGCGTCGGTAGCAGGACAGTGCTGGAGCTCGCAACGGTAGCAGGACGGTCTTGGAGCTCTGATAGCAGTGTAGGATCAAACCGATGGGGTCTGATTTGAGACTTCGGAGAGTGGGTATCGCTTCCTTGCGATTGCATATCCGGGACACTATCTGAAACTATGGCGTGCGAGATAGAACCATCGTCCCTAAATTTTTCTAACCCAATGGCCTATCCGAAGGTTAAATGCATGCACCTAGATCATCATTATTTATGTTATAGGGGAACGTCAGATCCTGGAACACGTGAACAACCAATTGGTTCTCAAGATAATATAGCTTAGATGCCATATAGTAATGCAATGAGGGATATAGGGATCAGAATACTTACCTGACGGCAGTGAAAGGCAAGTTAGAGTGATGCTACAAAGGGATTTTGTGAACAGGAACTATCACATCCTGAAATAATCAGTCAAACCAATATATTGTCATTTAACGCATATATTGCAGCAAAGAAGGGTTCAAAAAATACTATTCATCATTTCAGCGCATGAACAGTCCATCTCAGCCCGCTCAGTAATCTACACGGTCCGAAGAGGGCCGCTCATATATTGCAAATTTCAATGTAATCGTGAAAATGTACGGCCCAACAAAGACCATTTGTCAAACTAAATGGCCACATTCCCATCGTCCCATGAAGCATACCGTTGGAGAGTAGACAGTCATAATCGAGCCGTTCAGTACCTATACGGTCTATTGATAGACAGTGTATGTACTGGCAGTTTCAAAATAATAAAACCCTCCATGTTGACCCGCCCCGGGTCCGCCGGGTCGGGGGGGGGGGGGGGGGGGGGGGGGGG